>CM072511.1:106331624-106441624 GCA_036898135.1 Oncomelania hupensis
TTACTTAAATCTGCAGTCTCGTAAACTATTCTATTTGGGACATATTCAACCATGTATTGATTACTCTTCAACTATTTGGGATCCTGCTAGTAGCAATGCCATGAAGCCTTCATTTAGGATTCACAAACGTGCAATTAAAATGGTTATTCTTTAAAAAAAAAAAAGAAATATTTCTGAATGATTAACAAACAGATCAACATACTACATCTTACCAACAGAAAAAAATTTAATAAAGGAATTTTCATGCACAAGATCCTTTTTGGTAGTACAGTTTCCTATATTTCTTCTCTTTTTTCTATGAAAACTGCCAGATTTTCTACCGAACTAAATATCCTATTTCCAAGAATTGATCTATTTATAACCAGTCTGTCATATTCAGGTTCCACTTTATGGAATAACTTTCCAGAAGTTCTCCGCAGTGCAGTCACTAAATACACATTCTTTGGAAACCATCTTTTACAGTACATTAAAATTAGTTAATTAGTTACTGAGAAAGAGTTCTACATTCATTTCTTTAATTAGATTGTTTTACATAAGTTGTGTGTGTGTGTGTGTGTGTGGGGTTGTGTGTGTGCGTGCGCACGCAAGAGAGAGAGAGAGAGAGAGCACAGATCTTGATTATATTGTTACATTATGATGTTATTGTTAAGACGTTATTGTTACAAGCCCCAAGGGCAAGATGTAAAAAACCACACCCAGCGCGTAATATTTTACACTTGTTAAATAAAATTATCTTATTTTATCTTATCTCATCTCCTCTATCCTCTCCTCTCTTTTCCTCTCTCTTCTCTTTTCTTTCCTCTCCTCTCGTCTCCTCTCCTCTCCTTTGCTCTCCTCTCGTCTCCTCTCGTCTTGTCTCCTCTCGTCTCCTCTCGTCTCCTCTCCTCTCCTGTCCTCTCCTGTCTTTTTCTCTCCTCTCCTCTCGTCTCCTCTCCTCTTCTTTCCTGTCCTCTCATCTCATCTTTCCTCTCCTCTCCTCTCTTCTCCTTTCCTCTCGTCTCCTCTCCTTTCCTCTCGTCTCCTCTCCTTTCCTCTCTTCTCCTCTCCTTTCCTCTCCTCTCGTCTCTTCTCCTTTCCTCTCTTCTCCTCTGCTCTCCTTTCCTCCTCTTCTCTTCTCTTTTCTTCTCTTCTGTCTCTCTTTCTCTTTCTCTCTTTCTCTCTCTCTCTTTCTCTCTCTCTCTTTCTTTCTCTCGCTTTCTCTCTCTTTCTCTCTATTTTTCTCAACTCTTTCTCTCTCTGTGCGTTAATTAATAATGCGTCTGAGGTCGAGATAAAAATGTAACATCGTATAAAATGTTTCAATCACGCAAAGAGATGACTATTTTCTAAACTATTCATAAAGTTGTGTGTGTCTAATATTTGCGAAATTTCAATCCAAACTTCTTGTCTGACCATTTAAAAGGTCACCTGCTGTATCAGTAAATGGCTTATCTCTCTTTGGTTAGAGGCACAGGCACCGAACAAAATTAAGACGGCAGTGCGTGACGAACATCATGACGTTCCAAAGCGTTGTTGTGAAGTGAACCAGAGAAAATGACCTGTAAGGACTGTATCAAGGATTTGAAGGAGTCCTTTGTTAGTTTGGTGAGGTGACCGAATGTCTAACATGTCTCACAGGTCATACTATCTAGTTTAAGAGGTAAATTAAAAAAAAAAATTCAGGTTCACTGTAAAATTGTTGGATTTCTTTGAATTTAAAAAAAACAACTTTTGGATGTATGTTAGAGAGTATTCACATGTACGTAGTTTTCATATAATGGTTCCTAAACATTATAATTTCAAGTTCTGTATTGGCAAAAACTCATCACATGCACACACAAAACAGCTAACACTATCCTAGCTGGGTTGTTAACTTTGTGCTTTGATATATTTTGTACTAAGTAGACAGTGTCTCTTAACCTTTGTGCACACGAGTAATACTCCAGTTCTTATGAATATTTATTGGCTCATTAGGCAACCTGTTCGGACTGCTCATAGAAAGGTGGCACGAGAACGTGTCGTGGACAAAAAAAGCCCGCGGACCTAGATCGCCTCTAGGCAGGCGCTAAGGGCGTGCAGAAGTATATTACTTCCGAGCACATGAGAGAAGAGTGCGCTTTGCAAATAATTGTTTGAGGCACATTAAAACAATGTAGAGTATGCATAGTGTTTTACTTGTTGTCACATAAATTTAATTTGTAAGCTGATAAAAAAACCTAGTTGATTTAATTAACAATTTAAAAGTAAATAAATAAATAAAACTTTAAAGTAGAAATCTCGAAGTTGTTAAGATATAGCATAATTTATAATGTAGAACTCTCTGTTTTATGTTAATTGATCCATACTTTTCCATCTCTGGTTTAAGCATGTATTTGTGATTAGTATCCCGCAAGGGGCGAACTTATGTGACTTAAGTACGAGACTCTTTGAGGTCACCGAAGATTTTCCCCGGGTATTGCGGTTTCCTCCCTCCATTAATGGTATCGAATGCAGTCAATCTAAAATTTCACAAATAAAAATTCGAGTTCCTTTCCGTCTTCTAATAGCGATGTTCCTTTGCAACACATGTTTGAGTGATAAATGTGTGTTTGTTGTGTATGTAGGAGTGTTTGTAACATGTGAGCGTGTATGTTGGTTACAGATCGCCGCGCTTTGAGTCTGATTTAGGAATAAGGCGCGTATAGCATCCAGTATTATTATTATTATTATTATTATTATTATTATTATTATTATTATTATTATTATTATTATTATTATTATCTCAGGGTATAATTTGAATTAGTTCTTCTAACGAAAGTGTTCATAAGTAAATAGAACCCGAAGTCGTGTTATGTTGATTGGAGGTGGAGATGCCTTGTAGCTGATAATACATTACGGATTCTCCCCAACCTTCCAACTCCCCAAACTCCCTCTCTTCCCTGATGTAATTTTAATAAATGTAATTAAACGCAGGCTGCACTTTCATTCTTGATGATTTTCAATTAACAGTTGTTTCTTCTCTCTCCCCCTTCTACCCCGCCCCCCACACCCATCGCGTCCCTTCTTTGTAGTGCAGTAGTTTACTTGTACACGTAAGGTTAACTATTGATAGCACTGTTTGGTCTTTAAAGCAAACTGTGCAACTCTTGCGCTATCCTCTCCTGAAACCTTACATGCATTACGTAGAGAAAGGACGAGCATGGTGCAATGAGTTGCAGTGTCACCGTGGTGATGGGGGTCGGTGTCAGCTGCAAACCTTGGAGGTCATACAAATTTGTTACCAAAATCTGCAGGCTTTGCTACCCGCCATTCTTCCGCTTAGCTTCCCTCATTCACAATCGCCATCCCACCACCATGTCTTGCCCTCCCGTTCTCACCTCAGTGTCTTTCCTATCTCCTTGTATTGAACCTCGTGAGTATAATAATATTATGACGGAGTGAGAGAGACTCTCTCTCTCTCTCTCTCTCTCTCTCTCTCTCTCTCTCTCTCTCTCTCTCCCTCTCTCTCTCTCTTCTCTCTCTCTCTCTCTCTCTCTCTCTCTCTCTCTCTCTCTCTCTCTCTCTCTCTCTCTCTCTCTCTCTCTCTCTCGTGTCTGCTTGTTTTATATCACAAGTCTCGCCTCGCTTATTCATCCTTTCCTCTTTTCTCCGTCTCTGCGCCGTCCACACTTTTCTTTACCTTCCCGCGTCTTGTTCAATCTTCACACTCCATAAAACAACTTCTGGGAATCGAATAGCGTCTGTTTTAAATAAAGGGTTCGCTTCCTATCTCATACTGCACCGCCCCCCCCCCCCTCCACTATCCCTCTCATCTCTTCTCAGTTTTTAAAAACAATTTAACGTCAACAACAGCAACAACAAAAACGTATTAGGAAGTGCTTTACACCATAATACATCAGCATTTCCAATTCCATTGTGATTTCTTTTTCTGCTATAAGTTTTCCACAACGAGAAATTTCATCACAGGGACGTAATGTTCGGAAATTGATCAGCACATATATGTTGTGGAATAAGCCTATATTATTTTGCTTGTTCCTCCCACTTTTGAATTGTTTATATTATTATATTTTTGACTCGCATGCAAAGCAACGGTCAACCTCGCTCCAAGGTCAAAATCACGGTAGAGCTGTCCAAAGTCGGTTCGTATAGGTACTTTGAAGTGACCTTGAGCCTTATCTAAGAGAGAAATAAAGTCCAAACTTGTTGTATTTAGAGATAATAGATAGATCTTTTGTTTTTGTTACGTTTTTGTGTTGTTTTTTTAAAGGTCAAGGTCATTAATTGCCTTACAAAAACATTTTTCATCGTCGTACAGTCGAATGGCTATATATTTGACACATATGATATAGTACGCACCAACATTAGGTTATTTGATCATACATGAGCATTAGAGGTCATATGAAGGCCAAAGTCATTTCAAAGTCAAGGTCGTTGAAGGTCAAAGTTATCACAAGGTCACTGTTGTTGTTTTTTTTTGTTGGCGTAATATATTTTTTGCTGTACTTTATTTGATCGTATAAGAGTGTATTTGGAGCCGGAAGTCAAGGTCAAGAGCGTCGAAAGATCAGTCGGTATTACTTTGTGTTTTAAAACCACCGTTTCATTTTTTTAAATTTTTTTCTGGGAACTCATTTTTATATTACATTTATTTATTTATTTAATCGTTCTTCTATAGCGCTTTTCCAGCTCAAGAGCTGCTCAAGGCGCTGGCCGATACAGGATCTAACTCAAGCCGCCCGAGACGCCCACCCGCAGCCTTTGGGCGCATGGTCTGACGCCCGGACAATTGAGCACAATCCTGGGCAGCCAGGGATGGGGGAGAAGGACCTAGGTGCCTGCTGGGTGTTTTCTTGTCACCGGCACTCACCCGTCTAGGACATGAGCGTCAGGATCTTTAAAGTCCGTTATGATGGAATGTATGCGACACAGACTAGACCTCGGTTTATACTCTCATCCGAAGGAGTAGGAAAACAGGAGTAAAGTGTCTTTCCCAGGGACACAACCACAATGGCCCGGCCAGGGCTCGAACTCGGGACCTTCCGATCCGCAAGCCGAAGCACTACCATTAGACCACAGTGCCTCCTTATATTGCAAATTCCATAAGGAGCATGTGAGTCATATGGGCTTTGCCTTTTTAGTTAAAGAAAGTATTAGAAGTCACGTACGTACATTTGTTGTTCAATTTATACTAGTGTCGCTTGATTTTTGTGTATTAGTAAGTACTGAATACCGAAATGATTCCTGTTTGGACGTGAGCACAAATAGGCTGTGAATCAGACGACAGGTGGTTTGAGTGATAGGCAACGAGACTAGAGACAGCTTCGGGTGAATAAACACCGACGTTCTAATGATAAACATAATCATGGACGCTACCATTCACTTCACATCATTATAATATGTTGTACCCGGTTGGTGCCAGAGGCTAAGTTGCTATGCCTAGCTAAACCTCAGTGGCGATTTTCTCTTCGGCAGATCAACTCTGCGAACTGTGGAAACTATACACTCGAGTTTGCGTGCAAAATGGGTGTTTCTTCGGGGTTTCCTACAGAACCAGAAGCCCCGCAGGACTTGCGGGATCAATGGCAGCGACACGCAACTCGTGTCGTGTCGCCTCACCTACCCGGAAATTCCGTTTCCATCCACCCAGAATAGGCACTTTCGCAGCGTGCTAGCGGGCCTCTTGTGTTTTTTAATCTTTTGATGGTGTTTTGCGTGATGATGATGATGATAATGCTTGGAGACCTAGTTCGCTTTCCCCATCTTGTTAGCACTAATGCACGGCATGGTAATTCGCTCTCCGAGTTCACAAAACACGATACATAGGGGTCCACACTGTTTGCTTATGCGAGAAGACGACGAGGGGGAGCAGGCGAGAAGCGTGTAGCATTTAATAGCCTACGGCACGCCGGGGGACGTCAGGCAAACACTGGGACCCTCGGCATCGCTCCGCAACAATTCTCTTGATTGACTGGCGCCAGTGCCAACAGTCACCCTCGCCAAACACTCGGTACTCGCTTTCCGAGTCGAAGAGGAAACTATCTATCCGACATCTTTTTATCATATGATTAAAGACCCTTCTACCGTAACAACATCTTTCATTTATTTGAAGATTATTATTATATTATGCCAGGAAATAGTGTCCGGCCGAATCATTCCTTATGTTCGGAAAACATTGATTTATTATTGTACTAAGTACAAACTATTTCCAAGTTATAATACCCACTTTTTCTCATTATCAGTGAAAAGGAATCTAAACTGTTTGTTATTTCTTTAATAAAATGATCCGTTAGAAATAAAATATTATCTTCCCCTAAGCTATTACAGATTGTGGTTTTGTTGGGATTTGTTTTGTTGGTTAGTATATATTTTCAGGCGTCGGCGATTCATCCGAAATAAATGTTGCATGTTCTACTTGCCGTTTTAGGCCACACCTCTCCAAATCTCTGGGCATTTTTAACAGAGACATCAGCATTTTTTTTCCCCTCCACGAGTCCACATTGGAAAATTCCTTTCTAGTCTAAACTGTTCCGTGTGTCCCTTCCAGCTTGACTAAAGGGGCTGCCAGAGAGGGCGGGCCGATGCATTCTGGTGCTCATTTGCCCCTGGCTCTGTTTCCGCCACCATTTTCTTTTTCTTGTTTCCCAGCTTCCCCCTTTAGGCTTTATTGTTCCTGCCACTCTGTTAATGGAACAGATTCTCCTGTCGCCCGTCTTGCATCAGACTGCAGCTCTTCAACCTTCCCTCTCCACTGTCTCCTTGTGATCGTTATCATTACAGCCTTTCCTAGCAAGCGAAGGAAAGTGGAAATGAAATTTGTTTTTTGGGGGCGTCTTTTTTCGTCTTGTGGTTCGATAGATATTGATCAGTTTATTAATGTAAACCTTAAGGGGGGGGGGGGGGGAAGTATAAAATGAAACAAAACAGAAAAGGATATTTTGCATGAACGCTTTAATTTCCACCCAGCACCTTAATTTGAAGGATTTTTTTTTCTCATAAGGCCACGTCGTACATTTATTATCTTTAATTCCCAAAGGCCGTTTTAAATTATCACAATTGTAAGAATTCTTTCAAATGTCATGGCGTTGGTGTGGCCACTGAAGCCCATCGCGTTTCAGTGACTTTTTCTCTATCTTGCAACACCGTTTTAACACAAACACCCACCTCCTCTCCAACCTACCCATCCAATTCCTCTAAATCTAGTTTATTCTTCTTCATATCAGGCTTCGTAGAGCTTCACGTGCAAGACCCTAAGATAACCGAGAGGCGTACAGAAAGAAAGCGACAGGCTTGTCCAAGAATTTGACTAAAACATGAACTTTATTAAAACAATCATTGTATAATAATAGTATGGCCAGTTGGTTTTACTCATAGACAACTGAAAGCGATTTTGTAAAGGTGACTGCAGTTTTGAAAAAGCAACAGGATAGAATAACAAATTGCTGTTGTGGGCTGTACGTTGATGGGTCAAGATGAAGACATGATCTTTGGATAGTTTTCTTGGTGTTGGACGATACACGCATGAACAAAAACTTCAGGGCAGTCAGGATGGGCCAACACGTAATTCTCAAAATTCTTTTCTGTTGACTTCTACAACGTGTGATGGCCCAGTGAGCCATTATGATTAGAACGCGAGTTTGCAAAATTTTCCGCCAATCAGGTTAGATGAGACCTCAAGCATTTATATATTATAGCAAATGTTCAGCGAATCGTTTTTATGATGATGATGATGATGATGATGATGATGATGATGATGATGATGATGATGATGATGATGATGATGATGATGATGATGATTGATTGATTGATTGATTGATTGATTGATTGATTTATATGATGATGATGATGGACGACGACGGATTGATGATGGATTGATGATGAATGATTGATGATGATGATGATGATGATGATGATGATGATGATGATGATGATGATGATGATGTAATGCGCCGTAATCCATGAAAAATATCATACTCAATGCGCTTGCGGGCAACAGTTAGTTAGTTGAGTAGATTACCGTCCCCGGACACAGTTGCATATAGGAAACTTTGATGAAGGAGCTCCGATGTAATAAGATGTCACGATGCTGAGGGAGTCGCTTGAAGAGGGAGCGCATGTTGCAGCTGAAACGACCAGCGTAAGGAGAAGATGAGTCGGAAGAGGCGGCAATGGTAGGCAGTCAGGTAGAATGGAGGGCTGGTAGTCCAAGGATGACCAGAAGGGCAAGCAGGGCCGCTCGTCAGAGGTAGGTAGTAGGGGGGAGATGGGCTGTGGTCGGCAAGGACGCAAGCCGGAAGCAGGGTCGGTTCCAAGGTGGGTGGGTGAGTAGTTTGGAGTATTGATGGATCGGAATCTGTCTAATAGTAGTGAAATGATGCTGATCAATGAAACATGAAAACTACCCAGCTTGGGGTCTGTTAGACATACTTTCCCGGGAGGGAGCTGCGGTAAGCAGGGGGGAGGGATGGCCGTGGGGAATGAAATGATGCTGGATTGACTGGTGAATATAAAAATCCTTTCAGGACCAAAACAAACAGTTAAAAACGGTGGTACGGGCAGACCGTCCACCAAAGGACCAGTCACACGCACATAGTCTTAAAAATTTTAAACCATAATATACCCAGTTGTCCAACCTGGGACAGGACCAACACACGCAGTCGCACAATAGCTAAAAAGAAGCTTAAACGGTTATCATTAAGGGACATATAGGTCCATGGGGGATCAACTAAGTGAGAGCCATGTGACGATAGTACCGGCAGGGGGACAGAAGCCCCAGGTCACGGGTCGATTGAGCGTGTCGTAACGTGTCCAACAAAAGGTAGGTATCGTACTAAATCGTTGTTAGTGGGGACTCTCGCCCCAGGACCCACAGGGTTCAAGAAGGGTCTGTGCCATAAGGCGCGCATGACGTGCATGCACCATAGGCCAGGATCCGACGACCTACTGGAGGTACTAGTAAGTCATCCGAATGTGCGGGCAACAGGAGCTCAGCAATCACTTAATATTTACACTATTTGCACTGTTGTTGCACTACAATTTTCACAGTTTAAAAAGGTAGGTCCTCATTTCCTTCCTAAAAGCACTGAAGGAGGAAAATTGTCTGAGATTTTGGGGTAGGTTGTTCCATAGGGAGGGTGTTGAGTTTGAAAACGCCTGAACACCTAGCGTTTTCTTATTTGTGTTGCCAGTGCATACACTGGGCACTGTAAGGTTGGATTGTCTTGCTGAGCGAAGAACACGTGGAGGATTGTAGAGAGGAATCAGCTCTGACAGATACAATGGAGCAACATCATACATACATTGATAAGCCAGATTGAGAATCTTGTGATTAATGTGTTTTTGGACAGGTAGCCAGTGAAGTGTTTCCAGTAAGGATGAGGCATGATCAGCTTTCTTTTTCCGCATGACAATGCGAGCAGCTGTATTCAGTATTCGCTGTAAACAGACAGGAGTTGCAAAAATCCAAGCGTGACAGTATCAGAGCCACTGCCACTGCATTAGCTGTCTGTTGATTCAACAAAGGACGAATCTTACCTAGCATATGAAGAAAGTAGCGACAGTCTTGACAACTGCTTTAATGTACTTTTCCGTTGAAAGCTGTTTGTCTACAATGTGGCCAAGATTACGAACTGACGGAAGGCACAGTGTCTGCTTGACCAACTCTTTAACAGACTGCACAGTTGACTTTTCCAAGGTAATCTTTGATCCACATAGAAGAACCTCAGTTTTGCCGTCAATTATTTTCAATAACAATGTTTTAAAACACTTTTGAACATTTTCCACTGCTGCTTGTGTTGATTGTGGGTTGGTTTTGAAAGCACTGTACAGTTCTTTGTCATCAGCGAAGCTCTTTCTGCTTATGCATGAAGCTCAATAATTGGGCCGATCTGTGAAGTGTAGATGGAAAAGGTAAAGGCCCAAGTACTGATCATTGAGGTACTCCACAAGACAATGGGGACTGCGATGATGAAGAAAGCCCAACTGCAACATATTGAGTTCTGACATAAAGGTAAGACTTGATCCAATCCAGTGCTGCACCACAGACACCAGTCTCTCGGTGAAGTTGAGTAAGGAGAATACCATGATCAATGGTACCAAAATTTGCACTGAGGTCTAAAAGAATGCACAAAGTGAGATCCCCACGATCGGCGTTGCACAGCAAGTCATTCATAAGCCGCAGCAACGATGTATCATAGCTGTGTCCAGACCTATTATACGCTGTTTGGAATTAATCAAGGAAGTTGTTTTTATCCAGATGATTAACAAGCTGCTCAGCTACCCCTTTTTGTAACAACTTTGATATATAAGGCAAGTTAGATACTGGTCTATAATTTGCACTCATTGTGTCCATATTTGATTTTTTCAGCAAAGGTTTTATTATTGCTTTTTTAAATTCCTCCAAAACTAATGAGCGCTCCAAGCTCATTTTTACTACTTTCACGAGCAAAGGCAATAAAATGTCTATGTGCTCTAACACAATCTTTATAGGTATAGGATCTACTGGCGATGAGGTCGGGTTGCACTTTGATTGTTTCTTTCAGTTTATTCTCGGTGATTGGAGTGAAACGGTTTCCAGCAAATGTGTCAGAGGATGAGTTTTTATCTCTAGTATCATGGAACTCATCCCTGATGGCACTGACCTTGTTAACAAAGAAGTCGCTGAGGGCGTTAGCAGCTGCTTGGCTGTCCATCTTAGGCAGCACAGGAGGTGAAGTGTTCTTTCCAAGAAAGTCGTTGACGACACCAAACAACTTCTTGGAGTCTTTACTTGCTGCCTCCAGGACACTGTTGACATGGTGGGCCCATGCGTCATTCATCACTTGAGTGCAGTGGTTACGGGAATGGCAGAATTTCTGTCAATTTCTAACCTGCTCTTTCGCCACCGTCTCTCTGCTCGACGCCTGTTCTTCTTGGCTGCTATCACTGCAAGAGTGACCCAGCCTGTATCCTTGCGCTCTACAATCTTCTTTTGTGTCTCTGGAGCGACTGAAGCAAGCTCCTCCACTTCATCCGGCGGTGAGATGACCAACGGAGATTCCAACAGCTGAGCTCTTTCTGAAACTGTTCCACATCCATACCCTTGATGTTCCTGGTGTGGATGAGCTTGTGTGGCAAACAAGGGCGGGACATGTTTGTAGAGAACATAATTAAGTAGTGGTCAGAAAACTGCTGGTCTTCCACTACCACTGATTTCACCATGTTGAGTGAAGAGCGAGACATAACCAAGTCAGGTTTGTGAGTAGGACCAGTCACATGCTGAGTCATATCCAGAGACTCCAACAACTGACACATGCGTTTCATGTCATAGTCATCAGGGGTGTCAAAATGAAAGTTCATAGCACCAAAAATCATGAGGTACATGTTGGATGCTGCCAAGGCTGAGTCCAACGCCCCAAACTCCTCGTGGAACGTGGCACTTGTCACTGGGTGAGCCTTGGAGTATCCCAGACGATAGATGCACATCACACGATAAGAAAGCTTGCCATAGCTTAGGATAAAGTCCACATTTTCAAAAGATTGATACCTTTCAGCAGGTATTAAACGAACAGTTAGTGAACTTTTATATACTAAGGCTATTCCACCGCCATACATTAAGTGTCAGCATCTACAGGGAAAGATGGAGTACGCTGGTTAAACGATCGTCTGTGGTGCCCATACGACCTCCGAGTTATGGAATAGGATAGGATAGGATCTATAGGTCGTTGAGCAAAGACATAGCCAGCATTTGTGGGATGATATTTTCGTCGCCTAGATTATATACCCAGGTTTCAGTGATGACTAATACATCGAGAAACTTTTCGACAATTAAGTCATGAATGCCTGCAGCTTTTTCAGGCGAAGACTGCGCATTGTTGTGTGTCGTACAAGAGTTTTTCCCTCGGGACACAATAGCAGATGAAATGATATCTTTAGCAGCGTAATGTTCTCAACGTCTTAAGAAAAAGTAAAAGAAAATATGCATCTTCCTAAGCTTTATATCAGCATTACACAGTGATTAGACCGTCTCACAGGTGCTTATTTTCTCTGCGTCTTCATCTCTCTTTTTTTTTTAAGCAAGACAAAAGGGAGCCGACCCGCTGACGTTCAGTCTTGGTACTGTTTACTCACGGGCTACAGCTCCTATCTGGATAGTCAAGTGTGCTTTTGATCGCTGCAATGATTCCTGGTTGTTGCACTTCGAGCAGATACAAAGAATATGGCCCTGCTAACTCAGGTTTTGGCATGGCCGAAGGGATTGGGCTAACGTGCCAGTGGGCTCTGTTGGGTGTGATCTGTTTGTTGACTCCTTGATTGGATGGATCTCTGATGTCTTGGAGCATAGTGTTTGAGCGTCGTGTTGCGTAGTCAGTACACAATCTGCCTCTGTTGATTTTAGCTCTGCACCCTTCAGCGTTGTATTGGTATGTAGCTACTGTGATGGTCCGACATCATATACTCACAATCTATTCTGACTGTTCTGTATAACATTTTATTTATTGCGATAGTATTTCAGTCTGTTCTGATGATATTTTGGTCCGAGTGACATTGCATGCACACTGTCGATTAGTACATTCAAATCGCTAGTCACTTGGTTACATTTCATGTCGACTTTTTATCTGTTTTTAATTTAAGTTGTAAAGTTCCATTTTGCTCTGGTTCGTAGACAATTAAACACAATAAAGCATAAGGATAACAGAGTTGCGCTTCCTTCTAGTACACCCACATGAACATATTAGAAGAAAATGTATCATATTGCTAATTTGTGCATTTTTTTCCCCGGCAAACGTCAACTTTTCTGTTACATACTGCCTTAAACCATTTTGCTGATGTAATGTGGCATTACGACTAGTTTCGTCGTGCTTCTTGTATGCCCAGGTCTTTAGACCAGGGAGTTGGTGTTCATCTTGACTCTTGTAGTCCCAGCCATTCGCTTCATCATTATAAGTGATTGGCATTGATTGTCGCTAAGCGTATTCCTCCAGTGCCGATCCTTGGGCTAGCAGCCAGCACGTCCGCTTTTGGACTCCTTTTACTGTCTTTTCCTTTCCACTTTTCTGTTTGTTCTTCTCTTGCTCCTGATCTTTACTGCTCTTCTTTCCCCACAATCTCTTCTCTTTTCAGTTCATCCATTCTCAATGGCAGATAAATTTGAGAGTGGGATTCATAATAGGTATTAACAAAAACAGGAAAAGTGAGCAGCATCGAGCTGGTTGTGTACTTGGCCTTCCACCATCATCCCTCATCTTTAACTTTTTTTTCGTTCTTGCTTCCATCGTTTCTTTGTCACTGTCTTTCTGTCTTTTCGTATCTTTTACTTACTTTCTTTTTTTCTAAAACGCTAACATGGTCAATCGTAATTTTCTCTACAAGACGAGAAGAAGTTGTCTTTCTCCTTCTGCTTTTGAAGTCTCGTCGTAACGCTAATCAACATTTTTCGTATCCACTATTTGTTGTGTTGGTACATTTCTTGATGAAACTGTGTTGGAGCTGTGCGTTAAAGGCTTTGTTTTCGGAAAGAAGCTATAATTACTGAGATTCGGGTAGGCACCGTCGAAGCTGGTGTCGTCCATACACGCTTGTAGCTGTCCAGTAAATGACTTTTATGGTTGGAGGCAGTTGGTCTTTGTAGCCACCTTTCTCCAGATTATTACCCTATCTAGTGTAGATGAATAATGAACGCTTCTAGTTTCTTATCAGGCTTTTGTATGATTTTCCTTTGCCGAATGTTACTGTTGGAACTCACTTGTGATCTTCCTCAACGTCTTCATTTGCTTTTTCTTGTTCAAAAGCTAGACTTGTTTTGACTGCGTTTATTTTCCAGGTCCGCTTGCATGTTCAAAGCATTGTACTGATAAAACTTCACCTAAGTCTTTGGTTCGCCACTGATGAATACAGTTGGCAGGTCTTATTATGAATGCTGGCTGGGTGGTGACATAGCTGCTGGGTGTCGGGGTGTGCAGCAATGAAAAGACGGAGAGGCGACTTTGGTGGAGCTGGGGGAAATGGAATATAGATCGCTGGCCACCAGGAAATGGTCCCAATTACACCGCCGTGCATCGGCCGCCCCGCTCTGCATGAATCTATGGAGGAAAGAATACGCCATTACCACTATCATGATTCTCTAGATACTACTACTTATACTTGTCTTGTTATAGCATAGTAGGTGAAATTATACAACGATGCTGTCGTCATTATCTTCCACTACTCAAGAATACTGATAAAGTATTACTTGCACAGTAGGTAGATTAGGCACTCTTAAAACAATGGAATACAGTATGAGGTCACTCACAGTGTAATAAAACAGATCAGCTAGTTGTCTTCATGCAGTCTCAACCTGCAGTCTTTCCAACGTTGAAGGATCACATGGAAAAGGACGTCAGGTGAGAGTGCACCCATGACGCATTGCCATTGCAGGGTTAGCGCGGGCTGATCTGGTCAGAGTGGCGGATTTTGGCTATTTCTGGCTATCCAGCCATCGATCTCAGTTCCCCGTTTGATTGGCCTTACTATGGAAGTGGAGTCGGTCATCGCTTATTTGATCCAAGGTGCTACAGTAATCGCTACAATCAATCATACCAAGCTTAAGAATTAAGCGGTTACACGTTTCACATGGCTGAAATTATCGCCGTTTGTACTAGCCAGCAGCAGCAGCATCGTTTGGCATTGCATTTTTATTTTAAAAAGTTCAAATTTCGGATTTTAACACATTTTTAATGCACTCCCATTTCCCCTTCCCCAACCCCAGTTACCTCTAGATATTCCTATTCCTATTCTATCCTGTAACTCGAAGGTCGTTGGGGCACCACAGATGATCGTTTAACCAGCATACTCCATCTTCCTATGTCCTCAGCAACCCTCATTCTCGAATGTTGTCCTCCCCCCCCCTCTCTTACCGTCTCCATCTTCTTCTGACTTCTTGCACCGTGCCTTGCAGGATGGTATTTGCAAGGACTATTGCTCTGATGACATGGCCATACCTTCCGAGTTTCCGTTTCTTCACCACTGTGAGCATGTCTTCGTGTTGTCCAATGGCTTGTGTGACGGTCTGTCGGACTTTATCGTTGGTGATGTGCTGGGCATAGGAACTGCCTAGAAGTCTTTGGTAGCACCTCATCTCCATGTTTTGTATTCTTCTTTGTAGATCTGCTGTGCATGTGAGGATCCATGTTTCGCAAGCGTATAGGAAGATGGAGATGACAAGGGAGCGCAGCAACCTTACCTTGGAATGGAGGCTGCTTGTCCTGTCTTTCCCAATTGGGCTTCAACCTTGTCAGGGCAGCAGTTGTTTGTGCGATCCTGGAGAGGACTTCCTGTCGGGACCCATTGGCTCCTAAATATTTGAAACTATGCACTGTGTTGAGGGATTGGCCTTGGACTTTGATGTCCATATTGATGCCATTGGTGTTGTTGGTCATTATTTTGGTCGTCTCTGCACTTATTTGCATTCCGTAGGCTCTGGAGGTGTTGTCAAGCCTCTGTACCAGCTGTTCAAATTTTTGTTCCTCTCCAGCCAATCCATCAATGTCATCCAGATATGCATCGGTGAATTATGCTTTGCCTTTATCAAGTGTGCATTTTATCCCTTTGTTTTTTTTACACGAAGTTGTATAAACTGTTAAAGTTTGTAACATCAGAAAAGTTCCACAACTATTGCTACATGTATTTACATTTGTAAAGCAGCGGTGGTCCCTTCCCCCCCCCCCCCCTCTCCCCACACACGCACTCCACCCTTTTTCTCCCTATCCGTTCCCCAGCATACCTAAACGCGACAAATTTTAACTGTAGTGAACTGATTGCTAAATCGCGGTGCACAGATTATGCAGGTGTAGCATTTTCAACCTTACGTAGCTATACATTTTCCAAGTGTGGTTTTTCCGAGTCCCAGGGTGCAACTCAAATGAAACACTTAACCTACACTCTTCTCGTTTAGTTTTACACCTGTCGCCCATTGATTGCATGTTTAGGTAATCTCGGTATTAAATAGTTTTATAACTACTTGAACATCTGACTGACTAAGTCTGCTTTAGTAGAAACTCTGGTTGGATGGAGTTGTTGCAGTGTTTGAAACTGATTGCTGACGCGGGCTTAGTTTCGATTTTTTGAAAGGTACTATTAAAATCAGACAGGGCCATATTATATTGTGGGCAATCCATTAAAGCTATGTTTGTGTGTGTGTGTATATATATATATATATATATATATATATATATATATATATATATATATATATATATATATATATATATATATATATATATATATATATATATATATATATATACATAGAGAGAGAGAGAGAGAGAGAGAGAGAGAGAGAGAGAGAGAGACAGACAGACAGACAGACAGACAGACAGACAGAGATTTTTTTTATTTTCTGTAGTGTTATTAGTGTCATCACAGTGCAAGGAGGTAGAAGAAGAGGGAGACCGAAAAAGATGTGGGAGGACAACATTCGAGAATGGACTGGCTTGACACTGAGCGAAGCCATCATGGTTGCTAAGGACAGAGAAAGATGGAGTATGCTGGTTAAACGATCATCTGTGGTGCCCAGACGACCTCCGAGTTACGGGATAGGATAGGATAGCGTCATTTACTCTGCGTCGGAATGAATCGTTTTTGTGCAGGAATTCGTTGGAACTTTTGTGGAAAATACAATAACTACATATCTCTTTCCTCCTTGCCCCACGTCCATATCCCAATCTGCATGTGTTAATGTTGTTGGTATTTAACAGTTGTTATAATATATAATTGGACGTTCTTTCTCTGTATGTTTCCTTAGATGTGCCGAAAGCGGAAGGAATGGCGATCACGTGGGTTCGGGTGAACGAGTCACCTGACAAGGGCAAATGCTCCGTGTCTCCAACTTCCGGTATCGAGATGGAAACGCTCTTCAATGTTCTCTGCCGGGAATGGAAGGATGATGTGAGTAGTGTGGCTGTCGATCTCCATTTCTTCGTTCTTCTTGTTTTTTTCTCCTAGACAGTTCACTCATCGGCCTTCACGATATAATTAATTCTTCTCTTTCTCACACTAATTTGATAGTCAGCTGGCATGCCATAAAGGTGATACCTACTTTGCCTTTGTTTTAAAATAAATCAGGTATTTTATTTCTTCGTACCTCGTATTATCGAGTGTAGTGAAGTCCAAACTCTCCAATTACAGATAGAATTGTATGCATAGACTCGAAAGCGTGATACATGTATATATATGTTTTTATTCGGACATTTTGTTTTATGTATGAAACTTAATTCTGTGCTTTATTATCTCTTTTCGTATTCGAATAAACTGTAAACTGAAATTATTATTGATGAGATTTTAGTCTTGGGCGTCGGAGATCTTTTTATACAAAGATTACAGATTGTTTTTTGTCTTTCCGTACTTGGCTTCATCTGCATCAGTTGAAAGGATTCTTAAACACATTTGTGTTCCTTATTACTTTTTTTTGTTGTTATTTTTTTTAAGGGGGTTTTGAATGGGAACCATTATGAAGGAACCTCTCATATTGTCCCTCAAAAATGGAAGGCAAATTACATCGAATGCACAAGTTTTGCAGAGATTGATTCAAATTTCGGGAACAATTTCTGAATTCACGATCACGCTTTCCTTTTCTAGACAATCTTATTATCCAGTCAGTTATTGATTTTCCCGGTTTTGTATTTCCAGCCTTATCTGGAAATGCCTTAAAACCGTAGGGTGTCGGAATGAGCCACGTGTGGTCTGTCGGTAGGTCCATCGGTCCGTTTGAAACCATATCTTAAGAATTACTGAACGAATTTTGACCAAACTTCATAGGAACATTACTTAGGTTAGTGGCGTGCCTTCCGCGCCATCGTATTTGCTCTGCCGCAAAGGTCAATGTCGATGGAGTCAATTTGTTGCTAAACACATTGTGCTCAATTTCTCAAAAACGGCTCATGCGATTTTGTTGGGTTTTGGTGTATAGGTACTTCAAATCAAGGGTTATCATTCAGTAGCAGTCCAGTTGTTCATTATTAGTCGGTCCGTCACTCCAAATTTAATTTTTTGTTCAAAGCAATCTTTTTGCCTTATTTCAAGAGTAACTGATTGAAATTCCTAATTTTTACTGTATGCATACTGTAACTACTGCTAAGCATGTTGGATCATTCGTTTTTGTATTTTCTCAAAGGTCAAGGTCATTCTACTTCACCATTTTTTAAACACGTTTTGCGCTATTTCTACAAATTGGCGGATCCGATGTTGATAACTGTTTGCTTGCTGATAGTTAAGATTGTGGCCTATCATTTCATGTTTTCTTTTGCTTCTTTATAATAAAGCCAAGTCATAAAACCGCCCAAGAAAATTAAACATTTTGAAAATGGCTATTTTATCCGCTATTTATGTGAGTGTCTGGAAATACATTTGCATGTCTTGCCATCTTGTTATTTGTGTATTTGGGATCGGACGAGGTTAGGGATTGTGGAATGTGGTTGAGGGAAGGAGGACGGTAGCGGTACGGAGATAAGGTGTGTTGCTGTTGGAGCGAGCGAGCGATTTTCGCTGCAAGGTTTCCACCGAGGGACGCTGTTGCGGAGCTAGCAACAGATTGCAGCAAGAAATCGGATCAGTGATAAGTTAGCTCAGTGGTCGGTCCTCCGTCGGCCTTTATTGCAAGCCTTCTGCAGTGCGATTTTTCCCCCCTCCCTCCTTCGCTGTAGTTTTTTTTTCTTCTCCCCCTTCTCTCCTCTGTCAAGTGATCACCTAATTCTTCCACCCACCTACCAACTTCTTTCCAGTTCCATCGTAATAAATGCTATCAGTCTCTTCCGCCGTTTCATCGGCTTCTTTTTTTCCTCTTAATTTTGCCTGTGTACCTATATATTTCCTTGATCAATAATTCTCAGTTTCCGATCATTTTTAGTCTGATGTTTATTTTATTATTTATTTTATTTTCTATTCTGAATGATGCTTGCAATTCAAATTCAGTTTGCTTCGCTCCGGCCTCAATGTCTTTGCCCATCACTCTGGCTCTCGCGTTCGTTTACAGTGTGGGTCTTCGTTATTTGTTTTATTTGGTCCTTTCTCTTTCGCGCTTCTCTCCCCCGCGCGCCACCCACCCCCTTCTACTCCCCACCACCAAACCTCTTTCACAACACCTCCCCTTTCCCCCCCCCCTTCCATACGCAGCAGTTTGTCTCATTGGGCGATGTTGTTGGACCACTTCCTAGTGCGAAGGTGATTAAAGGCTTTGCGTTGACACGAGAAAGAAAGAAGAAATCAATGCGTTTCAACGACCAGCATCTTATCTTAGGACCTGTGGGAACAGTTCGTTAACACAAGGTTCAAACTGAGCTTGCTTTGGACATCGAGAGAGCAGAAATAGCTGACATAATTTTATATCCTATCCTATCCTATCCCGTAACTCGGATGTCGATGGGGCACCCCAGATGATCGTTAAACTAGCGTATTCCATCTTTCTCTATCCTCAGCAACCCTCATGGCTTCGCTCAGTGTCAAGCCAGTCCATTCTCGAATGTTGTCCTCCCACATCTTTTTCGGTCTTACCCTTCTACCTCCTTGCACCGTGCCTTGCAGGACGGTCTTTGCAAAGCATAATGCTCTAGTGACGTGGCCATGCCATCAGAGTTTCAGTTTCTTCACCACTGTGAGCATGTCATGGTGTTCAATGGCTGGTGTGATGGTCTGTCGAACTTCGTCTTTGGTGATGTGTTGGATATAGGAAATGCCCAGAAGTCTTCTGTAGCACCTCATCTCCATGCTTTGTATTCTTCGTTGTAGATCTGCTGTCAAGGTCCATGTTTCGCAAGCGTATAGGAAGATGGAGATGACAAAGTTGTGCAGCAGCCTTACCTTGGAATATAGACTGATGGTCTTGTCTTTCCAAATGGGCTTCAACCTTGCCAAGGAGGCAGTTGTTTCTGCGATCCTGGAGATTACCTCCTGTCGGGACCCATTGTCTGATATAATGGCTCCTAAATATTTGAAGCTATGCACTGTGTTGAGTGATTGGCTTTGGACTTTGATGTCCGTGTTGATGTCATTGGTGTTGTTGGTCATCATTTTGGTCTTCTCTGCACTTATTTCAATTCCATAGGCTCTGGAGGTGGTGTCAATCCTCTGTACCAGCTGTTCAAGTTCTTTTTCCTCTCCAGCCAATCCATCAATGTCATCCGCAAAACGAAGGTTGGAGATTGCTCTACCCCCTATGCTGACTGTGCCTTCGTGATCTGCAAGGGCATCTGACTTGATGCGCTCTAGGAAGATGTTGAAGAGTGTTGGATAGAGTAGGCATCCTTGACGCACACCGATTGTTGTTCTGAACCAGTTTCCGATGGCGCTGTTATGAAGGACTGCACTGGTAGCCTTGTCATACAGGCTTTTGATGACTTATAATTAATTTAGGGCTGATGTTGAACACATTCTCATGGTTGCCCACAGAGCTGCATGCCAGACTCGGTCAAACGCTTTCTTGAAGTCTACGAACACATGATATAGATGTTGTTGGTGCTGTAGGTATTTCTTTCAGATTATTCTGAGGTTGAAAATCTGTTTAGTGGTATTCGCCCTGCCATGAATCCTGCTTGTTCTTCAGCTATGATTTGTTCAGCTTGGGGTTTCAACCTGTTGGGTATTATTTTCAGGAGGACCTTGCTGGGATGGCTGATGGTGCGGTAATTTTTACACTCCTGAAGGTCACCTTTTTTTTGGAAGAGTGATGACAAGCGACTGGGTCCCTGGTGTAGGCCACTGCCCACTCTGCCAGATCTTGTTACAGATAATGGTAAGGGCGTCAATCATCGCTTCTCCTCCTTGAAGCAGTTCCGCGAGTATGTTGTCTACTCCCGCTGACTTCCCTTTCTTCAGCGAATGCACTGCTGCATCAACTTCTTCTCGGAGAATTGGGAGGATTTCTTCTTCTTCTCTGTTCTCGGGACATGCTAGAACTGATGGGTCTCCGTTTGGTGTGTGGTTGTAAAGGTCAGAGCAGTAATGGGTCCGTCCCCCAGTGGGAGTGCCAGGGGTTTCAGTATAAATAGTATCTCCACTTTCTGGAAATGTAGTGCTTTAAATTCCCACTGTCGCTGTCTTTCTCCTTTGTTCTTTCTCATTCCTACTCTGTTCTATCAATCTACTATACTATCTTCTTCTTCGCTAGACCAGTCACCTATCTTTTTTCTTGAAAACTCTTCCGGGACAAAACTCCTCATTTGTGTGTGAGGTCTGTTGGATCAGCTTGGGAATATTGGACACTTTCTGCCAGGTGGTCACTGGGGCTTCCTATGATGTTATTATTTGGAAAAGTAGGCATTTTATATGTATGTGTTTTGTTGATATTTTATAATGTTGTTTATATTCTATTTTGTTTTTATAAACTGGGGTTAGATAAATTAGAATATAGCCTCAGCATCCCCTGCGTGTGATGTCTTTATTATAAAGTGACCGGCTGATGGAGTGCCTTCAGTGTCACCACTAGGGTTGCATCGTCAGATCTTTTATGCGGATCAGGGGCGAGTCCTCTTTCAACCAAGTTGTGGTCTTGATTTTGTGGTCCTGATTCGGCTCTGAGCAGTCCGCTGGACCCTATAAGCAATGAATAACTAACTAACTAAATCTATCCATCTATCCAAGACTTCTTGTTCTTCTGTAAGGCATATGCCAGGCTTGCTTTGGATCGTGGAGACATTGGGCTGTTTAACACTTTCAGCCGCTTCACAGTCTGGTAGGCCTTCTTGCTGTTGTTCTTGTTCAGACTTTTCTCTATTTCCTGGCATTGATCTTCTATCCAGTTCTCCTTTGCTGTGAGCATGCCTTTTCGGATGCCATTGTTGATTTGTATGTAAGCATTAGCTCCCTATGAGGTGTTCTTTTTCTTTTTCATCTCTCTTCGTTTATCAAACGGGTCTTCTTTTTTTTTATTTCTTCGAAATTGTCGTCTTCCTTCTTTTCATGCGGTTCCGCTTCGCCATGGTTGTTTTTTGAGTGTTAACTCTGATGTCATAATAGCATTAGGAATACATTCATTATCATTACTCTTGTCCACTTCCACATGACAAAAGTATACAACACCGATGAAGGCGTGCTTCGAGAAAACCCCAACTACAACAAAGCACGCCAAATACGTGCACAAGTTAGGTCTATACATTGATTGAATAAGAGTGGAAGAAGGATGGGGGGAGGGGTTAAATAATAACAACGAATGTTTAAAACTGACCTTTTTTCGCAGTGGACGCGTCTAATACCATGACAGCATGCAAAGGGTGTTAAAAGCGCGTCAAGCGCCCTGTAATAAGTGACAGCTTCGTGAAACCGTACTATGATTGATCGGCCCTGGCAACATCGCTCATTACGCAGCGTTTCCAGAGACGCCTAGAAATGACAGTTCTAGTGCTTGGTTTATATAGCCTCGGATACTCTTGTTTGCATTTCATACAAGACAAGGGGTCCATCTAGTCATCCTGCAGATCAGCGGTTGTTCAAATCTGCGTGTATAGTATAGTTCATTTTTTTTTAATTAAGTTTTTTTCTTTCTAAATCGGTCCGTTCAACGTTTTACTTTTGTTTACTTTAGTGGGCCAAAATGAATGGACGTGGTGAGGATCGCAATAGATGAGACAGATCAGTATGTACAAGACGGAACTCTGCGGTTAGCTAAGAAATAGCGCAGATGCCAAATTAACAGATAAACGAACATGTAGGAGAAGGATTATCACATCCATCACGCTATCACTATCTGATGAAGTTTAGACACTGCTGGCACAAATTAATTTTAAAAAACCGGAACGGGAAATGTGGACGAAACGTCAGTTGGGAAGAGGTTGACTTGTAAGGGAGGGGGAAGAGATGGAGGCAACCGGGAAAACTTCAAGGCTGGATACATACAAAGACACAAAATAATGGAGAAGGGGAAACAGATAAATGTTATATGAACAATGCGTAGTCTGGGTGGGGAAGTCTTGGGGCTGTACGATAAAGTTTTAGGAGGTGGTCGGAACTCAATTAATGAAAAGGTAAAGCGGGGGACACCACGTCAAATGAGAATGACAAATCTAATAATTCATTGTGAAAGCTGTAGACAGAGCCTTATGAAAGGTAAAAGAAACATGAAACGGTGGGGCTGGGGTTGGGAAGGGGTGGGTGGGCGGACAGCGACCAAACAAAAACAGCGCCTGGTTGTCTGTTGAACTGAACTGGAATGAAGCTTGAAATGACATTGATGGGACAATTGAAATTTAAGAGATGGTTCATGGAATAAGCCACCCTCTATCACACCTTCCCATCTCCACCCACACCCCTAGCTCTCCAAACCAAATCGCCTCTCGTATGTTGTCTGCGAAAAAGAGAGAGAGAGTGAGAGAGGGGGAGGGGGGGAGGAAAGGTGAGGATGGGGCAGAGTTTGAAGAAGTGTGGGTTGTTCATTATATGGCATGAGGGATGGAAGAACGGACTTCACTCAGGTGTAGTGCTTGTAAGATGGAATTTCACGGACACGCAGGGCTGTGACAGGAAACTGATGGAGATTCTGACAGCCTAGGTAACAGTCACACACGAACCCCAAAATCAGCGTTCCTTTGCACTGGTCGCTTCGATTCGATTCGATAACTAGAATTAACGTCCCTGGACACATAAGCATATAAGGGACATAATTTTTTTTAAAGCGTATAAAAGTTTAAAAACGTGTCAAAAATCCTATCAGGACCAACGCACTGGTTTTTCTCCCTCTCCCTCTCCCTCTCCCTTCTTATTTGCTGCCTTCTCCATTCACGCCTCCGACCTGTTTACTACACTGCCACTAGTGGTTATTGTCCAGTCATTTTCCACGCTGACCGCACTTGTCGTGGAACTGTCATTCTTGTTAACATCCCCACAGCGCACAACCCCTGCCTTATCTCGTTCACTCTGCCCTACCCTGTCCCGTAATTACCAAGCTGACACTGCTAGGCTTACTCTACCTCTTGTTCTACCTCGCTTTCTACCGCCAGTTTGACCTTTTCGGTAATTTCAGTCTTGAAGGTGTGGACTCACTTGGAAGTGAAGAGAACCGGCTGAAAAAGTGATGACACTTTGTGGTCCTCATTAACAGTTTAACGATCGTACACGAACGCGTCCTCGGTCTGACGTACACTTGATGCAGGGCTGTGGCAATGCACTTTGAGCAATCTCCCACACCTTTTGGAAGTCCAATCTGTGTCTCTGAGAACGGACAGTCCGTTACGCAACCGGTGTCTCATTCGTTCAGTTACAAGTCTTTGTCAGTGTTCTTGCCCTCTGCCACCTAACAGCTGTCCAGTGCCACACTGTCTAGCTAGATGTTCCTTGTCACAGGGAACATTCTTAAAGATGAATGGTCCATTCCATGAGTGCACTTTTGCCATATTCTAATAGAGCACTAAACGACAGCATTTAATTTTAAAGAAAAACAATATTTAATAATAGCGGTGAAAGAAATGTGGCATTATGATGACGTTGGTGGCAGAGGTGGGGTGCGATTTTAATAAACTACGCTGCTACTGATTGATGATACTTTTCGTTTTGTTTTAGTGTCGCAAAACCAAACAAACATTCTTAAAAGCGTCGTATACGGTTTTTTGTCAAATTATATGAAATTCCTTCCTCCTCCTTTACTCTTGCTTACGTATGTACAAGACGATGGCGCTCGCCTTTCACAAGATTATCCCCTGTCCAAGTGCCGCCCATTGGCAAACAGCACCAGCGATCTTCCGTCAGTGAAATGGTCTAACAGTTGATCGTAAATCAAGCGCACGAACTTTGTGAGAGACCGCGTTAGCCGTATTGGTTATAGTCCGCTCCCATTGTCCAGTGCACTCGCCGCCCGCCGCAGCAGTCAGTTTGTCACATCATGTCCAGTGGTCAGCTGTGGGTTAGGGTGACCGTGACGGTGAGATGATCCCGGACAAAGCCATTGCTCAAAGGCAGAGAACAGTCATGATGACCCTTGTTAGCGTGATTGTGGGACGGACATTTGATATACCGTTCTACACTCTCTGCTTTTATGGAGCATTTATTTTGTGTCATTTCCTTTTGATCTTCAAAATAAATCTGAGCCAGCCTTCCTCCTCCACCCCCTTCTCATATATGCTTTTCTCCACTCCCTTCCCCTATCCTCCCTCCGCCCCCTCCCTCCATACCCCAGGATCAAAGGTAAAGTTATTAGTGTTAGCCATTTTTATGAGACGCTATGGGCCTGTCAACTTCTGGCCGTTTGCATACGTGTCATTCACCTCTTTGTGGAAAATGAGCGAGATTTTGTCAACCTGCCTCACTTTGGCTTGACAACCTCCATTTTCTCAGTTTCATTTTCAATTCTGCGACAAACAAGCAGGCAAAGTTGTTTTTTGTTTGTATTTTTCAGGTAAAGTTTTTTTTTTTATATTTGTTGATCAGAAAATGTTATAATTCTTTCTTTTAAACAAGTAGGCTATTTCAAGTTTTAGCAGTTAATTTGTGTGTGTGTGCGTGTGCGCGCGTGTATGTGTTGTGTGTGATTCCTGCACGCACCTTCTTATATTTTGCCACATGATCATCCGACACCGGTCTTCAAAACCTCGAAAACAGGATTTTTGTTCCGTCTCTAAATCTGTGAAACGAGTGCCAACTATTAAAACTTGACTCATCACATGCTATTGTGGAGGGGGCGAAATGCGCTTTGTTGCCTGGCACATGGCTGCATGGCAAGCAAGTAGTCTGTGCATGACTTGCATGGCCGGATGCCAGCACAAGAGGAACGTTGCTCGACGCTATTGTGAGGGATTAAAAACGAAGGGTTGCATAGCGCTAGCGGAGGAACGACGCTTAGGTCTGAGACACCTGCCCGCAGCCATTGTTTGCCTTTCATCATTTCATTGTACGGGCTTTGTACCCTGCATTGAGTTATCTGCTAATTTTACACACAGACACCCACACAGAGACACACACGCACACCCCTCCCCCCTCCCCCCTCCCCACACACACCTTTGCTAACTATAGTGGAGTTGTTTTTTTTCCCTGTAGATATTGTTTTGATAGGTGGGCAGGTGAATCTTTTTGCTATACATTAAGGTTCCAGCATATCGGTGTTTTAATTTTTAATTTTTTTAAATGTTTTGGTGGGGTGGAGGGTTAGGGAAGGGGAATGAGCGAAGGGGGATACGCATATAAGCATTTTGCTACGATAGATGTTCCCCAAACAATATTCTTTATTCAAGAAACATATGTCTGTGCCAATTTGTCTGACACGTTTTACTTGCTCTTCAGTCATTCAGAATATAGTAGAATATTATGAATACATTTAGTTAACGATTCAAGAGAATTTGAACTGTCTTCTCTTGTTGTCACCAGTTGCACCTTCAATGGTTGCATCTTAATTAAGGGTTTAATACGTTTGGAGATCCACTCCATTTTTTTTATTTTATTTTTTTTTTACAAAGAAGCGTTTATTTCCTGCTCCTAGCCGTAACTCTTTACAAAAGGAAATCGGGTAGGGTTGGAAATGGTATAGAGTAGTTGCAAATTATCGTGTCAAGATACCTTAGATAGTTCCAGCCACATGGTATTTTAGA
Organism: Oncomelania hupensis; assembly: GCA_036898135.1. NCBI lineage: Eukaryota > Metazoa > Mollusca > Gastropoda > Littorinimorpha > Pomatiopsidae > Oncomelania > Oncomelania hupensis. Next base: position 106,358,096 of record CM072511.1, read on the forward strand.
GATGGGAATTTCAACATGCACATAGGGTGGAAAACTTAGAAAGATGTATTATTATTAATTCTGTCATTCTTTGCGCTACATTTTACTTTAAATACAAATTTGGATACTTTGAAGAATGTACATTCAAGATGTGGAGGATGAAAATAACTATTAATAAAACCAAACACACAACAATAATAAATATTCAAATTTAACCTTCAAAAAATATAACAATAACATTAATGGAATTAACAGAATTTAATTTAAAGAAATTTATACATATTATCCATTTTAGCGTTGCTGGTTTACCCTCCCGAAATAATTTACGTAAACTAAACATTGATTTACATGGCAAATATTTCTTATGACTAAACGTAGGTCTAGATCTTACAACTATGCATTCATCTTGGAGGATTGTTTAAAATATACACCGGCCTCGCCCACCCACAATCTGCCAGGCAGGATATAGTCTTTCAGAGATAATATGGATCTGCAGAGTCCTTTCTTTCCTAAAATGCTGAGTGGCCGTAGGGACAGAATTAGTGTAGCCTCTGCAGTGTTGCTAAGGTAGATAGTATGCCAGCTGTCAAGATGTATTTTATGCAGAGATTCCGGGGAATTTCTCCCACCCATCCTCGGCACTGTATTGTGTTAAGAGATTTCAGGGTAAACCCCACGCCTCCTGGCACTTGCTGTTCGCCAGTCTGTCGGCCAGTGATGAGCGGATGGGGAAGAAAATAGGAGGAAAAGCAGAGGCCCCTATCGTTTGGAGCCCGCTACAATACTACGACATGTAGTGGTGTGTCCCGCTAGCCTACCTTCGTTCCCTTCTCTCTTTTCACACTGTTTTGCACTCTCCGTTGTGTTTTTTTTGCTTCTGGTTTTCATATCCCGCAGCGTCTTTTTACTGTTTTCCGGTTGTTTTTGGTGGCAACAGCAGCTGTTGTATAGGCTGTGGCATGCGAGTCTTCTTTTCTTTCGGTAAGGAATGGCGTGCAGTGCAGGGAAACGGTGGTGATACGACGCTCGCAGGCAATATATTAAAGTTTCAAATAATGATCGGTCCTATCAGAGGTAACGAAGAGTTCGTTATAAAACGATTTAAAATCGGGGTTTAACTGTACTTTTTTTGTTTGTAGTTTTTTTCCTTCGGTACACAGGTACGTCTTGGCGTTTTATGTTTAGCGTAACTGGTGGTACTTTTTAGAAGTGGGCGTTGCAGTGTTTTTACTGTAAGCTGTTAAGGGTATAAGTATAACAATTACTTGATTAGACTAGCGCAGTGTATATGACGATGTAGTATTCAGAATCAGCACAGTATCTCAGACGACTATCTGAATGCGTGTGATAGTTCAGGTGAAAGCGAGGAACTCGACGTTCCGTTGTCCGAAGGCCAGGAATGGCAGTCGCCGGCACTTGCTGAAGCGCCACGCTGCAAACCCGCCACCACCTTTCGCTCTCTGCATTGGAGGGACGTCAGCGCTTCTCTCACTGTCCTAGGTGGCTTCGCCCCGCGCTACGCGGGCCGGTCGAGTCAGAGGCAGATAACTGCACTAGCGCCAAAAAAACCTCACTCGGTGGTGGCGGCGTCTTGAGAGAGATCATAAGTTTATGAAGCGCCGAGTGCTCTTTATGGGCCCAGGGATTCATCCGGGGGAGACCCCGGGGTTTTCATGTTCATGCTGGCGATGATGAGGGTGATGATGGCGGCGATTGCCAAACGTAGGCCGTTGTTGCTGTCTCGGTGAATGATGGCATCAAGCAGCTGGCAACCGGTAAGGGAACATTTTAGTTAGCTTTTCGCTTTGGCCTTTGATTTAGGTACTGTTGTCTCTACTGACAATGATGTATGCTTACAACTTCTTTTCTTATGTTGAGATACTTCAGGCTCTCTCACGTGAAAAAAATTGTAATATTAGTGCTTTGCTTGATGTTTGTGTGTGCGCGCGCGCGTGGGTGTGTGTGTGTGTTTGTGTGTGTGGGTGTGCGTGTGTTTGTGTATATATAAAGTGAGTGTGAATGAGGTAGAGAGTGAACATGTGTCTATGTTATTTATGCATTCAGATCATCCTTGACCTTGGGACAGAATGGTTTCCCTCAGTAACCTTTTCCTTTCACCTGCGATATCAGCTTCATTATATTCGTTTTAATAAGAGCGTTCACGCTGGTGCATCACACAAAATCTTTTATAATATATAGATATTAGTTATTACTGACTCCGTGAGGTCTGTTTCCATGGCATGACAGGCTGACGAACAGCATTCATGACTTGTATGTTAGCGATAGAATGCGTGAATCCCTTGTCATCTCCATCTTCCTATACGCTTGCGTATCATTGACCCTCACAGCAGATCTACAATGAAAAATACAAAGCATGGAAATGAGGTGCTACAGAAGACTTCTGGGCAGTTCCTATACCCAGCATATCACCAACGACGAAGTCCGACAGACCATCACACAAGCCATTGGACAACACGATAACATGCTCACATTGATGAAGAAACGGAAACTCCGATGGTATGGCCACGTCACCAGAGCATCAGGCCTGGCAAAGATCATCCTGCAAGGCACGGTGCAAGGAGGCAGAAGAAGAGGGAGACATAAAAAGAGGTGGGAAGACAACTTTCTAGAATGTCCTGTCTTGACACTGAGCGAAGCCATGAGGGTTGCTGAGGACGGAGAAAGATGGAGCACGCTGGTTAAACGACCTTCGAGTTACGGGATTGGATAGGATGAAATGCATGAGGCTGGCTGACTAATAATACCTTCAGATAAGTAGCATCGGGCTGACTGTTAATAGCTTCAGACATTTGAAATAATGTGTTGTTCGATTTGACATAATAATTAATTGGTCGACCCCCTGAAGAGAGTCAGTTGAAGGAGTTTTGAAGGACTTACGTGCTGTAGGCGCTGGGTAGTTGAGTTTGAGGTACTGCGAAATATTAAAAAAAAAAAAAACTGGTGAGGCATTAAGTGCTTCACCTCGATCACACTTCTCATCACTGGATATGAAATCCTGCTCTTAAGAACGGATGTTTGTAGAACGTACTTCGTGGAGCGGATGGGGTGTCTGCTGCCCTAACGTATGACGTTAGAATTTTAAAGTCGTAGAGATGGTTTGCAATAAGCGTGAGTCATACTTAGCATTGAGTGGTCATACGCCCGTTGTTATCTTTTGAAGAAATGAATATATACATTTTTTTCCCATTTTGGAGACCAGCTTATCTGTTTTACTATTCATGCACTCCCTCTTACCTTAAAACGATCTATTTTAAGATTGGCATAGACTATTTCCTCCGTATTACTTTCATTTCCTCCAACATCATAGTTTGCATTCTTGTTCTCCTACATCTCCCAACTCGACTTCCCCCTCCTCTCCCACCATGATATTTTTTTTGTCTTTCTTTTTATTAATTAAGCTTGGCGTGTTTGTAATCTAAGGTTTCAGAATTGAAAGTCTACCTTGAAGGAGTCACACGAAGTACTTATAAGGCTACGTGGAACAAATAATCTTTTCGTGGCATAGTTAACGCTTTAGATGATGTTTATTACCTCATAACTTATGACCGCCAAAACTTTAAGAAAATATAGAGCTGCAGTAACTTTACATTAGTCTTGCATGCTTGCTTAAAATGCGAGTGAAGGATGTTTTTTTTTATATCCCTGAAGATAACGAAACGGTGGTTTTACATGACAAAGTTCCGCAAAACCCACAGAAGATATCCACTGTATAATAATATTTCATGTATATAATAGTTGTTTCTTTTCTTGTACATCTATGTAGGTGTTTGGTAGTGTTCTGTCCGCCTGGCACGTCTTTTCATAATGGGTTCGCCTCTTGTCAACTGCTGTTTATAATTGGTTCATTTCTGCTCCTTTGGCTTCAATGCAAGTTGACGGACTGTGCAAAGATCGGCTTGCCTGTAGCCTTCTTCTTTTCCCTTTTGCCTGGTTTTGGGTTGCATGCAGATTTTCTGGTGGCCATTCACTTCTCTCAGTCTATATTTGACGTTGCTAAATTTTATGTACGCGGATCGTAGAAATGATTCTGCAGGGTGCTTTTGTTCATTGAGCTTCTGCCATTCAGTAAAAGGTCTTAAGTTTTCTAGGACCTGTAAACTGAGATTGGGGGGTTAAGCGTTTTCTAAATGTTGTTGTGTTTGTAAATACCTCTGGAGCATTTTTTGGTTTTAAATACGAGTTTATATCTAATAGTACTAATAATAATAATAATAATAGTAATAATAATGATAAGAAGAAGAAGAAGAAGAAGAAGAAGAAGAAGAAGAAGAAGAAGAAGAAGAAGAAGAAGAAGAAGAAGAAGAAGAAGAAGAATCATTTGTACAACACCCTTCCTCACTAGAGCTCATAGCGCTTTACAGAAAGAAAAAAAAGAATAAATAAAGCAAAAGCAAAACAAAAATACCAAATCAAAGCACACACACACGCACACATACACGCGCACACACACACAAAACTTCTTCTTCTTCTTCTTCTTCTTCTTCTTCTTCTTCTTCTTGTGATGTATTACACAGTGGTGCGGCCCTTCTCTTTGTTAGATCGAGGTCATGCTGTTCCTCACCGCTTCAGTTTGTTCCTTTCCTTGATGTGTTTGTCCCAGCTCCCTGGTATGCAGGTTTTGTTTTCCCTGTTCCTTTCGTTTTCATTGAGGCTTCTTCGACGTTCTCTGATCTCCCTTCCTGTGTTTTCACTTGTTTTTATATCTTTCATGTTCATGTTGTCCCTGACTTGCAGATCTGATAGGATTTGATCAAGCGCTTTCATCGTGTAAACTCCTAACTTTGAAGAGAATACAGACTAAATTTTGTACACTGCCCACTCCCATTGTCATGCCCATTCTTCTTGTGGGTGCTGTCAAGAAAAGTAGGCGAGGTATTCATGAGGAGAAGTTACTTTGTTCTCCCTCCTCCCCCCTCCCCCCCCTCACATCCTGTAGTCGATAGTTCAAATTGTTTTGGTACTTAGTACTTTTCTTAATACTTTTTTTAACAGCCATTTCTGGATTATAAATAACATGTATTCTCGACATGCGTAAGATGGTAGACTGTTGTCTTCAGGATATGAGGAGGGGTGGAAGAGAGAGAGATGAGTTCTTTATACCGTTTACTCATTTTCGTCCACTGGTCGTCACGGTTCACCCTGTCACAGCCATGATAAAGTAAAGGTGTCGACCTGGTCAACATAATTGTACCAAAGAACAGTGTAATAGTCCTTGGGTGAGGATGGTGTGTATGAATGAACGTGCCATTGCACAGGAAGGACAATCAAACGCCACAAGTTATTTTCCGGCAACCCGTATGAATGGAGGAGACAATCCATGCCCGCGGTTAACCCAATTATCTACCCCTTCTATCAGCGCGGCAACTGTAAGTGGTGGCTGGTGGCATCAGATGGGATCTTTCTTTCTGGGTGTTCCAACAAACGACTCAGGTGATTTAGCGCTGTCGCCCTTGTTCCTCGCCAATTACACTTCTTACTTCGTTTGTATGGTATTACCCGTTTCTTACTTCCTGTACTGACTGATTAAACGTTATAAATAAAAATTAAAAAAATACAAAAACTGTTACACATGGAATTAGATTTATATTGTGTAGAGAACTAGAAATATCCTATCCTATCCTATCCTATCCTATCCTATCCTATCCTATCCTATCCTATCCTATCCCGTAACTCGAAAGTCGTTGGGGCACCACAGATGATCATTTAACCAGCATACTCCATCTTTCTCTGTCCTCAGCAACCGTCCTGGTTTCGCTCAGTGTCAAGCCCGTCCATTCTCGAATGTTGTCCTCCCACCTCTTTTTCTGTCTCCCTCTTCTTCTGCTTCCTTGCACCGTGTCTTGCACGGCCTGATGCTCTGGTGACGTGGCTATGCCATCGGAGTTTCCGTTTCTTCACCTCTGTGAGCATGTCATCGTGTTGTCCAATGGCTTGTGTGATGGTCTGTCGGACTTCGTCGTTGGTAATGTGGTGGGTATAGGAACTGCCCAGAAGTCTTCTGTAGCACCTCATCTCCATGCTTTGTATCCTTCGTTGTAGGTCTGTTGTAGAACTATAACTAGAATTAGATTTCCTTTTTTTTTTCTTAAAAATAAAAAAGGGGGGTGGGGGTATATTCCTTCTCTCGTTCCCTTCCCCAAGTTCCACAGTCCTCTTCTAAAGCTCCAGTCATGTTTCCCATAACAATGAGAATAGAATTAATTTGTCTATGAGTGTTCCAAGCCACAATCCGCTGATGATCCAAGCCAGTAATTGTCATGTCCTGCTGTTTCTTTGGCTCATCGTGCCTTTACATTTTACGTTAAAGAGGTGAGTTGAAAGGGAAAAAAAAGTAGTAGGCGGTCTTTTTTCAAATATGATAATGAGATTTGTCGTAGCAGATCTACGGCTCTTTATTTTAAGACAAGATAGACTATTTGAGTTCTTTCAGTTTTCTTCCCTTTACTTGTGCTATAGCATTACTTTATCTTGAATCTGGTTTTCTTAAGAATTTTTTTAATTGCCTATTTAACCCGTTCTATATTCTACAATATGTATTGCATTATTGGCTCATGAATTGCTGAGGGCGGGTGCGGACAGAAGTGCGTGCGGTGTGGACAGTGGTTGAGGGTGGGTGAGGGAGTACGTGAGCGTAGTAAAATGAATTTGTAGGCCGTGGTCTTGTGTGTAAAGCTCATTGTTTTCCCTCATTTGTTTATTGTATATAAAATTAAACATACGTGTCTTGCATTGTATTTTTTTTTTAATTTTTAATAATTTATTACTTTGTAAATGAGCTGATGTCATCCACGACTTTCGCAATTTTGGAATAAAAAATTGTTGAGCTTTGATTATTATGATTGCTATTGGCTTTCGTGTTTTGGCATGATCGATAGATGCTCCCAATGACTTACAGTGTATGTTATATAGAACCATGCAGCGATTGTATTGGTCAGTACGATTACGCATTTACTGTTACGCATAATATACTTAGTGTCTAGTGGATTGCCATGTAGTGCCTGCCTGCAGAAGATGAACCGCATGTTTGGAGCATCGGAGTCCCCCTATCCGACTTTGCATCGGATTTGCAGAGTTTTTCATATTACTTGGGATGCTCTTGGGGTTTTGGGTCGCGTCGTAAGAGCTTCTTCACCAGAAAATAACGAAACGCTACATACTCAGTGGTGACACTGGCTTAGCAAGAACAAAAGTTCAGGTGAAACAATGCACTTAACAATAATGCTGCGATACTGATGACCTGAGTAATACAACACAGCGGGACTGCAACTTGTAACAGCTGGTCGCAAAGCTGGTTTCACATGTTATAAAATATTCGCTGGGTGCATGACGTGCATTGCAATAAAGCAGTTTGTTTATAGAGCCGTACATTATAAATACAGATCAGTATTCAAGACGAGAGTTGACACAAGTTCAACGTCTATTCTGGGTTTATTATCTCCGTTTCCAGCGCGTTACATACAGTTTTCCTATTTAGCGCCATACTTGAGTATTATGACTGAAATGGAATAATGTGGGGGCTTGCCTCTACTGGTTTCTGACACCCTGGATAATGTTGGCGCACGTGTCGTCTGGGGCGAGAGTGCACGAGGCATAACGTACGTCCTCCACTCATGCAGATTTTACACTCATCATCCGAGTCAACACAATGCCTTCATTCAATCATGCACTTGTTTTTCGTTATGTGATCACCAGCTCTCAGCTGCGGTAAATAAAACATCGGAGTCTCTTTCAAGTTATAAGTGTCAGTGGACGGAATAGAAGTAATCAGTAGTCAGCGTGAGGGGTGGGAAGAGGTGTGGGTGTGTGTGTGTGTGTGTTTGTGTTGTGTGTGTGTACAGAAATGTCTATACATGTCTAGGGCGCGTTGCTGCATGTTCAGCTTAGCTGCTTGGTTGTGCTTACTTTGCCGCACTTTGCGTCCGATGTACACAACTCAAAAGTAACCTCTGACAGTCGTACTATGAATTGAGAGCGGACTACTGCTGTGTCAGTGTGAATTCTATCTGTTCTCAAAGTATCACAGATTTGTCTCTAGCTTGGTCTAACACAAAAGGGGAAGTGTAAGCGGGTCTCGTGTTATTGTCCGTATTGTGTATACCTCATTTTTTGTTTAAACTACTCTCTGGAATAATAATGAGTTCTTGATAAGGCGATGATAGATCAGTTTGCATGTTTGCATTACATTGTGTTTGTCCCTAAATATAAGAAGTCTGGTGTTGGGAAAGTGAGAGGGGATATATTTGTGGTTGGTAAGCGTTTGGGAGACTTCTTAATATCATTTACACGTCAGAGCCATAGATTGTAGAACTCATTATCAGTTGACAAGAACTGCACCTTTTGATGTGTGATCCATGATCGTGCGGTGCTGTACCATATTTTGTACTTTGTACTTCGATTAAAGGGTGACCTTTGCTTGACACTCTCGTTTGATTTCTGACCCCCCGGTCTTTGATATCAGGCTTGCTGTTTGAACAGAACCACAGATTTATATCCTGTATTTTCCTTCGCAGGTGTTTGTGCAAAAGAAATTTACACATACTGTATGAAGCGAGTACGTTTGTGGTCACTCTAGCCAGGTAAACTGTAGCTAGGGGAGTCGATCGTGCCTGCATAATTTCAGCTATGACATTTTCATGCAGGATGGTGGTCAAGCAATGTAAAAGCAAATCTTAATTTTATTGTCGATGTTAGGCTATAGTTACACCAACCACGCTCTGTCGCTCTCTAGACCATTCGACGTCATTTATCTCTTGAAATATATCTTTGCCTAGTAGTAGCGTAGGTGCAGAGTTGTAATTGAAAATGTAAACCAGTTATAGTCTGTAGATGTTCCACTTACTGAAAATTAGAAATTGAAACGAAATAATTCAAAAGGTTCAGCGAAATACAGTTTGCCTCATACTCGGATAAGCACTATGCATTATGCTTGGTCCAGTCCAGTGCCCATATTTCTTGCAATAAAAATATAACTATGTGATTATAACTTAAGGTCGTTGTTTTAAAATGGCCGTCGTTGGTTTTAGTCTGACTTCAAAAAGCAACTACCCTTTGGTGAATATACAGTTATGCAAATGCTGAGATGTTGGAGACTGTTTTGCTGTTTATGACAGCGCGAGTAACTTTGTGGCTTTGCACTCTCTGCAGGCAGCCCTTGACGCACCCTGTGTGATTTATTGGTTAATTCCCACACTTGCATTACGAGCAGCAGAGTAGAGAGTTTGGGAAGTGGGAGAAATAGAGAGAGAGAGAGAGAGAGAGAGAGAGAGAGAGAGAGAGAGAGAGAGAGAGAAGGAAGGAGAGGGGGGGGATGGACGGAAGATGGCTAAGATTTTAGTAATTGAAATTAATTTAGAGATCACATTGTATAATGACCTTACGAAGAGAGGTACCAACCGATGTCAAAACCGTGTGTGTGTGTGTTGAGCAAAGGGATAAGGAGAGAGAATGACATTGAGCACATCTGTGGAGAGTGTTGCCTGTTATGTGGGAGATGGGGAGGGGGAATGGGAGGGTGTGTGAAAAAAAGAGATGATTTTTGTGAGAAGGGTGGCGGTCTTAAGCAGCATTTGTTGTTTAAAACGAAAATACCGGATAGGAAGTAGTAATAGTTCGCTACTGTTTGGGTCGAATTATTATTATTATTATTATTATTATTATTATTATTATTATTATTATTATTATTATTATTATTATTATTATTATTATTATTATTATTACTATTACTATTATTGTGTGAGTGTACGTGTTAAATGTGTTTAACTTTGTGCACTGTTTGCATAATTACTGCTGCTGCTGCCAAGCAAATGGCTGTGCGCATACGATTTCATTTTTGACAAGGGAAACACGTGTGTGTGTATTTTGCCTGTAGTTGAACCCGCGGTTTGACAGGAAAACAAATTCTGTATTCAACATCAGGTGATACGTTAGTTCATCTAGGGGTTACCTCAGATCAACACACAACTCACCATTCAAAACTATTAATTATTTTACCATGTTTTGATTGGACTGAATGGGTGATGGGGAGTGTGGGTAGATGGTGGTGGTGGTGGTGGGAAGGGAATAGGTTCAGTTATCTAATTGAAGATCTACGTCGGCTTTATTTGGTGTATTTTTGTAGTTGTTCTTTATATATTTTTTTTCATTTTAATTTTTATTTATTTATTATAATAAAGGTATAGGTCGGGTTTATTTGGTGTATTGTTGTTGTTGTTGTTTTCTTAATTAATTAATGTTGTTGTTGTTTTTTGTTTTTTTTGCATCTCCAGCAAATATTTGAGCCAAAATGTCGGTCGGTCGTTCTGTATCATGGCATATTTCAAGAACCACTGAACAGATTTTGTCTAAACTTCATAGGAACCTTTCCAGGGTTAGTGAGCGGCCTCCCTTGTTACCGCATCAAAGTCAGTATGATTTGGCCAGTTATTTTCTAAATGCGGTTTGTCCACTTTTTAAAAATTAAAAAAAAAATAATCAACTGATATGGATATGTGATGTACGAGAACCAATTCATGGCTTATTATTTGGTGGCGCTTCATTGGTTCGGGTCGGTCAGTCGCTTTCTGTCGGTCCGAATTTGAACAGTCCTGTTCAAATCGCGTGCTTTGCATTATAATTTATATCAGACTCGACAAAACTTGGGACGATTTTTATTATTTTTACTATCGAGATACTTTTAACTACTTTCTAGACGTGTAAATCATTAATATTTGCACTTTCTATAAGGTCAAATTCGCTGAGATCCATCACTTTCTAAACACCTTGTGCGTTGTATCTCAAAATTGGCTTCACAGATTTTTATCCTTTTTTTGTTGGTAGATATTTTAATAGAATGGCCAATCGTTCCATGTAAATGTAGATTATAGTCACACGACACCGAAGCGTATAGGCGACTACTGGTCACATTATTCTGACACCAGCAAACCAGTTGATGATAAGGGGAAAATAATATGGTCACACATTGGTCAATCCGGGATTCGAACCAGGTACCTTTCGGTTACTAGTAAGACGCTTACCAACTGAGCTACCCGGCCCCTCTCGTTCCATGTTAGTTAGTTAGTTAAATAGATTAACGTCCCCGGACACATAAGCGTATAGGGGACGATACGTTCCATGTTGTTGTTGTTTGTAGATTATAGTCACACGACACTTTCGCATATAGGTGACTACTGGACCGATTTATACTGACACCAGCGGGCCAGTTGTTGGTAAAGGGGAAAATAATATGATCACACGTTGACCAATCCGGGATTCGAACCAGCGACCTTTCGGTTACTAGCAAGACGCTCTTACCAACTGAGCCCCTTGTGTTCCATGTTTTTGTTGTTTTTTTATGGTTTTTTTTTAATAGTAAAATTTACATCCCCGGACACATTGAGCGGGTAGGGGACGGGTGTGTTCCATGTTATGCTATGCTATTCTAGATTAACGTCCACGGACACGATGTGTATAGGGGACAACGTTCCATGTTTGTTTGTTTGTTTGTAGATTATAGTCACACGACACTTTCGCATATAGGTGACTACTGGACCGATTTATACTGACACCAGCGGGCCAGTTGTTGGTAAAGGGGAAAATAATATGATCACACGTTGACCAATCCGGGATTCGAACCAGCGACCTTTCGGTTACTAGCAAGACGCTCTTACCAACTGAGCTACCCGGCCCCTCGTCGTTCCATGTTGTTGTTGTTGTTTGTAGATTATAGTCACACGACACTTTCGCATATAGGTGACTACTGGACCGATTTATACTGACACCAGCGGGCCAGTTGTTGGTAAAGGGGAAAATAATATGATCACACGTTGACCAATCCGGGATTCGAACCAGCGACCTTTCGGTTACTAGCAAGACGCTCTTACCAACTGTTGTTCCATGTTGCGTTGCGTTGGTAGATTAACGTCCCCGGACACATAAGCGTATAGGGGACAATGTTCCATGTTGGGATTAAATTTGCGTCCCCAACACCAAAGCGTATAGGGGAATCCATGTTGTTGTTGTTGTTTGTAGATTATAGTCACACGACACTTTCGCATATATGTGACTACTGGACCGATTTATACTGACACCAGCGGGCCAGTTGTTGGTAAAGGGGAAAATAATATGATCACACGTTGACCAATCCGGGATTCGAACCAGCGACCTTTCGGTTATTAGCAAGACGCTCTTACCAACTGAGCTACCCGGCCCCTCGGAATCCATGTTTCGAAGTGCCTCCCTTTTATGACAAGACAGGACAGGCCCAGGAAATTAACACTTTTGAAAATGCTGGTTTTCATCAGTGTGCGTGCGAGTGTCTGAAAATATATTAGAAGGGCTTTCCATCCTATTTTTTTTTGGCGCCAATCAACGTAATCCACATTTTATTCCAAGTGCTTCTCGCACTGTCACTACCCCCATTTTGCCCATCCGGCTCCGAGTCTCGTTGCAAAGAAGAAAACTGCGGTTCTGTTTTTTAGAATAAACCTTGATGCTATTAATAGGCACATAAACAAAAAATTGTATCGATTTATATCAAAAACGTACTTCTGAAAACCATTTTTCGGTGTGGACAACGCTCACTTTGATTTTCAAAAGGATCTATTATGCATACATGTGTAACCTTGGGGACCTTTACAATTAATTGTTCATCTCTTTGCTTTGGGATTTGAAACGAACTGTTTCCCAACAAAAATGAATGTGGTCGAGTGAGTGAAGTAAGTTCAAAACTAGAATGATCGCTTGTTTATGTAGTACATCAGGTGGAACCTATGCAAGGGGTGATTCGCCTATTTTAGTGAGGGTTTTGGCAGACTATATTGTGAAGAGAGCATAACGCGCACTGAATTTACAGTTTCTTTTAATTCTTTGTTCACTTCTGGACGCTTTCAAAATGTAACACTAATGATCTGTGGTTTTTTTTCCACCAAGCACCTCTGGTAGCTGTCACTTTGAGTGAGGGCAAACTCATTTATCAGTGTTTATATCTTCATCACCAAATATACCGGAAATCCGTGCCACGCCGGCGTGGAATCGGCGGTAGAAAATGCTCTTTGAAATGAATTCTATTTCAGTTTTGTTTTTGCACACTTCATTGCAGCAAACAAGAGAAAGCATTGCATTATACGCCTGCTGTTTGCTGATTTGTTCTCATGATGTAGTTTTAATGCGAACTAACCCCTTCTCCTACTCCAGTAAACTGGATGCACGAAGTCAGAAGGACGCCACCCATTCATTATGGCAGCAGTCAGAATGTCAGTGTCCTGTCACATACAATCTGTGTTAGCGTATGGCCTCAGCAGTCGCAAAGACTCTGTGTGAGCTGAAGTGCGATAGCTTGAGATTACTTGACAGAATAAAAACTATTTTTTTAAGTTTATAATTGGAGGGGGAGGGAGGGGGGGGGGGGAATAATTCAGGTAGAGATAACCACTAAAACTTCGCGTTTATTTGAAAACCAAGAGGGTAAAAATTACAACAGGCAATTTTTTCAAATATGGTGGATGAGCTTTGCTAAAAGTATTACACATAGCATTTTCATCGCGTAGATTTGTCATAGCGTCACTCTTAACTCTCCTTGCACACAACCCTTAAAGTTAAATGTACAGCCTATTTTCAGTAATCCATTGCAGTATTTTATATATTCTCTCTCTCTCTCTCTCTGGGAAGTTTGGGTAATTAGGAGGGAGAGAGAAGCATGAAGGAAGGATGCCGATTTCTCTGGCCGGGTGTGAAAGTATACTCGAGGTGTGTGACGGACAGGTCGAGGTGTACTGAAGGCGAGTGGGGGTGGATTGGGAGTCAACGGTAACGCCTCATTAAAGCCAGGAAGTTTACCCTTAATTACAGGGCAAGCAGGCACTGCTTAAATACAGGCTGTCCCCTAGCGTCGCACGGAACCAAGCGGGATGCCGTGTAGCTTGGGAAGGGTTGAAAGAGATCCCACCACCAGCATTTTAAAAACCTGCTTTCCAATTTCGTCTTTAAACAAACACACACACAGTGTCTGGAGGCGCTAGAAACCGATAGTTGTTCATTGATCTGCTTCTATTCCTTCTCTCCTCCTTTCACACTAAACAGAGTTTCTTCATCTCACTTTCTATCCTGTCCATTCCTTAGAGCACGCAACAGCCACTGTCTTATGTAAAATTAATACGTTAGCTTAGTGGCCACTGTAGTCCTAACTAGCCTGCTGTTCGTAGTTGTTCATTGCGTCTCTTTACTTTAGAGCATAAAAGGTGTACAGTTTAAATGAAGTCAGCAGATGACAGAGTTAAGTAGAATTAGTTTGTGTTGTGTTTCTGCGTGGCAGTAAGGCACGCATCATTCAATAATCCGACAGGGTGGTTGTTGTTGATAAGTAGTGTGTGTGTGTGGTGTGTGTGTGGTGTGTGTGTGTGTTCATTTAAATGAAGTGAAACATACACATGAAATTAAAATGAAGGAAGATGAATGCCACTGTCCCCATTTACTCCATTTTGCATGTTAGAACTCATCACAACTAGTCTTGTGCTCCAATGAAATACGTGCTGTTGGATAAGGCCACGTAATGAGATCCCATTATCGTGATTAGTTGCCACTTGTCAACAGTTCCAAGATGAAAGAAGATCGCGAAGAGTACTACTTTAAAGGACCACAATACGTTTAAGAACTAGAAAAATGTTGTATTTGAGGGCGCCCCATTGTCACATCAGTTACACATCACATTACCTCCAGCTAACATTCATCCATTTAAATATATCTATTACTCTGTGTATTATATTCAGTTTTGCTTAGAAAGCAACACAAAAACACACAACTGCCACCACCGCCAACAAGACAAGTACAGCAAAATTAATTTTGCATGAATTGCCTTGTGACATATATGGTCGAGCGCCTGGTTTTACCCGTCATAATTACAATTTTGTCTTAAGCTGAGAAAGAACGAATGATGCTGGTTCAATTGATAGGAAGTGTGCGAGTTTTTTTTTAAGAGCCTTGAGTGGAGAATGAATCATAGACCTGTCAGTTATTTCCATCAATGAGCACGAATCTGTCGTGTCCCCTTCAATATTAATTCTTGTGAAAATTTGTTTTGCCTAAATTTAGTCGGTATTGGTTTTGTATGTTTCAGCAACTGCCGTTGTGGTATGAAATTAGCTACAGCCTGGAAGAGTCATCAACGCCTTCACTGGTCGAAGACCGCCACATCATCTACCGAGGCCGCTCTCACGAAGTCCCTATCCGACTGCCCGTTGGTCTTCCCAAGTACAATGGCAGAGGTAAGCTTCTGCATGCTACTTTTTACGTCTGTTTACGTTTTAGTCTACTATAACCATTGCTGTTGTGCGTATCCAAAGTTGTTTATTATTTAACACATGTTTCTTCGTTTAAAACAATTTAAAAACCGTTTCTTCCAGAAAAAAATGAAACGAAGACTGAGACGGGCAAATTAAACAACATACGTTAAATATTAGAGTTGGACCATCATCCTAGCATTTTATTCTTATGTTCTTTCTAATTTATATGTAACAGACTTTTAATAAGAGTGCTCAGGTTTTCGCTAAAAACATGCAACTTTGAGTACAGCTTTAAACTTCTCATAACAGTAATAATGCACTTTCTCATTGTAATTTTTTGGTAATGTCGCCAATGTTCTCTTCAATTCTTCCCAGGTTTGTATTCTTGTGCAGTGGTCTGTTGTTTTTCGTAGTCGTAATAAATTCTGTATAATTCTGTTAATTCCAGTCGTGCTCAGTGTGTTGTGTTTAGTGTTGCATTCTTGGCGGTCTTGCGTTGTTGCGATGTGCTTATAAGTCTGATGTGTGAATATGTATTTGTAAAACATTCTTCAATTGTTATGTCACACAATACGGTTATCTAGACAGGCAGGATACGTTCGCATATTACTCGGATGCTGCAACTTGTTTTGTTATTAGTTGTTTTTTTTAAATCTTTGTGGATACACTGTCGTTGTTTTTAACAGTTTGTATTGTTGCGAATAACATAACGTTTTGCGTCAGTTTCGTTAAGGATTCGTTTATAAATGCCCAAAGAAACCAGCCAAGTGCAACTTTATTTCTGTTTGTTTGTTTTTTTTTAAAAATTATGATGGCTTTGTAGTCTGATGTTGCCAGTGCTCAGTCTGTGTGATGTTATTTCCGAGACAAACAGCAGGCGGCTCTTTGTGATTATTGTCAGACTAAGTCACACTCTACTGTTTTGCAAGTTGTTACAATTATCATCTGGATCTATGACTACATGCTGTTTGCATCAAAGAGACTTTGTCGGCTGGGGGCCCATTGCCAGTGATGTATGCGCGCAGTGACGGTATTTGATTGCCGAGTTGTAGCAAGTCAGGTTTTGCGTAGTTGTGCTTCTTGTTGGAGTTACGGTGTAAACTTGCTCTTCTAATTCCATTAGGCGGCCGTTGACAGACCGAAAGATTGGGACACAACTTGCTGGTATGTGTGGATCAATTTCTATGTTATTACTATTAACTCGAGATTTTCCGTTCTCAGCATAAACTGTTTTTTAAGACGTTATCAGTTACGGCAGCACAGCGCAACTAGCATGCACTATGGATGTTAATGGACTAGCTGCTTAGATGATCAGCTATAAAGGGTCTCGAGCGTCAATTCAGAGTAAGAAATGAATTGCATTTCGCCGATAAGGATCTCACTCCATCATTCTCAACCATGATCTGTATCCTGTTAAGATGGCAACATCGATGTGTACGGAGTTAATCCATATATGTTACACTGAAACTGAAATTTAGTTGTCATCCGTGAACCATTTGTTTGAATAGCACAAGGGTTCTTGAAGTCCTGAATATGCAAATTGTCCACGTGTATTACAGATTTAATTTTCTTTCTTTTTGCTCTTCGCACACTCTTTGTCTGGATGGTTGTTGTAAGACGTGCTGTGCTGAATTTGGATGCCGTGAAGTTAGCGAGATCTAATGTAGTGTGGCAGTCAATGTACTGTGAAGTTGATGCAATGCCAGGCAAATTAAAACTCATCAGTTGTACCAGACAACCCGAAATACCGGTTCTCTGATTAAAATGAGGTGTTCAGGCAGATACAGGTTCTGAAATCCATTCGATAGTTACATAGCACTTTAAGTATCCACTGTGCTTGAATGAATTACTTGCTTTTCTCAAAGCGCGGCGATCTGTAACCAGCATACGCGCTCACGTGTATTGCACACACCCTTACATATACAACAAACACATACATGTAATTATTCGTTACTCGAACATGACTGTGGTGTAAATGCAAGAAGCTAGGTCGTTATTAAAAGACAAAGGAAAGCGAATTTTTATTTGTGGAATTTTAGATTGCCTGCATCCAAAACTATTATTGAAGGGAGGAGGGTGGTCGTGCGGAGGGTGGGGGAGGGAGTGCGCGTGTGTTTGTGTGCGTGCGTTTAGGTGTTCCCGTGTGTGTGTTGTTAGCGAGTTTGCCCTTTGTTTCTTTATTGCGACAGCGAAATTTAACAACAACAAAAAAAGTTTGTTAGGGAGTCAGCATTGCTATTGTCATGGACTCCTACTCATATTATGTTTAGCTAACTAGGCAATGTGTCAACTCATAAAAAAACATTATGCTGTTGATTAACATGTCTACGAGAAAACTACATATCTTTTTTGTGACTAAGTCGAGTTCGTTTACACTTTACTTTGATGTTTGAGGACGTAGGTCACCAGCCTCCCCTTAGGGTTATTTGCCAAGGAAACGTTTTGGAGGTTTTGCTGTACGGTTTTGTTTGCCGAGGAAACATTAAAGGTCTGTGCCCAGTGTGTGTTAGTGGTGACTCAGAAAGTAACAGTAAGCTGACAGATGAGCCCTTTCCTGTGTTAGTGCGTCACACTTTTCACTGCACATCATAGCCCAAGACCTAGTTTTTCTACTCTGCAGATTATTCCACTTGAACACCTGTTTATAATTTGAAGATAAAAGTTTAAAGTCGAGGTATCCATGTTACCATTCGGCTTCTACATTCATATTGGAAGGACCCCATTTCGAAGGCTTTGTTTACTTTGGCAATACCGGCTGTACCTTCAATGGCGGAAGTTTCGTTGCTTAAATCAACCGCTTAACTTTGAATTTTCCATTTATCATTATATGTGTTCTGACAGTGATTTCCCCTTAATAACGGTACACCAATACCGTGTGACCTTTGACCGTTTTTATGAATGAACCACCCGGCTTCGAAAGGCATCTTTGGTGTCTGGAGTATAGTAGGGTCTATTGTATTGACCTAAAGCGAGAAAACTTTACGGAGAAACTTTATTACGGGTTCTGCCTTTTACAGGCTTTGGTAGATGCTATTTTTAGCTCAAGAATGGTGGCACAAATGCTGAGGAATTTATTCATTTAAAAAATTACAATACTTTCGAAAGAGTTATTTTTTGTTGTAAACTTATTTTTTCAGGACGGCAACACTCGATTTGAATGTTAAAAGTATCTGTCAAGAAGTCAAAGTGGGTCCCTTTAACCCCGAAATTGTGGCGCTGTATTAAAGCGCTGTTGCCTCCGCTAATTCATACATTCCGCACAGTCATATTGCATTAAGGGATAGTGTGAATAAAGTGTGAATAAATATACTAAA
This sequence comes from Oncomelania hupensis, assembly GCA_036898135.1. Taxonomy (NCBI): domain Eukaryota; kingdom Metazoa; phylum Mollusca; class Gastropoda; order Littorinimorpha; family Pomatiopsidae; genus Oncomelania; species Oncomelania hupensis. The sequence goes on from CM072511.1 coordinate 106,376,664, forward strand.
AATATATCCTTTTCCATTTCTGTCCGAGATGTACATGTACGCTGTATTGTTTCAATGTGTGCTGCTGGAATTTGACATCCTATGATGTTCCTGTTCCTATCTTATCCCTAACTCGAAAGTGGTTGGGGCACCATAGATTATCGTTTAACCAGCGTACTCCATCTTTCTCTGTCCTCAGCAGTCCTCATGGCTTCACTCAAGAGTCAAGCCAGTCCATTATTGAATGTTGTCTTCCCACCACTTTTTCTGTCTCCCTCCTCTTCTGGCTCCTTGCACCGTGCCTTGCAGGATGGTCTTTGCAAGGTCTGTCTGATGCTCGGGCGATGTGGTCATACCATCGGAGTTTCCGTTTCTTCACCATTGTGAGCAAGTCGTTGTGTTGGTTCAATGGCTTTTGTGGTGGTTTTTCGGACTTCATCAATAGTGATTTGCTGGGTATAGGAAATGCTCAGATGTCTTTTGTAGCACCTCATCTCCATGCTTTGTATTCTTCGTTGCAGGTCTGCTGTTAGGGTCCATGTTTCGCACGAGTACGGAAAGATGGAGATGACAAGGGAGCGCAGCAACCTTACCTTGGAGTGTAGACTGATGGATCATGTCTTTCCAAATGGGCTTCATTCTTGTTATGGCAGAAGCTGTTTGTGGTATTCTGGAGATAACTTACTGTCGGGACCCACTGTCTGATACATTTACGTCTAAATATTTGAAGCTGTGCCCAGTGTTGAGGGATTGGCCTTGGACTTTGATGTCCGTGTTGATGCCATTGATGTTGTTAGTCATTATCTTGGTCTACGCTTATTTCCATTTTAAAGGCAGTGAAGGTGGTTTCAAGCCTCTGTTTCAGCTGTTCAAGTTCTTGTTCCTCTCCAGCCAATCCATCAATGTCATCCGCAAAACGGAGGTTGGATATTGCTCTATCCCATATATGCTGGCTATACCTTCATGATCTGCAAGGGTCTTTGACATGATCGCTTTATAAAGATGTTGATGGGTGTTGGAGAGTGTATGCCGATGGTTGTTCTGAACTAGTTCCCGATGGCGCTGTTGTGGAGGACTGCACTGATAGCCTTTTCACACAGGCTGTCGATGATTTTAATAATGTTGGGGCTGATATTGTGCATTCTCGTGGTTGCCCACAGAGGTGCAAGCCAGACTCTGTCAAACGCTTTCTTGGAGTCTACAAACTCATGATATAGATGTTCTTGGTGCTATAGGTATTTCTCACATTATCATGAGGTTGAAAATTTTATCAATGGTACTTCACCCTGCCCTGAATCGTGCTTGTTCTTCAGCTATGATTTGTTCAGCTTGGGGTTTCAACCTGTTGAGTATTATTTTCAGGAGGACTTTGCTGGGATGGCTGATGAGGCTAATGGTGAAGAAGTTTTGACACTCCTGAAGGTTACCCTTTTTTGAGAAGAGTGATGACAAGCGACTGTTCATGGTGTAGACCATTCCCCACTCTGCCAGATCTTGTTACAGATAATGGTGAGGGCGTCAGTCAATCATCGCTTCTCGTCCTTGTGGAAGTAATTCTGCGGGTCTGATGTCCACTCCCTTCTTCAGCGATTGCACTGCTACCTCAACTTCTTCTCGGAGAATTGGGAGGGTTTCGTCCATGCTAGAACTGATGGGTCTCCTTTTGGTGTGTGGTTGTAAAAGTCAGAGCAGCACTTCGTCCATCTATCCAAGATTTTTTGTTCTTGTGTAATGCACAAGCCAGGCTTGTTTTGGATCGTTGAAACCTTGGACTGTTTAACATTTGTCAGCCGCTTCAAAGTCTGATAGGCATCTTGCTGTTGTTCTTGTTTACACTGTTCTCTATTTCCTGGCATTGATCTTCAGTTCAATTCTGCTTTGATGTGCGCATGCCTTTTCGAATGTCACTGTTGATTTGTCGTTAGGCATCTGCTCTCTGTGAGGTGATCTTTCTTCTCTTCATCGGTCTTCGTTTGTCACACAGGTCCAAAAGTTCAGGCATGCTCCATGGTTTCTTCTTTGGGCGGTGCTTACAGTGGCGGGATCTGTCACTGCTGAGTTGAAGTTGGTGGTCGGGATGTTCATATCTACTTCATCAGCTCCCAAATGAGCAGTTGTGCAAACTTCCTTCCAGTTTTGGCTTGGAATATTTCTGCCATCTCCGGGTCTTGTAGTTTGTCCAAGTCGAACTTCAACCTGGTGCATTTTACTTTATTCACTCTATTCAAGTGGAGCCGGAAAGACATCATCACGAGATCGTGGTCATTTCTGATATCTGCTCTTGGAAAAGTGCGTGTCTTGCACATGTTTACGCTCGGTCTAAAGCGTTTTTGTGGCCATGATGTAGTCGATCTGGTTGTGATGCTACCCGCTGGGACTGTGCCGTGTCCATTGTCTGGATTTTTTTGTGGGGATCAAGCGTGTTTGCCAGTATCAAATTGTTGTATCTGGCAAACTCCAAGTTTTAGACCCCTGTTATTTGTCTCGTTGTTGAAGTGGCGTCCACATGTGTCTCCCCAGTTGGCCAACCTTGGCATTCCAGTCGCCTTGCACTATGCCCTATGTCCTTCCTCGGAACGTGGTCAATGACAGCCTGCAAATGTTCATAGAAGTTCTTGACTTCGCTGTCGTTATAATCTGATGTTGGGGCCTAGGCCTGTTTAATGGTGATGTTGGAAGGGGTTGCTCTCAGACGGGTTGTAATGAGTCTACTGCACACTTGGCGACAACCCATGACAGTGGTCAAAATGTCTTTGTGGATCAAGAATCCAACGTTGTGTTCGTGCCTGTCATTTTTCCCGCTGAAATAAAGCTTGTGGCCTTTGTCGGTAGTTGTTTCACCTAGGCCTTTGCAGAGCAGTTCGCTGATACCTAAAATATACCATAGAATTTTGGGCCAGCTCGTGGGCCAGCTCTTCTAATTTTCCCTCTGCAGTTAGGCTCCTGACATTTTAGGTTCCTATGACGATGTTGTCTCTCGTGCGGACCTTGCTAAGGTGTCCACATTTATCACCTCCGTCCTGGTGGTCAACGGAAGGCGGGGTCCTTGGTGACCCGGGCGACGACCGATCCGGTTTGGAGTAAGCGGTTCTATTCATTTTGTGGTGTGATTATGACGATAACCAAAGAACGGATGCAAATAATAAACACATTAAAATGAAGTATGACGAAATGTTTGTGTTAAAAATAACATCCAGGGAGGTTAATCTCCCCAAATTAATATCTCCATATTTTTTTTTAATCCAGGCCATACGCTGAAAGATGTTTTTAGTTTTCCAGCTATTGTTTCTTTTAGAGCGTTAAATATAGAACGTGCCCTGGAAATACTCATATTTCTGTATAAATTGTTGGAGTTTTTAATGTAGGTTTCTGTTGCGAGAAGACATATACATGAGTCATCAAGGTTGTTTTTCTACTTTAGTTGTAGTCGAGACATGTGGTTGCAATGTTGTTTGCTGGATTACATTCCTGTCATTGTCTTTGTGCAAGTCTGACTTATTAATTATGTCGACATTTATGGCTGGTTCTGTGATGTTCTTGGACGTGTGCCAGAATTGGGTTCATCTTCGTCCTGTTCTACCCGCGTGTTATTGTTCCTCCGAAATATACCTCGCGCCCTCACTCTGATCTACATCTCATCTTTTCCCGTCATCATTTCAAATTGGACTTTGTACATTAACGATTATGGTCTAAGTATCTGTATTGGAATATAACGTGTTACGTGTGTGTGTTAAAACTCCACGTTACCAACCATACCCCCACTTTTGCCCTTTCTCTCCTTCGCCCCCGCTACTGCAGCTAATATTACTGTTTTGTAGCTGTGCCTGTGCACGTTGCCGGCACAGTAACTTGTTTTCGTCCCCTTAGCAGGTTTTCATCAGGTGTGTGACATGCTTTTGTGCTTGCTGCTTGTCTCCTTGTCGCTGCAGTTTCATTATTTTCGAGCTAGCTTAAGCTTCTCTAGCGAATTTGTCCAACGTCTGTAGGATTTGTCACTCTTCCTTTAGGATAGGAATGGAGGGAAAAGAATGTACATCTATAGCCTACACCTTTGTCGCCCAATTGCTTTCTAACCTATTTTGGAAATTTGTTGTACTATTGAATTTTTTAAAAATATCTTCTTTGTTTTTTTTGTGTTGGACAATATCAATTATCATAAGAAAAACTACTGCTGAGAGTTCTCAGTTGCAAAATTAGAAGAAAACTACAGGTTCATGTAGGTTTGTTGTCACAGTCTTAATTTTTGCATTTCTTTCGCATTTCGGATATTATTATATAAGTAACTTTTAAAAACTGTTGTTGTTTTTTTCCACATCCCTGACCTTTGCCTTTATTATCTCCGTGAAATTTTAGGCCTGTAGTTTGGGTTGTACTATCATTCTTGAATTGTATTATATAGTATACATTTGACACTTTTATTTTAAGCCGCTGAATCTCTCTCTCTCTCTCTCTCCCTCTCCCTCTCCCCCTCTCTCTCTCTCTCTCTCTCTCTCTCTGTACCCGAATTTTTCATCTAGTCTCCTTCCGATGTGAAGCGTCCTTTGGGTTTCTGTGACAGGAAACTTAGCACAAATTAATGTAGTTCAAACACGGCTCTGTTTGTCTAGGGGGAAGGGGCTTGGGGCCTACTATGGCAACCGTCTTGTTCGGGGCATAATTTACCTTGTAAATCAGCGTAGCCCTTATCTCGTCTCTGTTCCTGTAGGATAACCGCACTCCCTGGCTAAAGCTTGTTCGCTTCAAATAGTTGACAGGCTTCAGTTACAAATTTGCCGGTAATAGTTGACGCTGTAGCGAAATTGGATCATCAGTTGCCGGTCATCCTGTGATAGCACACGCTCTTCTGAAATATGTACTTTCCCCTCTCTATATTATTATTTACTCTCTGTTTTTGGTAATATGTTTCTTCTTTAAAAAGTTAAATCCACGCAAAAATGTATTGCTCGACAGTGGGTGACGTTTGGTATTATTGATGATGTGGCTTCACACTAAATTGATTTCATTAATCGTATGTGCGTGACCGCAGCTATAATTGTTCACTATGTTGCAACTTGCTGTGGCATTAATTGGATAGCTCTTCTTTCGCTTTTAATTACTGATATTTCCGACTGCTGTGAAATGTATCACATTGTTTTGAACAGAGGTAAGAATCAATAACTATTTCAACTGCTATGGGGTTTACTCTCTTGCCATCTTTAACCGTCTGTTTTGGGTTGGGATGAACACTAAGTCTATACTGAATACATAACGTGCAAGAGACACGTTTACTAGCTCCTCACCTGTATCTTTCAAAGGGAAATGTACTAAATAAATGAAGCATATAGAAGCTGTTCTTAATACAGCAACCTCCTACGCTTCCGTTTGCAGTGGAGACGAAAGTGTAAAGCTTATTACAGATGCATAGGATACACCATAGAAACCACTGCTTGTGTGGCATTTTTGCCCGTGCGGCGGAGACCGGAAATGCGTGGCCTGTTCTCTCTTTGTGTCACTGCGCTTGCAAATAAACGGTTAGAATTATACAAAACGCATCCAAAACGCATTGTCAACGCCTATCTTTACGTTCTGATTATCAGAGATTTGTAGAGGCCACTCCCAACCCGAGGCTGCTCTATATCGACTTCATGCAGTCTTGTCTTGTTTGGTTTCTGATAATCAGTAGGGGGAGGTGTCGTTGACCCGAAACTTTGACTACCGTAAGAGCTATCTGTACACATCGTCCAAGTACATATAAATGGATGTCAGTTAAAAAGTGTCTATTCAGTTCAGTTCAGCTGAAATTGTTAAAATGCTGACGCAAACAAATATTATCTTTTCTCTTTTTTTTTAAATTTTAATTTTTTTAAACGGAGGCTGGATTTTGTTTCGTTAGAAGTAATTTACCGTTTAATGAGAAATATTTTGCCGACTGTATATACGTTTTGTATTCCAGTGTGTGTAACAATGTACTTCGTTAAAAAAAAAATTATAATATAATATATTATAATGTCTTTCTTTTCCTTTTTTTTTTTTAAAAGAAGTACATTGTTACAGTGCTTTCAAAGCAGGGAACTTTCCTGGTCAAGACGTGAAAGTAATGTAAAATTAATTTGCAGCAGCGCGCTTTTGGAGCGATTCCTATAGTCGTGTGTCGTTATCTTGAGGAAGCATACGAAAAGGCTCTGTGCTCAAACCTGGCTTGGAGTGGCTTTTGTTTGCAGCGATCCTCACAAAGCTCTTGTTTGTAGCCATTTATTGAACGTATCCGCCGTTGAGATAAGGAACCCATTGAGCAGTTACAAGCTTCACAAGTGGGAGAGCAGTGCGGTGTCTTAGGAATTCTCTATGGGGTTGTGGAACCGTGTGTGGAGATAAGTTATGAATAAAGACGGGTTTGAGTGGGAGAGAGGGGAGGGTTTGGGAGGGTTTGGGACGAAGAGCATTATTAAAGAAAGGTTAAAACTGGCTTTTGACTAAAGAGGAACACGAAACGTAATTTAAAAAAAAGGGAGGTTTTATTATCTTGGTGACCAAAGCAACCAATATTGGGCACTTGGTTGCAACTTGTCCTGTAAGATAGGTGTGTAACAAGAAGGCTTTGTCCACCACCTTTTCAATCTGTTTGCGGAAAAAGGGTAAGAAACGTATAAGCCTACCTGCATTGTGCGCCACAATGTCTGAAAAACTGAAAGCAAGTGTTGGAAGAAGAAAACAGGAAGATCCAGTGTGCTGATCCCTTTCCCCTCCGCGACATGGACCAGCTTGTAAAAATGACAGGTCCATCAGCCCGGTCCTGCGGGACCCTCCCCCTCCCCCATCTCACTCCCATCAAAACTTTAAAGAATGTTGGCTGATGGACAACAGTATACCTGAATCACCAAAGCTTTATCGGCTCACAGTTACCTGAGACGCCGACACTTCCTTGGTCACACGTAACCTGAGACACCGAACCTTTCTTTACTTTCGTTTATCTGCCGTTATCTCACCTGCATCGAATGGGTTAAAGTTACTTGATACTAAACGCGGTTCGTATACTATTGCTATACAAGTTTATAGTATAAAGACAGCATAATAGTATCACAGTGTTCAGGATATTATGATACATATAATGTACATTATGTACAGTTGCTTGCGCATACATCTTCTTTCTCAGGCAATGCCTGCCCGTTGCTTGAAATATAAAATATATAGAATATTGAGAATTTCTTGGTATTTCTGTTTCATCCACCTTAACTCCGAGTATCCTTAAATGTATGCAGGGGCTTCACTCCTTTTAGAACAGCGCTTCCTTCAGTTCTCTTCCTCTCACTGCAAGTACAACACATTAGTTTTCACATTCAAGACTGCTTTTCGTGAGTTTGGCGACGACACACACTTTAAGACCTCTAGAAGTTGACATTGGATTGCTCGAGCTGCAGCGACAGGGTGGTGGAACGTCGGTGGATATTGATAGTAAGGGTGAGAGCCCAGTTCGCAAAACAAGCACTCCTTGTCCTATTTTTTTAATGTAACTCTTATCCTATTCTTTCTCCTTGATTTAGGTCAAAAGGACAACCGAGGTGTTTATATTGCGAGATCAAAATAGACATGGGCCTTTCTGTTGGTTTTGTTTGGGGGCCATGGGAAGGAAGAGTTGAAGAAGGATATGAAACCTCACGTGTGATCAACAAGGGAGGATGGAGGAAAGTGCAGTATCTGGATGAAGAGGGAAACGTGAGCGGACACTTGTGGTTGTTTATTCGGCAAGAAAAATTATTAGGAGAGTTACATTAAAAATGTTGAAGAAAAATGTTCCAAAAAAAGTAGGGTTATAGGTTGCTGCATAGCCAAAAAATCTAGCCAAACAGTGAGATATGTTTTAAAACCCTGAAGACGGAGGACGTGACATTGTATTGGAATGTAATATGATCTTCCTTATAAGGAAGAGAAACGCATGCAGTGAGCGTTGGAGCGACAAGAATTCCATTGACGATAAGGGTCCTGTGTTTTGGAGCCGCAGGTATTTAATCTCACGGAATGACTAGGGATGAATGCAAGATTTCTGCAAAGCTCAGCACTGGTTCAAGGAAAGAATCAATGGTAGGCTAGGTCATTCTGAATATCCGAGATGATGCAGACCCCTTATTAGTTGGGCTTCAAGATGTTGAATTAAGAACTTGTCCATCATAATCATCTTGGCGCACCGAAGTCCCCATGCTAGGTGGAGTTTCACAGATAAAGCTAAGGTTAAATATGGGTGACACTTGTCATTTTCAGCAGATGTTTGTCGGATTTCGTGAATCTTTGTCATGTGGGTGGACGCTGACGACGACAGTATAATCAACATGATTTCAGCTGACATTTTCTTCATGTAGAAGGATTCTAAGTTTTTGAAAAAGTACATTTTGACCGACATTTTCTTTGTCGAAAAGAGTCTTAAGCTTGGAAAAATGTTTAAATAATAATTGTGTGGCATAAATAAAAGATCTTTAACACAATTTGGAAAGACAAGACCACCAGTCTACATTCCTAGGTAAGACTGCTGCACTCCTTTGTCATCTCCATCTTCCTATACGCTTGCGAAACATGGACCCTCACAGCAGATCTACAACGAAGAATACAAAGCATGGAGATGAGGTGCTACAAGACTTATGGGCATTTCCTATACCCAGCACATCACCAACGACGAAGTCCGACAGACCATCACGCCAGCCATTGGACACCACGATGACCTGCTCACAGTGGTGAAGAAACAGAACTCCGATGGTATGGTCACGTCACCAGATCATCAGGCCTTGCAAAGACCATCCTACAAGGCACTGTGCAAGGAGCTAGAAGAAGAGGGAGACCGAAAAAGAGGTGGGAGGACAACATTCGAGAATGGACTGGCTTGAAACTGAGCGAAGCCATGAGGGTTGCTGAGGACAGAGAAAGATGGAGTACGCTGGTTAAACGATCATCTGTGGTGCCCCAACGACCTCCGAGTTACGGGATAGGATAGGATTCAACACAAATAACACTTATTCAACATCCGAATGAAGACGAAGATTGTAAATGACTTTGGAACTGGATCTACGATTACTCAGAAACCGTCTTTAACTCTTGGCAGTAATTTTTTTTTAAAAATCAGGTTGTGTACAGTACTAAGAACATAATTAATGATTTGCGTTCAATGAGCTCAACATGCACACTAATGTACTGCTAATTTACTGGGATTGTAGCCGTTGTAGCTTGAGAGGAATGAGTGAAGAACAAGGTTTAAAGTCCTGTTGCATGAGCGTTAACAATGAATTGAATCTTCAAACCCTGCATGTGGCAAACTGTAAGAGGAACAAATGTTCCACTCCATTGTCAACAGCTACAGCAGCGTTTGAGATATGCATTTTTCTCATTTCACGGCGTTTAAAGCTGCCTTTCATGTTAGAAGACGGCCAAATTTTGCATAGAATGCTAGTATAATATACACTATCAATGAAGTTAAAAATGGCAATCCATCAATCTATCAGCAAGAGGTTTCAGTCCCACCCCACTTTCTCTCACTTCCAACCTTCTTGCCTCGGCTGCTGGTGCCAAGCAGGAAGAGACGTGAGGCGACAGACGACGAAGAGGTAGAGGACTGTGGAGAGTTTTGGCGATGGGGCTGTTGTAGGACGGCGCTGTGGGAGGATCGGTGTTGGATCAATAGCAGAGAAATTGACTGGCCCGCAAAGCAAACACGGTCCTCCTCCCCAAACCGTTCCTCCGTATTTTCCCCGATTTCTTTTTAAATTTTTTTTTTAAATCGTCTTCTTTTTCACTTTTTCTGCCTTTTTTTGTCCTTTTTTCTGCTATGTGTCTTCATTTGAGAAGAAGAAGGAAAAGAACACGAAGAAGCGACCCAACATTTTGGAATGTTTAAATCCTTAACTGGAGCTCCAACCAGAAGTGCCTGCCTCTTGTGTGCTGCTATTTCTAATTTGAGAAAATCCACTGCGGCCGCCTATCAATAACACTCCCCGTTTTAAGATATTAATTTAGTTTCTTGTTGACTGCTATCCACTCCATTCAGAGCCAGGCTACTAAGACATTCGCTTCCTTTACAGACCGATTGGATTGTAGCACTTTAGCCGAAGTTAATTTACTCAAATGTTATGGTACATTCGGTGTGTGCACGCGCGTGCAAAGGTGGGTTGGTGTGGAGGATGTTTCGCCCTTCCATACGTACGTGATATGGGTAGTTTCCTACGCTACCTTGTAGACTAAACATTATTATGCGTGCCGACTTTAACGGAATCAATCCACAGTATTTGTCTTGACAATTTTTGGAAGTGGTTCAGAATTTGCTTCTGTTATTTCTAGGTCTGAGCCGTCATCCAGTAAATCTGTAGTGTCAACTGGCTCCCTTTACTAAATGTGCTTGGACAACTATCAATTTCCACTCATGTACCCGTGTAAATCTACCCAACCCAAATGGGTAGACTCATATAACCCGCCGTGCCATCATCTACTGTCCTCTATACGCTTTGTGTCCGGGGACGATAATCTCATAACGAAAGGAACATGTACATCTGACCACTAGTTTGGCAGATCGGGATTTAATTTATTGGTGGCGGGGGTGTTTCAGTTGATTCAACTTTTAGCGGAGTTAATCAGTTAAATATGAATTTCGCGTCTTCTATAACTATCTTTCACAGATGAAGCTTACTTTGAATGGTTGACAGCTTCCTTTCCTTTTGACGATCTGCATTGTTTTAATGATGATGATGATGATGATAATGATGATGATGATGATGATGATAATGATGATTGATGATAATGATGATTTGGTACATTATGATTAGCGTGAAGGAGACGTCAATCGTCGGCGTCTTCAAAGTGCCATGTTTGGATCCCATATATTGACTGTTTTTCTTTTGTGCCAGTAAGCTTAATTTTCAGTTTTCGATGTGGCAGATGAAGGTAGACTGATCATCATTGATAGTAACTGAAATGTTTGCGTTTGCCTGTTCTATTTTCTTCTCGTCCTCCTTGTTTCCGAGGTGCGTTTGAACCGCATATTATTCCGTACTATTCTTTCATGCTCATCATCCACAGAGCAAGAGTCTGTCACATCAACTGTACTCTCTCTCTCTCTCTCTCTCTCTCTCTCTCTCTCTCTCTCTCTCGGACACCTTCTGCTTTTCAAGCAGTGAGAGCGTGCATGGTTCTCCTTTCCCCCCATTCTGTTGTTTTCTCTGTGTGTGGCTGACTGTGGGCCACAACGACCAGTGACTGCCTGTGGACGGTAGTGTGTGCCTGCCTATGCACCACTACCCCCCTTCCCCCACACACACATCCCCTCACACACACACACACACACACACACACCAGTGACGCTTCAACTGGTGTTGGGACGGGACCACCGTTATACGGACAGCCTAGCGCTCTCTGTACAAACTGCTGGCATTTGCAAGGGAGACCAGCCCGAGAGAACGTTGCCCCGTCGCTAGCAGCTTTTCGCCTTTGCGTATTCTGTTTTGCTAGAGCTGCGAGGCGGGAGCGCAATATCATTGTCATCGAAGTTCTTCACGAGGTGATTGTTATTCTTAAAAGAGATGGTTGTTAATGTGTGCTTTGGCCTCTACGCTCAGTGTTGTGATCGTGTTGGTGCGTACAGGGTATGTCTCGAATTTAAAATATGTTGCTATGTCCAAAAGCGTGCAGCATCAAGCTCCGTGAAATTAATTGTTATCCACTTTGTCCGTGAATGTGACTAACCTTGTTAGTGTAATCATGCTGCTTCGTGAAGATTTCTGGGTTTGGCCTGTTAAGAAAGCTCGCTGGTCATGCCAGCATGGAAAAGAAAAAAAATTATGTTCCCTTCTGCCCATCTAATGACTAATAGTAATACGGCTTGTGTTGTGTGTGTCCACTTCCAGTCTTCCTGCATCTGGTCATCAGGGATGATTGGGGCGCCGCCACCGTACTCTGCCAAATCCCCATTGACGTCGTCGCCGCATCGTCGTCGTCGTCGCCGCAGGCGCGTCTCTTCATCGGCCCAAGCGACCAGGACCACCAACTGTGAGTATTCTATTTATGTCCACCGCTCATATTACTTTAAAATAGACCTGCCAATATAGCTTTAAATTTATTCAGCCTCTCGCTTATTTGAAAAGGACACCTCTCACTCCTCTTACTATTTCTTTCTCCAACTTCTTTTTCGTCTTTGCTTTGAACACAATTCTGTTTGGATAATTTTTTGGTATGTATCTGTCCAATTGTGCACTTGTATTTTGCGTGCTTTTTCTCTATTATTATTATTATTATTATTATTAGTATTATTATTATTATTATTATTATTATTATTATTATTATTATTATTATTATTATTATTTATTAATTCAGTTTATTCATGTGCTGTTTTGTTCAGTGTTTCTGTGTATTAGTTGCGTTTCTGTGTATTTTATTACTCACATCTTTGTTAAATTTTAATGTAATTCCATTGTTTGGCCATGGGGTTTCTGTAAGTAGAAAAAAAATAAGAATTTATAACAGCTTTCTGTCATAGCTCGTCGTAATTGAGAGGTTTATAGTGGTTTCGGTTTTGAAGTTTGATAAAAATCGGCGTGGCGACTGGCGTTGTTTAGAACAACACTGGTTTGCATTAGATGAACGTTGGTCCTTTCGATTGTTCAACTTTTAGGCTGTTGTTAACCCCCTCAAGTTTGGCTTGTGGTAACCACGCTAGAGACCCTTTCAAATGTCAGATCTAGGATTGATTTTTTTCAACTCTAGAGAATAGTTACGAGTCCAGAGCAGATCGAGTGGTCGGTCCGGTCTCGAGTGTGGTGAATTTATTTAGCATTAGTTATGAATGGAACTATTTGATCGAGTTGGTCAGTTTAACCCAGTGTTTCTTGTGTTATAATGTGTTTATCGATTTTTGGCGACGTACGGCATCCCAATCCCTATAAAGGTTAGTATAGAATAAGGCGAGAGATCGATATATCAATCACGATACATGTAAAAGAGAAGGTAACGACATGGTATGTGGTCAAATATTCCAGCGCAATTGTGGTGACTGAATAATGGGTAGATAATTCATTCCTTAGGTAAAATTAAGGTCCCCAACACAGTGTGTATAGTGGACCATGATGTTAAGATTATAAATAAAATACAAACTCGAAGATTGGTATTTGGTCAAATATTCCAGCGCAATTATGGTGACTGAATAGTGGGTAGATTCATTCCTTCTTTAGGTAAAATTAAGGTCCCCAACACAGTGTGTATAGTGGACCATGATGTTACGATTTTAGATAAAATACAGACTCTAAGGTTGGCACAAGGTTAAAAATAAAAATTAAAAAAACGTAAAATTTCAGGACCTGAATTAGAAGTATACGAAATAAAAAGTACAAGGACCTTCGGGAGAGCATTCGTTGCAGGATAAGGATAATAAATCCGGGAGAGTTAAAAGTGGGTAAAGATGGTATAATTTATAGACGACAGACAAGAGAAGAACAGTCCTTGATTGGTGACCATAATTTTGGAACTTAACCTGTTGAAAGCAGTAATGTTACTAGCGGTAATATAGAACTTATTTTATTGGTCTTTTATTGTGCTTTTGGCAAACGGGATTTCTATATACCGCTGTGCACTGGTACACATAAAAGAAGAGCATGAAGTGAAGTCCATAGCATTGATCCATTCCCCGAACAGTGCGATTTATCACCGACAAGGACGAGACAAGGGAAGAAAGATAGGAGTTGGGCTAGCCGGCAGCTTGAATAAGTATCATGAAATTGTTATAGTTTCCGTTGTTACACGAAACATCTTTGCCTAGCAACACGCGTGGGGAGCGTCCCGCGGGGCCTGCGACGTGGTCCCGGGAGAAGCATCTCGACACTCCCGCTGCCAACAGCCTTAACCCTGCAACACTGTCGCCCTACCTACCACCTTAAGAGGAGGCACTCGCTATAAATCTGACTATTGCGAGCACCCTCAATTTTCACACTGCCGTGGTCAGAGTTTAGCGTTATTACTTCTGTACGTGTGCGTGGCGAAAAGCCAATAGCTCAGATAACAACTTTTAACAAACAAGGTTCACGAGCAAAGGTAATACGGGTAATCCTCAGAATGTGACCGTTCGTTTAGTATTTGAGTTTAAGGTGATTACGAAGGGTTTAACCAACCTCGTCTAGTCATAGCCACAAGATTGAATAATATTTATAACATGTAAAGCACATTTGATTAATCACGCAAAAATTTCAAATTTAAACTGAGGGCTTTCTAATTGATTCTTGATTAAATGGATTTATAATACCTATAGGTAGTGATAGAATGTTTGAAATGTAGTAAATTCTCCTTCCCATTCCCTCCTCGTTACTGCAGTTTTTCCATGTTTTCTGTGCTAGATTTAGACGAGTAAAATGGATATTGCAGCATTTTTTTGATTTCCCCTGCGACGTTAGAACGTTGACCAAGTTTTCCTGTACGATAGACGCTGCAGCAACTTTCACTCCCAAACATCCTTTGTTTTGTTGGCACGTTCAGCATCACAGGTTGTTAAGTTCCGCGTCGGGCTCGCATCTCTTATCAGCCACCGTCGGCGAAGGCGGAGGTCAGCGTTGTGTTGGTGTCGTTGTCATGGTAACGCACCACCAACAGGAAATAAAGCGCCCTCTGTTTATAGCCTCCCTGCTCAAGTTGCGACATGTGAGAACTGGTGGTGGGGGGGAGTGGGGAAGGGATAAAGGGGAAGGGAGAGAGAGAGAGAGAGAGAGAGAGACGTAGGGGGAAGGGGTTATAGAATGGAAAGGAGATCGTGAGTGTGAGTGCGTGCTTATTTTGAACAGCAATGCACAGTGAAGGAGAAGAAGGCAGAAGAAGGTTATTTAGGCAGTAGTGGAGTGTGCGTTGCATTGAACATTGAAATAAGGTACACGCTGGTAACAATGGCGTGGCGTTGTTGATAAGCTTTTGCTGCCTTTCATGGGCACACGGCTGTGGGATCTCGGTGACTGCACGCACATTTAAGTAACTTCCAAGACGTCACACCGGCCTTGGGCTGGCTTTTCCATTCCCACGGCTATCGTACAGTGACGTATTTGAGCTCTGTGACATCACCCATTCCCCAGGCTAGTCCATGCCAATGCTGCATACTATATTGCAATGTTGATACCCCCATCCTGACTTCTTTTTTTTATTGTATGTAAACATCGTCTCATCCTCTTATCACCTACGTTAAAAAAAACGGACACATTTTCATAAATTCAGTTTTGTCTATGGATTTCTGTTTTCTGGCAATACTTGACGTTTGGAACCTATTGACGGTAAAATCGGAGGTTTTGCCGTTCGTGTACAAGATTCCCGGTTGGAGACCTGTTATAGTTTTTAGCTAGCATGAAATATTTGACGCAGGTCTTGTGTTGTTCTTTTCATTCTAATTCTAGTGTCTATTTCGACTTTTTACTTTCGGGTAACCACGAGTCTTCTGTCCATCTCGTAGTGGGACGAACGCCAGTCGTGTGACGGGCAAGGGTTCGCATATAAAGAATAATTAGAGACCGTGAAATCCTCACATATCACATAGTAGGCGAAGCAAGGCCAGACTATCAGAGACCAGATGTTATGCTGAGCTTTACATCCACAGGTCTCTCTGTTGCTCGTTTAACCAGTTTCGGACATCGTGCCCCGATAAGTGGCCAAGCGGTGATTGAGATGGGGGAACAGCAGGCCATCGTTCATGTCTCCTGTCATGTTGTGCTTGTCACTGCTGTGACACTGTAATAGTGATTGGCAACGTTGTCGTTTCCAAGCATGCACCACGTGGTAGATGATGGGATTGGTGATTTAGAGTATCGGTGTCCACAGTGGTAATGAATTAGATTACCTTGTTGACCTTAATGTAGAAATAAAAGCTAGTCTTAAATTAAAGCAAACACAAATTCCTAGTGTTCTTTTAGCAAATGAACTTGAGCACGAATATTCAGTGTAAACGATTAATGTATTTATTGAGAATAACATTTTATCATTCGTGAAGCCGTTATGGTCCTGTAGTGACAGTTTAAGAAACCCACGAGTAATGAAACAGTTTGGGAAGTTGAAGTCTTCGGAAAAGTCAGTAAACGTCAGTGCGCCAAACTGCTGCTTGTGGTAGTAAAGGTGGAGAGGTCTCCTCCACAGAGGCGGCTTTTGTTCTGATTAGAAATCACTATCGTTGGCCCACAAACTACCTAGTACCTGTAACCTGAGAAGCCCGGGACTGAACCAGGTGAGAGGAACAACAGGTTTTGTTTTGTGACACGTTTTATTCACACCCTCCCTTCACACGTATCCATCCCTCCTCACACCCTCCCCACTTTCCCTTTTTCACGTCCTCTCCCCACTTCGATCGAACACTGTACATGCTGTAGTCAGGATACACAGACGAATATACACGAGTGATTCATAGAAAAAAATCTATTGTCTCTAGCTTCCAACCGTTGTTGTGTAAGTAAAATCTATACCAAAAACACTTAACAGTTTCAGTTCGTTTGACAGAAGGATGTATTTTGAACGACGATACTACCGGATATGTCATGTGTACACGCGATCCATAGGCTTAACGCGTGTTTCTGAAAGCAGGGTTTCGCATGTTTGGGTATCTAATTTCAAGATTTTAAAGTATTTTAGCATAATTGTAACTGATGTAATAACCGTCTGATTAATTTTGGGTGGCTGAATTTATCAGCCTCGATGCTCTATCCTTCCGATTGACTTAGAAAGTTTTTGCTGAAAGTCTTATTATTACCCCCACTTCCCTTCCCATCCCGCCGTTGAGAAAGCAATGAGGTTGCAAACGGAGAGAATTAAATGAATTCTGCCCTGTTTGTTTCGCTTGTTTTTTTGCACGCATTGTTGGCGTGCTGCGGCTTTCCTTTGTCTAGGGCGGCGCACTTTAAGTCCCTTGACATTAATTGTCTCCCCCAATTCAATTACAGTGTCTCCATTTAAATGATCTTTCTCCCAGTAAAATAATCACCGCTTTATTCAAACTGGGTGGTCGTTGGCAGGTTCTTAGCCTGTTTAGTATGGGTAGGGCCACACAAAATTGGGTACACTCTGGGCAGAACAACGAGAGGTGTTTCATTTTGCAGCCCTAACCCAAGCGGGTTTGCCTTGCGCGGCAACTACGTTAATGCGATTACCTTTCTATTCCCTTGACGTCAGCTTTCGCACCGCACATATCCACAGCTCTTCTGCTGCTGCTTGCCACCTTACACGTAAATTGACGTATGGCTTGATTCATTCATGCACGTTCGCCAATAATCCACCTCTCCAATACGTGGCCGTTATCGATGGATGCCAGACCGATATCGCCCAACCTGCACTTGCGGTTTTCTAAACGTTTCTGACTCTTTATGACTGCAGCGCACCACATTTTCAAGCTTGTGTGGGTGAACACCGCCACAGCCTGATAGTGCAGGTCGCTTGAATTTTAAAGAAAAAAAGCATCTAATTTACAGTGAGTATTAGAAATCATCCAACGCTCGCCTCTATATAGGATTTTACCATTATTGGCAGTACGAGGGATGGTTTCTGAAACTCTGGGCGACGCTATGCTTGTTATTGCTGTTGTGCGACCCGAGGTTTTTATTTGTAATATTGTGGCGCTGCAATATGGCAGCCTATATGACGTTATTGATATTGGTAATTGCTGCGCCTGCGGTAGGATTGTGTGAAGTGTAGGGGTGTGGGAGGCTGTTGCAGTGCTGTGTTTGTCCATCGGTCGCGTTATGAGCTATACCAACGTTTCATTCCAATGTCAATATTTTCCTCTTATACTGAAGGGACGTGGAGCTGATGTATGACGGTTAGAATTTAATGGGTATAGAGTTTATATGCGATGGGCAGAACAGAGTTGGAGGAGGCTATGCTATCATATTAGTTAATTAATTAATAGAACATTGGTGGGAAGAAGAATTGGTGGGTGACGAAAAAAATACGGTGATTGAATTGTTGAAAATCTTTGGCGCCATGAGAATATTGCTTGAAGTAATAATCCACTATAATCAACCATTTAAATTATAAAGGTGTCTGAAAGTGTCAAATTTTAATGTAGGGCTAAGCAGGTGCATCGCACGTTTCTGGTGCAGTTTTTGCTGCCCAATCTGAGAGCTTTGTGGTTTCGTACTTAACATTGTAGAACCGATTTTTGGTTTGGTTTGTTTGCATTTGTAAACTATATCTGAGTTACCATTCGTGTTAAGTACACAAGTATACAGCTGTTTTGTGTGTGGGTGTGGGTGTGTGTGTGGGTGCGTGTGTGTTTGTGTGTGTGTGTGTGTGGCATTTGAAGTCCTTCCGAGGAAGGTTTGGGTAGAAACAGTAGCAGCGTCCAGTATATTTAAAGGATTTTTTAATAGGCCTGTGATGTCATGGTATTCTTTCAAAGTTATTTTTTTCTCGAACGTCTCTCGAGGCTTTGAGTTGAAAATGGAGGTTAGATCAAAGATAGAAAGAGGGGGAACTTGATGCAGAACCGCGAGACGAAAGGTACGAGTTATGCTCCCTTGTCGACATGCTGAAAATGGCTCGTGGCAGAAAGTCAAAAGGCGACCGAGTGAAACAGGGCGGTGACTTTTGCACAGCCATCAATTGCCATAATGTCAGATACAAGAAAAGTTGTGTTGGCAAGTCCTTTTTCAAATTTCCAAGAGACAAAGAAAGGTAAATTGCAGTTGAAAAACTTCATTTTTTTGTGTTTATATAGTCCTAAACTAAGACCGCTGCAGTGTTGTTAGTGTTAAAACAATCGGAGAGCGGCTTGAATGATTCATGTTATACCTATGTGCTAAATCCAAAACAGTTTGCTTGCTGACAGTTTACGTTCAACAGGTCGCCCACTGTTTACGTTATTGCTAGGTTGTTTGACTATATTTGTGCTTATATTTCAAAAGTAGATGTCATTTCGGATAAATGAAACAGTCTGTCATGCATATTTTAATTTTAAAATATCTGTCGTTCATTAAAAAATAATAAATTCCAGGGCAGAAAACGAACCTATGACATACACACATAAGCAGCATAAAAGCACCTAATAAATGTCAATAAGTAAACATTAAAAATAAAGACAGCAGTAACGGAATGTTAATAATAATGATGGTTAAAAGTTTGGTTTTTGCAAACGTTGCCATAAAAATGTTCTTTTGCAATGGCATAGGCTCAATAAGTTACCACGCACAGATCATTCATATAGCAGATGATGAAATATAGCCAGCCCGAACAAAGGGAAATAATCCGTGAGAGCGTCTCGCATTTTTGTATATGACATAATGGAAGTTCCCCCTCTTTCCGTAATAAGCTCTTTGGTTATATTCTATTTTTTGTTCTGCCTCTTTTTGTAAAAAAAAAAAAGTTTCAAATGGTTAAATTTTAAAAAAAGTTGTGTGGGAGGTTGGGGTGGGGGAAGGGTATGGAGGTGGGGAAGGGTATGGAGGTAGGGGAGATAGCACAACGAGCTGACGGTGAATGCTTGTAACCTTTGGGGCCTTCTGCTTGTGTGTCCCCACTATTCATGTAGCCTAACGCTGCGTCGAGCTGACGATAATGCGGGGAGTGAAGAGCAAAATAAATTTGCCACGAGTGGGCTTGCCTTTGATGCACTGCAGCTATCCAGTGTACCGTTTTTAACTCAGCTGTAGCATATCGTTATTGAACAACTGGCTTGCGTTTATAGCGCACTGCTTTTGCTATTTTATATGCTATACACCACTAGCTGCACTCTGCAAGGTCTCCATTTCCTATTCAGTGTAGTGATGGAGGACGTGAGGTACTCTGTTACTGATCGTGCATTCGGCTTTACCATGCTGTAAGTTTATCCTATCGATCAATATAATCATCTTCTTTTTTTGTATAGAAGTATTTATGTCTCGGTATGATCCGCTTTGAGTAATCTCGTTTGCATTTTGCAGCATTTCGCTTTAAAGTTCAAAAAGTACATTAAATGAAAATGTGACATCCGACGATATCGGATTTCTTTGAACATCGGTAGTATTTCGAGGGAAAATTAAATTACATTTGCAACATTTGCAGATACCGTTTCAGTCCAGTTTGAATACCGTGAACGCGTTTAAAAAAGGTATAATGTATGAAGAGTGCTTCGAGTAGGCCTATTTAAAATGTCAACACCTTTGTTTCGTCAGTGAGATGTATTACCTTTCAGCAAATCGGTTTACTAATTTCCTCTGTCATTATTACTTTGGGACATTTTGTATGTTATTTTGCTTCGGGTGACAAGATGTGTTTTTTGTCAGTTTTGATATAGGTTGTAATGTAATCACCATCATCATTCCTTCTTTTCTGATTCAGACCACCGCCGCCACACCGTGCGCCCCAAACCCCTTCACTCATTAGCTGCTCTCCTCCTCACCCTCTATCCCTCCCTCGTCTTTTATATTTTACTGGTAAATATTCTTTTTTCATGTTTGTATTATGTCTTTGCGTAATTTATTAGTGTCTCGTTTTTGTTTCACTTATTTTCGCATGTATTTTATGTAAACGTTAAGCATAAATGCGTGAGAACAGCGCTTTGAACTGATGCCATTAGGAAAAAGCGCCATATAAATAGCATTATTATTATTATTATTATTATTATTATTATTATTATTATTATTATTATTATTATTATTATGTCCGTTCAGTTAAAGCAACAACAGTGTACTATGTAGTTGTCTCTCCCATTTACTAAACTCCGCGAGAGAGATTGAGGTCGAGACAGACATGCATTTCGGTTAACCCCGACACTGGCGCCAAATTATGTGCAGTTAAAACGAAGCACTGAACAAGAGGTTCATTTAAGGACAGTGTTTTGTTGTGGCGAGGGGGGTATCGTGGGGGGGTGGGGGGGTGAATGTGGGACGTTGGGTTAATATAGTGAACATTTAAATTTAATTGGATTAGAATCGGAGAGTATGGGGGGTGTCGTTTAGGGTTGGGATGATATTGGACGTTGCCAGGCTGTGGATGGTGAGGATGGAAAGGCGGAATACGCTCAGACTGGGGTGGTCTTGATAATATGCTAGACGTGACTGTGGCTAGCTTTATTCATCTCCCCCATTTTACGTGTGTTGATGGAGGGGGAGTTAACTAGGTTTAACTGCCTCAAAGATTTTAAAAGGTTAGTAGATAAAGGAATCTCAAAAGATTGTGACTGAAGAAAAAAAATTCCACAAGTTTTCGAGTTAATTGTCAAAGTAATGTCCACAGGGGAAATATCCTGTTTTGCAGCAAACGCCGCAAAAGATTTGAATCGAAATGTGACCGTTATTTCCCGTCTAACTATTTTTGAACAGAAACTCAGCGACCGCAAAGTACGAATACAGTCAAGTTTGCTGAAGGCGTGCGGCTTGTGAAGATTCCGCGCAGCACAAAGACAAAACAAATAGTGAGTGTGACCCGAGTTCTCTCGCTGGTACCTCAAAGTCTCCCAGCCTCTCACACCGAATATCAGAGATCCACAAACCTCTTTTTGCAGTGGCATGCTCTACTTGCATGCAGTACAACTCGCTTTAGTCTCCCATGCTCGTTTTGCTGAGCTGCGCTCCTTTTGGCTTGGCGCACCTCCACGTCGCATCCGAGTGCTCAGTCATTTCACACTCACCCTCTGTGTCCTCCAGTGCTTTGTTAGCATAGCCCCGACCTGTCGAGCCTTGCCATTTGCCTAACGTGTCGTGAGGGGCTCAGGGGTACGGTGAGGCAGGCGCTAGAATCACCACTGATTATCCGAGACCAGGAGAGGAAAATCCCTGGTTATGAGCCTTGACTTCAGAAATAATGACCTTAGCCCATCTCTCATACTCTCTGTATGAGACTAGAATGTCAAACGAGGACATCACTTTCAGTTTTGGGGGGGCGACCTTCCAGGTTTACATAGTTCAGGATGCATTTCCCCCCCCCCCCCCCCCCCCCGGGTGCAGAAGGTAAATGGTATTTTGCGAAGAACGTGATGAAATTTGTCTAGCTGTATATCTCTGTGCACTAAAAACTAACCGCCAGCATCTGGAACAGTACAGAACAGAGCCTGACTTGTGTTTTCTTTAAACAAAAATGTAGAATTCATACGTTAGATCTGTAAACATGCATTCTAAAAGTGTCCAGGGAATGGAGACAGTTGTTTTTATTTGAATATTGTTATTTAAGCATTAAGGGGTGTCGCAGTAGTTTAGTGGTTTGGACTAGAAATGTTTCGCGATGTAAGGTCGAGCTCGGTTAGTACTTGGATGGGTGACCATACTTAAAGGCAACCATCAAACAACACCTAGAATGGAACAAGAGCACAACCTACCCCTAGTACAGTCCACTTAGCTGTGAATGGGTAACTACCTGGCTCTAGAATCAGGGAAGGTAAGGTAGCGAGGGAGAGGGGAGGGTACCGCCCTTATTAAGCCGGCCTAGAGAAAAGAGAGGTCCCAAGCGTCTCTAGCTCTCTCCGCAACTACCAAAAGGTTACGGGAAGTCTCACAAAAAACGTGTTTAAACAATAACTTCTAAACAACTTTTTCAATATTTCCATAAGGTAATTTATGTTGTCCAAGCCATAAATATTTAAGAAACAAACAAAACTTGTATTGTTCACGAATACTTGTGTTATCGTCGTGGACAAGTTCTTACTGGTGTTAGTAATGTGTGTGTGGGCGCGCGCGTGTGTGTGTGTAAGAGAGAAGAAAGAGAGAGAGAGAGAGAGAGGGAGGGAGCGTGTGTGTGTATTAGATTTTGTCAAAGCTTGTCTTGGATATATATACACATGTCCATTTTTTATGTTTGAAATGTCGATTGCGCTTAAAGCTGGAACTGTATCTTTTAATTGAAATCTTAAAACGTGGAGTGTGTGGTTGTGTGTGGGTGTGTGTGTGTGTGTGTGTGGGTGCGTGTGTGTGTGTATGTGTGTGTGCGTGTGTGTGTATGTGTGTGTGTGTGCGTGACTGTTTACCAACATTGGAGCAATTTCAATGTGCAGTGTATGTTGTCATTTGGCTGAATAAATTCTGTATTCTGTAATAACGATTACGCTCCATGCTATACAGCTGTCTCGGGCACAATTCTCCTGGGAGTTGAGGGAAGACCGAAGATCGTCTGACAAGTATATTGAACAGCAGAACCTATTTTGCGAACATGAGCTTTGAAGGAAGTTATACATCAAGAAAGGGAGAGCGGCCAAGGGTAGGGCAAGAGGAGAGAATATTGGACAGTAATAGTCATTCACATGGAGGGATGGGGGGAGAGGGTTGGGGAGAGGGTGAAAATAATCCATGGAGCTAAAAATCTCATAGTTTTATAAGTTCAGTTAATATTTTGATGTTCTTGAACTTGTTGGCAAAGCAAGTAAAAGTAGTAGTTATAGAATGGTTTAATCGAATACAATTTGTTGTACCTGGGTTTGAAGCTGCTTCATACATTCAGTATAGAGTAAAAATGATATCTCAGGGATGTAGGCTGTTTTTATACCATGAATTCATTCATTACACATTAATTTATTGTTGTATAAAGCTAACTGCTTATTGGAACCTCGTAATAACACATAAACAGCGTACATCCGTAGTAGCTTCCACGTTGTTGTTTTGGGGTTATGGTTGGACATGGTGTCCTTTATTGACCGTTGCGCGTTATGGAGGGCGCCAGCCAGAGGACCTCGCCCTTTGATCACTTGTTTGATGTGTCGTCTTTTGATTCTCGCTGCCGTCATGGCGTGTCATGATTCTGCCTATGATGTCTCCCCGTCTCTGGGCGAGAACGCGAGAGTGAGTAAAGAAATGTTCGAAAAGAGGGCGTTTTTAGAGGCATCGGTTTTTAGTGTATCTGGGACAATCTGAGCTGTGATTTCTTGCCTTTTATTAGTTTTAAATAGCTCGGATTTGTGTGTATGAGTGTGTGTGTGTGTGTGCGCGCGCGTTTGTTTGTTCTTTTCCAAAAGATAAGAAAACGAGAGTGGAAAATCATTATTTATTTTATAGACATTAATTGGATATTGAGTGTACCACCCCCATTGCCCTGCGTTTGCAGACCATTCGAATTGGTTCAATTGTTTGTTAGGAAAACGGTCGATTTTGAACGCGTCTGGACCACGGGGCTACTATTGTACACAGTGTAAAGCTCAGTGGTCTAGACTCTCTAAAGCAGTGGAAGTATGTTTAGAGGGTTCCATGTTTCTATAGCATCCAGACGAGCCACGAAAGTTCACGCGGTCAGATCTAGACTTGCTGCTTGAATGAAGCCTTAGCAGAGAGTTCAGCCGGGATGGTTCTTGGATGTGAGTTCCAGTGTCATTGATGTCTTGTGTCATATGTGACCCATTGCTTTCTTTGCGCCTCACCCCCTCTTTTCCACAACCGACATTTCCTTGTCAGCTTTTACTTGTTCACTGCATTCCTCTCCTTTTTGGCCTTCTTTTCCTTCGTCACGTTGATGCATCTGTGACGGCAGCAGATGGATTGTACTCTACCGTATACTATCACGGGGTTTTTGAGCATTGTAAACGTTAATATTATTTGACATGTTCCATCAATCGGAGGACTGACGAATTGACCTTTTGCGTCACCCCAAACTGAATCTTCCTATTGATTGGACAGCACTTGAATGAGAACACACCTTCTTATTGAACTTGTCGTTTGTTTACGTGCGATGAGAGGAGTGAAGGGAAAGCTGTGGAAAAAGTATCTCATTCTGATATGCATGCACACGCCACCCCCGCCCCTACCTCTCTCTCTCTCTCTCTCTCTCTCTCTCACCCACTCCCAAGGATTGTGCTTGATATTATAGAAAAACCTTGTTAGCGCGACAGTCGCCAACTGTTGTAGATTGTCCATGGTCGTTCGGACATGGGACATCCGTCTCCCTGCATAAACTTGTCTAGCAGTGGCTCGGCAGGCGAGCTGGCGCGCTGATAACGCCCAGAGATCGATCGTGTTATAATAGGCTTTGAAGATTTGCCTCTGCTCTGGCGCCCAGCTCTTCATCGCCAGCAAAATTAATCATGGTCTGTCCTGTGGCTTTCCGTTTTTACTGATTGTCTCAATCCCCTTTCGACCCTCACCCTGACTGGTTGATGTTGTTGAAAGTCACATGATTGTTTCAGTCCTCACTACCCTGCCCTCCACTTTGGTTTCTTAACCTCCCCCCTCCCCCCTCCTCCCAACCACTTAACCCCCTCCTCCCAAATCTCCCTGACCTGACTGGACATCGTGCAAAGTCGCGTGGATCTCTTAATTCTTGCATTCAACATTCTTGTACACACGCGCATTCCACACTTTTGTACACGCGCGAACGCACACACACACACACACCGTGCGCACGCCCACAAACACACACATACACCTCGTACCCATCTCTTCCTCATCCTGTATTGCGGAAAGTCCCAGACAAATGTAGTACTGACAGTTCCATTCCTCCACCATTGTTGGAGTGTCAAAGGTTGTAGTTAGGATCAGAGATAGCAGACAGACCTGCCTAGTGTAGCTATTGTCATCATGTCTATTGAAATTGAAATTGTTGCCCTTGGATTGTTAAAATATGTAAAGGAAATAGAGAGCTTTATGAAGCAAAAGAAACTTGCTTCGTAGGTTGTTTTTTTTCTATGATAAACCCCCGTCTACGTCATAACCTTTGCGATTCCGGAAGGTCACAATCTCCTCATTTGCATTACGAAGAAAACTTCGCTAAATGAGAATGCGAAATTTTCATCATTTTGACGAATTCTGATTCTCATGTAAGTTTCTCGCAGTTTTGCTTATATCGGGTCAATTGCTATAAACGTAAGCTTGAATAAATGCTTTGACTGTATTCTCTCACCATTTATTGTTGTTGATTCATTAAAATAGGCGTACTTTTCTTCCAAAATAAAATAGGCGTACTTTTCTTCCAAAAAAGGGTGCTATTTTTGCCCTGCTTTTGCTTTCAGATGTAAAATGGCGGAGGAGTTTGTGGTTCCGATTGAGATTTTCAACACAAGTTTTGCATTATGTCTAGGTTTTAAGTGTCTCCCATGGGCATGGTAATGATGCATAATCACTTTTCTGGTGTATTCTTATAAATCTGTACGAACAACCCTTGGTTTAGATCACAGGCACTGAAGTCTCTTCTTTCGTCTTTGTAAACTCGCAGGCCCCCTATGTATAGTATGTAAATGAGATCAACGAAAGACAAGACTTCGCAGCCTGTGGTTTAGATGAGCCCAATACTACTAGGTTCGTAGGCCTAATCGGGTTAGTTAGTAGGCTAGCGTAGGAAGTGAACACAAGTTGGGACTATAGAAGCTGTCTAATTTGTGTTTTTGTTTAGTTTTCTTTTTGTTTGTTTGTTTTTTAAAGAGAAGAAAAAATTACCAATGCTCTATCCTAAACTTTAACAAAACTTTCGGTGGGAAAAGTATCTGTTTTAGCCCGTCATGTAATATTAACACACTTAACTCAATCCTGCGGTCTTTGGGAAGACGTAAGGGATGCTAACGCGGAGAGCTTTTGGTACTTCAATCCGTTTGAAAGTTGAAATCGGGAAAAGAAAGAAAGTAATTTATTGACAAATAAATCATTATTTGTGGACATTGTGTTTATTGCTGAAAGTAGGCATTCGTTGGAGTTCGAAGACCGCCAGTGACGAAACTAAAGATAATAATATGTCGAGATTGTCTGTAAATTAATTTTAAGGGTTGTTAATTGTTTTAGTGAAGTTGTAACAAGTCTACATCGTACAAAAGTGTGCGTGTGTGTTAAGGAAGACATGATCGCGCTACAAAGACTGCAAAGGAACGTCCTCATTCAACTCGGCCTTGACTGTTGCCAAGAAAGTGACAAGGCTGTGGTCAAGCATTAATCTTCTCTCTCTCTCTCTCTCTCTCTCTCTCTCTCTCTCTCTCTCTCTCTCTCTCTCTCTCTCTCTCTCTAGTTTGGCCGCCGTTGCCATGGACACCAAGGCGCTGTTTGATGGACACCGGAAGCAATCTTTTCTTCCATCGAGTTGTCTCTCTTTCATTCGGATCGGTTTATTTCCCTGTTTATTTTCCTTTTTTTCTTTTTTTTTAAATTATTTATTGTCTTTGCTAGTGCCCTCTTGCCTTATTTACTCTCATTCTGTATCTATAGACTATATAATTATGTGAGAGAGATTCGTGCGCGCGCACACAGTTGGCGTAATTTCACAGATGGTCGCGTTCCCACGCTCTGTATACTTATTGTTTATAAATAATCATTTCTGTAGCTGTAAGAATAGATTAAGCAAGAATTTCAAAGCCACACGGTTTGAAAACAAGAATAGAGCTCACATATTATTATGCATCCTGTTGCATTCAGACAGTCTCCTCTATTCGATTGGAATCTGCTGTACTATGTCCTTTATTTCTTCTTCTTTTCTTGTTAAGAATTCAAAGATCAAGGCATTACGACAGCGGCACACACTAGCCTGTAAAACTTTGGAAGATTTATGGTCCCAAAGTCGAATCTCCACATAGGTTATGCTGCTTAACAACAGTACCCGTGTTTAGGGTTCCCTTATTCAGTTGTTCCTTTGTGTCTTTGAGGGCAAAGAAGAAAGGACGCCTTGTTTCTTAGGAGAGTAGGAGGGGAACGAAGAGAGAGAGAGAGGGAGAGAGAGAGATGGGTGTATGGTGGGGTGTGGAGTCTTTGGTAAGAGAGACTGTCGGATCATGAAAAGTTCCTTTCTTATTACAGTGTCCCAGGTCACTGTAAAGAATACGTGATTTGTCCTTCTCGGGCGCCTATTGTGTAGACTTGTCAGCACATGCACAACACAATACAGTCCTACGTTGTATTTGCTACAAGCCCCCCCCCCCCCCCCCCCTCCCTAGTTCATTACTTCTTTCGCTTCGACTTTTTATTTGTTCTGAACAAGCCTATACTAGTATTGGTTTCGAGTGACAAGTGTATAATTTACCTTTATAGGGCCAGAAGGAGCAAGGGTTCTTGTTAATTTTTGTGTGTGACGGTGAGCTTACTTGGGAAAACTGCATTGTCACATTAAAATACCATATAATGCGTACAAGCGTTGACATTTAGGCGTCTCTTCCTTGCTTTGTACACAAACAACCGAGGCTACTAGTACTATAAACACTTTCGCAGCTATTCTATTTTAGAATCGGCTTTATTTCGATTAATAGGCACACACAAAAAAAAACTGAATGCATCGATTTATATCAAAACCATACTTTTGATAGAGGTTCTTTTTGGCTTAATATTATTTGTGTTTTAGTGGGCAACACTCATTGTGAATTTTAACAGGATCTATAATACTGAAAATAATGTATTATTATTGAGACCCTTTAATATAAAGGATTTATGTGAAGACCAGTGTTGACGTGCAGCTGATATAACGTTTAGGCGGATATTATTCGTATTAAATAAATACATGAACTTGTATGTTCACCTTTGGAATATGAATAAGTTTATTTTGTAATAATCTTCTCCCTCATCATGCGCGCACATCTTTTAATGAATCAAGTACCTACGTTTAAAATAATCGATTTTTTTTTTCATTTTAGACAAGCGTGTAAAATATGTTGTGGTCGTGTCTTGGGTCATAATCCTACTTTGTCGCATACAATACTCACAGCTGTTGCTAAGGCTATTTATTAGCCATGTGGCACAACACAGCAGGTCCCGGTGCGAATGTGAACAGCCGTACCAGTCAAAGTCCCAAGAGGGACATTTTCTGCCTGTAAATTGGTCATATTATTCATACGTTTTGGCTTTTATTACCTTACCCCTTCCCCAGAAAGCTGCTCATTTTGGGTCAGAGGTCGTCGCCTTCTCTACGAAGGTAAATATACGTGATTTAGAAGTGCTTCCGATTTCAATGACAGAACTGAATTCAACTGTACACCGTGGTATGCGGGCGACTACTATCGGATGAGAGTATACACCGAGGTCTAGTCAGTGCTGGCACGCATTCCATCGCACGGACTTTAAATATCCTGACGCTCATGTCCTAAACGGGTGAGTGCCGGTCACACAAATACACCCAGTAAGCCCTTGGCTCCTTCTCCCCCCCATTCCCCGGTCGACCAGGATTGTGTGTTGTCTGGGGGTCGGACTATGATCCCAAAAGCTGCAGGTGGTTGTCTGGGACGGCTTGAAATAGGTCCTGTATCGGACAGCGCCATGAGCATGTCTCGAGCTGAAAAAGCGCTACAAAAGAGCACTTACATAAATAAGTAAATATCGGCGACTAGACTAGTTCGATTCGTTATCTCGAGGCTTTCACACCTCTTTCGTGCTGTCAAATCGAGCGCGTGATTTATTGGCTACTGCCGAGGTTTCCGTTTTAGTACGCCTATCTGTCTTTGTCCTTCCCTGGTGGGAGAAGTATTAAATCTGTCCTCTGCACTGAAAGAAACATTAAATCTAGTCGTTGCGTTTTTGTTTTTTTTTAGCTTCGTTGGAAAGGACAGTTGCATGGTTGTCCGGTTTGGTGAGGATGGAATTGGAAAACATTTTTGTTTTTTGCGCTGCAGGTAAATGTGTTTGGATAACGTTAATTCTTACGTGGCAGAGTGATGCAAATTGTTTATTTGTTTTGTCAAAAACAAATCAGTTTATTTGCTGACTATCGATCGGTCTTTGGAGGTCCGAGAGAATGCTTAGATAAATAATAATAATAATAATAATAATAATAATAATAATAATAATAATAATAATAATAATAATAATAATAATAATAATAATAATAATAATAATAATAGTAATAATAATAATAATAATAACAACAACAACAACAACAACAACAATAATAATAATAAACACTTGTATAGCGCCCTTCCTCACTAGAGCTCATAGCGCATTAACAGAAGAGAAATAATGTTTGACACAAAATTAAACTTGAGAGTTTGTTGGTCAGCGATTAATGGGGGTAAGATGGAAATTCTGCTTCAGATCAGGGGATAAGTAGCATATTTAAGATTGGCCTAAAAACTTAGAAGGTAAAAGCACGAGATATTAGGCTGTTTTATGGAAGCGTTTCATACAACCTGTTTAAATACAGGTCTGGGAGCGCACAAACTTTGATGAAAACCCACATCTGCACATTTAAAAATGGAGCATTGCAAGAGCAAAGAATCGTTCATCTTTTGAGTGGTATTTTTATTCGAGAAATGTAGGCATTGCGCTTCAGAGTTTCGATCACTATTGGTGAGCAGTTCCTGACCTTTCTATCAACGTACACAGAGATGTAGGCTTTGCACTTCTCAAGTTCGATTTCTATCAGAGAGAGAGAGAGGGAGAGAGAAATAGACATAGACGGAGAGAGGTTCTTTGGCGACTAACTCAATGGCGCCCGTCAATACTGGACAGAGGAAAATACTGAGTACTAGAAACCGTTGGGGTCGAACTTCTTCTATTTCTCTACTCATTTCTGTGTGTGGATGGAGATGGACTTGCTGGCGTACTGTTTGGTCAGCCGCTGGAGAGGGACAGCGGCCATGTTTGTTTTGGCCACTCCGCAAACACCGGACACTCCCTGGTCAGTCCCCGTTTCGTGATATCCGTGAAATGGACTCTTTGGACCAATATTTGAGAGAGAGGGAAGGAAAGAGAGAGAGAGAGAGAGAGAGAGAGAGAGAGAGAGAGAGAGAGAGGATAATTTCTGGGCGAGTTGGGCATTAAAAGGTCCAAATAAAATAGGAAATTTGTCGAAGATTAAGAAGGTTTAGGTCTGAGCTCTTCTTCGCTTGTAAGTTCTTCAAGGGTTCAGCGATATAATGATCAGAAACCTTCTAGTATATTGCAGACGTTTGTTTGAAAACAACACTCCCAGGAACCTTAACAAATTAACTTACTGTGACGTTGTCACAACTAGATAAGTGTGTTGTAATTCTGTTTACAACGGACTTGTGCTTACCGATTTTAGACCTTAATTATTCATTGTGAACACATGCATTTCTTATCAAGACAGACTAGAGAGAGGAGCTCCCTCAAATGAAATCTGAACATGGTGATGCCAGAAGGGAAGGAAGGACAAAGTAGATGTAGGAAGAGGTTGAAAGCGCCAAGCGATGTTTTACAGTTCAGTCACTGCAGGAATGGGTTGCAATTTCACGGTAGAGTCCCCTGTCAAGAGAGACAGTAAAAACGCTTTGCTGGGGTGGGGGGGGGGAGCCCATTGATCAAGCTGGCAGGCGGATAATCAACCACTTCATCAAACAATGCAATACTTAATGCCTGTTGTAGGGCAGGTAACAACTCGCTCATAACGTTCGGGTCTGGCACTATGGAGAGAACATGGACTAGTAAGAGCAATTCTGATCAAACGGCTAGCAGGTATGTACTATGTCATCTAATACAATGAACGATTATCTAATACTATTGATAATTACTGGGATTGACTCTCGGTTTATCCTATGGTCTGAAAATGCTGATTATAACGGGAACAATTAACCACTTTCGGTGCTCAAGAAAGTGACCTTTCCTGTTGATTTCTTTTTATTTAAAGAATTATCAACTAATTTGTTGTTGTCATATTAGTTTATATATACACTTTTGAGATCCTGAAGGTCATGGAGAAACACGTGGAATTGAAATCCAGTATGTCGCACTTTTCAAAAAGTGCGACATACTGGCATTCAATTCCACGCGCTTCTCCATGACCTTGGCATTGCAGTCGCCTTGCACTATGACTATGTCCTTCTTCGGCACTTGGTCAAAGACAGCCTGCAGATTTAATAGAAATCCTCAAATTCGCTGTCGTCATAGTCTGATGTTGTGGCATAGGCTTGGATGATGGTGATTTTGAAAGGGGCTGCTCTCAGACGGAGGGTAATGAGTCTACTGGAGACTGGGCGGCAACCCATGACAGTGGCTAAAATGTCGTTGTTGACCCAAAAACCAAGGCCGTGTTCGTTCCTGTCGTCTCTCCCGCTGAAATAAAGCTTGTGGCCTTTGTCGGTCGTTTTGTTTCACCTAGGCCTTTCCAGCGCAGTTCGCTGATACCTATAATGTTCCATCGATGGTGGTCCAGCTCGTGGGCCAGTTCTTCTAATTTTCCCTACGGAGTTCGGGGCCTGACATTCCAGGTTCCTATGACGATGTTGTTTCTGGTGCGGATCCTGCTAAGTTGTCCATCAGTAGCACACTTATCACCTCCGTCATGGTGGCCAACGGAAGGTGATCCTGGCAACGACCGATCCGGTATGGAGTGAGTGGTTCTTTTCATTATATGGTGTTTCTTGGGCAAGAAAGGCCTGGCAGGGCCCAATCCTCTCCAGGTTTTTGGCAGGAGACCCTGTGGATTCGGGCACTGAATATAATAGACCCAAAGTTGCCCGGCGTGTCGTAAGAGGTGACTAAAAGGGGTGATGTCAGCACGGCATCACTGGGCGAAAGTCTTCTATACAGAACCTACCGGCCAGATCGGAGGAACCTCGTGTTACTACAGGTTCAACGACCATGTGCTCGGGGCCAAGGCGAGTCACACTGTACTCGTTTTTCCAGCGTAGAAAAAAAAGGCAGTAGAACAAGCTGTGTGGATATACATTAGTAAAAGAAGTAGGCCTGCTTGTGGTAGTTTTGGGAAATAAGTTGCACTTCCTGTTAAGTCTAGTAGTCAGTACTAGGGCGACGGGTTAATGTCGACTGTGTGTTTGTCGGCGGAGATTGATTATGGCATTACTTTTTGTTGACTCGGCGAGACTAATTTTAACACTGCTTTTAATTAAGGTTTTTACTTTTTTATACTATAGTGTTGGACACGGAGTGTGTGTGTGTGTGCGTGTGTGTGTGTGTGTGTGGTGACATATTGTTTAGCAGTACTAGAAGTAGTACAATTAACTTGTTTTTAACAATGCGGGTGTATGGAAATGACTGTGTAGTTGGTATAATGTGTGATTACTGTGATCACATTTGACTTTTCTCACCCTCACTCTTATGTTAATTAATGTGTTGAAGAAGTAGTGGTTAGTTTGGTAGTTGTAATAGTGTTTGTTATGTCAAATGCTTTGTTGTTGTTGTTGTTGTTGTTGTTGAAGTTAGAAACGGTCCTGAATTAAATAACACTGATTTAATGGTCACTAAAACGCCAAGGTATCTGCACAGTTTGAAACTACGTTTTGCCTCCGATTATTTTCAGCTCGTTCTGAATTAATCTAATGTATTTTCGTTTTAACAGCTTGCGCCCATCCTACCACTTTTTACATTCAGACGAGGTGTTTGTGATGTTGATAGTGCACAATTCGCAAATAACACATGTTGCTTCTTTTTCACTACCAACACGCACGGTTTCAACATCATCATTATTTCAGTAGTCGTTGCCGCGTACATTTATCGTCTTAGCTGGCATCGTCATCGTAGCCGTCATATTAATTTTTTTAAAACATTATTTTGTAATCGCCTTCGTCCTTACCCTTATCATCATCGACCTCTTCCTTATTTTCCTCCCTTTTCTCCCTTTCTGATTGTTCTTATCATCACCAACATCATACATCCATCTTGCGATTCTCGCCGGATGTGGGGAAGACTATTAGTGTGGTTGTTGTGATACTGTGATGCATCGCCATGGGAGACGATTGTGTGTTTTACGACAGATTTATCACACTTCAGTGCGGGATTCGTGTAGTTTATAGACGAGGATTAACTGCCACAGAACGCTCTTTCCCATAACAATTGTCTGATAAGCGAGGAGGACGTTGAATTTTATGAAAATAATGATGTTTCTGTATCGTGTGGCTGTTTGTGAAGTATTACATTATCTGAAGTAAATTGGTCGTTCCAAAACTAGCCGTTTTAAACAACCGCGAGCTTTTTTTTTTTTTTTTTTTTTTTTGGCGTTGAAGTTTCCCGGAGGTCACTTTTATGACATAAAGTTACTGTTTACGCCGATCGACGAAGAAGAAAACTCTGATCAATTAATCAAACTCTTTCGCTGTAGTTCATTGATTGCACATTTCCTTCGATTTGCAATCTCTTTTGGGATTGTGCATTTCCGTCGATTTATGATTTCTCTTGGAAAAGGAGTGTTTGCGTTTCAGCTTGAAAACGTTGGAAATGAATACGAAACGTTTATTCCACCCTCACCTATGAACACATCATCACCACCAACTCCACAACATTACCTCCCCGCCCTGCTCATTGCACCATCTTTTATTGTCGTTCATCTTCTATGACCTTTGTTTCACCGGCGGTAATTTTGTCCGCGTGGATTTGTAGCTTTCATATTTTCAAGCACATCTGCAAGATTTCTTCTGTCTGTTGAAGTTGCTGTTCGTAGAAAAAACAAGGCAGACGTTGAGATTAATTTTATATATTCTCTCTCTCTCTCTCTCTCTCTCTCTCTCTCTCTCTCTCTCTCTCTCTCTCTCTCTCTCTCTCTCTCTCTCTCTCTCTCTCTCTCTTTCTCTCTCTCTCTCACTTAGTTTTCTGACTCTGCTCCGCTTCCCCGCAATCACTTCTCAACCTTCTTGCTGAAGACAAACGTTGTCCTACTGCTTTTGTAAACGTTTGTCAGCATCTAGTTGTGCAACTTTCATTTGGACAAGATATTGCTAATCATTCAGCTTCAAC
The DNA here is from genome assembly GCA_036898135.1 of Oncomelania hupensis. Classification (NCBI taxonomy): domain Eukaryota; kingdom Metazoa; phylum Mollusca; class Gastropoda; order Littorinimorpha; family Pomatiopsidae; genus Oncomelania; species Oncomelania hupensis. The sequence goes on from CM072511.1 coordinate 106,411,094, forward strand.
CCACAGATTGGTGGACGAGAAGAAGGCTCGATGGTTGGACTAGTGGCTGTGTTTTGAAGAGGAGGAGGGGGTACATGTAAAACAAACAAATGTGGTCCTGTCCTAAAATTATTGAAGTCATCAAAAACCTGTATGACAAGGCTACCAGTGCAGTCCTTCACAGCAGCGCCATGGAGAACTGGTTCAGAATAACAATCTTTGTGCGTCAAGTATGCCTACTCCCTCCAACACATCTTCCTAGAACGCATCATGTTAGATGACCTTGCAGACCACGAAGGCACAGTCAACGTAGGGGGTAGAGCAATCCCCCACCTCCGTTTTGCGGATGACATTGATGGATTGGCTGGAGAGGAGTAAGAACTTGAACAGCTGGTACTGGGGTTTGACACCACCTTCAGGGCCCATATGGATTGGAAATAAGTGCAGAAAAGACCCAAATGATGACTAACAACACCAATGGCATAAACATGGCCATCAAAGTCCAAGGCCAATCCCTCAACACAGTGCATAGCTTTAAATATTTAGGAGTCGTGGTATCAGACAGTGGGTCCCGACAGGAAGTCCTCTCCAAGATCGCACAAACAACTGCGGCCCTGACAAAGTTGAAGCCCATTTGTAAAGACAGGACCACCAGTCTACATTCCAAGGTAAGGCTGCTGCGCTCCCTTGTCATCTCCATCTTCCTATACGCTTGCGATCCATGGGCCCTCACAGCAGATCTACAACGAAGAATACAAAGCATGGGGATGAAGTGCTACAGAAGACTTCTGGGTATTTCCTGTACCCACCACACCACCAACAACGATGTCCGACAGATCATCACACAAGCCCTTGGACAACACGATGACATGCTCACAGTGGTGAAGAAACGGAAACTTCGATGGTATGGCCACATCACTAGAGCATCAGACCTTGCAAAGACCATCCTGCAAGGCATTGTGCAAGGAGGCAGAAGAAGAGGGAGACCGAAAAAGAGGTGGAAGGACAACATTCGAGAATGGCCTGGCTTGAAACTGAGCGAAGCCACGAGGGTTGCTGAGGACAGAGAAAGATGGAGTACGCCGGTTAAACGATCATCTGTGGTGCCCTAACGACCTTTGTGGATAAGATAGGATAAAGGTCCAGCGGTCATCATTGGTTTGCAAGAGAAAAAGAAAAAGAGAAGTGAAGTGGGTGACAAAAGAGCTGAGGGGGACGGAGAGCAGTGCCAGAGACTGGCCAGTCATCACCATTAGCGGCGGGCTGCAGGCGGCCATTGAACGCGTCACTCTCTCCTCGCCCGGGACCTTTGCTTCACTCTTCCGCTAAAACATGGCCTTTACACACGCCATCCCCTGCCCATTTCCCTCGGGACTGACACTCTCAAAGAGAGTGTGTTGCTGCTGAGATAAAATTGTGCTGATTTTTATGGCAAAAGGAAAACTGGGTGGAAGAAGGGGGGGGGGGGGGGGGTGAAAGCTGTATCCTCGAAATTGTGGTCTTGTAATAAGATCTAGAGGAATCGCGTTTCCACTTTCTCTCCCCTCCCTTTCCCATTCTCCTCTCTTCCCTATAGCTCCCATCAGCACCCCGTAAAAAGGTATCATTAGAGAATTTATAAAGAGATAAGGAAAAGGGAAAACATGTTATGTTATCAAGAAATGTATAATAAAATAAAAACACAGGACTATCTGTATAAAAAAAACAACTATTGCCCAGATATTATTTATAGATTTCAACTGACGATGTTAATGTCGGAGAAAAATATAATTGTTTCAAAAATGCCTATAGTAAGTATGTACTGAAAGTTCTAAAACATGTGTTGTACATTTTCGGAAAAAATGGTTGCCGAAAGATTCGCAGGTGAACAGAAGCAGAATCAGTGGAACTAAATTCCAGTAGCAAGGCATTCTTCGTTCCATTCAGGTCGTCAATATGACAGAACTAAGAAATAGCCACCGCCATGATGCGACAGACAGCATGTTGTATTTTATTAATGTTGGCTGCGCTCAGTCCTCGTTAATTAAGTGCTCGTCGACATCTCATCATCAAGCAAATTACCGTGCTTCCGCAACGAAAAGAACAGACTCTGTGCTTCCCTACGAACGGACACCGAGACAGCGAATGAGAGACATCGATGGATTATGTATGAATGTGCGTGTCTGATGCTGCATGGCTCTCTGATTTCACACGTCTTGTTATGTCGCCGAATCTTGTCGATATCACACGGATGACGACAATCAATGTGGTACGAGTACTGCCCGTAGAGTCTGTGATTATTAGGTTTCACTCCGCCATGTTCTTCATCTATATAGGTTTCAACAGGTGCAGTCATTGTATTCTTCGATCAGTTTGTAAATCTGTTTAATATTTTCGTTGAATTTCAATAAACCGCTGCACTTGTATCACGTTCGTGCTTCGTGCTAGATTCTGTGAGACTTTAATTAAACTATCCAAACTACCTGTTTGCACTTTGTTATGAATAGATTTCTTGTTTCAAGTATTGATATTTATGCATTTTTGTAATGCCGTGTTGGAAAAACATGGCTTCTCTCCTTAGCACCACAGTCACTCGATTTTCCGCTCTTCTCAGTTCATCTATATTCTTCTTCTTCCTCTTCTTCTTCTTCTTCTTCTTCTTCTTCTTCTTCTTCTTCTTGCCCCCCCTCTCCTCCCTCCTCTCTCTCTCTCCCTCTCTCTCTCTCTCTCTCTCTCTCTCCCTCTCTCTCTCTCTCTGTCCCTCTCTCTCTCTCCCTCTCTCTCTCTCTCTCTCTCTCTCTCTCTCTCTCTTTCTCTCTCTCTCTCTCTCTCTCTCTCTCTCTCTCTCTCTCTCTCTCTCTCTCTCTCTCTCTCTCTCTCTTCTGAGACACAAACACGCACACACACAATCAGTTTCAAATCTCTCGTTCCTTTCAGTATCTCCTTTCTTTCACCTCCATGATTGTTTCTCTCCCTCATCACTCTCTACCTCCCTCTCATTTCTTCTTTTAACATATGTGTGAGTAGTGTGTGTTTGCGCTGAGCGATCAATGGCAGAATGGAAGTGACTGGTGTTTGGTGATCGATAACGAAACTGCTTTTGGCACATGAGCATTGCCTCGTCTCTGTTTCTTCCGCTTTCCAGCATTTCATTCACCACTATATACTTACAGCCTTCCTATATTTTTTAAACTTACAGCTTCGTCTTGGGAAAAAGATATGCATATATGTCGTAACAAAATCGTGAAATTGCCGAATTCGTAAAATGCATATAATATGTCGTAACGGAATCGTGAAATTGCCGAATTCGTGAAATCGGCAGTTGAGTTGCAATCGCTTGCCGAAAACACCAATTTGCCGAAATAGTGAAAAGGCTTTTTAAAGTTGTCAAATTTTGTAAATAGGCAGCCAATTTTACCCAATCGGATGTCAATTTAATAAAATCGACGTGTTGTTTTTTTTTGGTTTTTTTCAGATTTTACGAAGTCGGCAACAATGAACGATGTTGTAAAGCATTGATGCAGTATCTGGCATCATAATCATTACGTGCTGGATGGTATTTGTCCGTTTCTTTACAAGTATCCATTTGGTTTATGATTTTTTTTAAATTGTAACAACTGACCGATTGACGTGAAATTGATCCTCCTTTGGCGTCTGTGGGGTTGCCTGTTTCACGAATTTCACAACTTCAAAAAGCCTTTCACTATTTTGCAACAGCCTTGGCGAATTTGCGTTCTCGGCAAGCGATTGCCAATTTCACAAAATCGGCATCTCCACTGCCGATTTTATGAATTCGGCAATTTTACGATTTCGTTACGAAATGTATGATCATTTTATGCACAAACGCTGACGTTGTTATTACTTTGATTTTTGTTTTCTCCTAAGAATGATGACAACTGGCAACTACTGACTTTGAGAGAATGAAAGAAAGAATAGGTGTGTGTGTGTGTGTGGGTGTGTGTGTGTGTGTGTGTGATTTAAAAAAAACCACACAAACATTATAGTGAGCGTGTATGTTGGTATAGGTCGCCGCGCTTTGAGTTTGAAATCATTCGAAGTAAAGCGCGTATTAGCATCTGTCACGTGGGGTTTATGGGCTCTGCACAATGGAATTATGGACCCTCACGTTTATTCGGTGGGAACTGCTAGTAAGTCACCCTATGAATTACTTTAATAAATTTATTTGTTTAGCTCGTTCTGTGTTAAGGTTGGGGTACAGAGATAGATAGAAAAATGGTAAAAGATTACTGTCACACTAGCTTTCACACGGCTATGAATCATATGTAGTCCAGCCACTTGATAACAGTTAAAATCACACATTTATTTCTTCTACTCTATACAAGATTCTCTAAGTACTAATCTAACTTAAAAAGTCTCAGTCACTGCTAATAGTTCGATCGCTGATAGTCTAGGCAGCTGTTATATCTTCCTCGGGCACTTGCTATTATATCTCATGTAGATTTGGACTACTGTGGTCCGTTTTACAGTTTCTGAAGAGTTGGACTACTGTGGTCCTGTTATGATCAGTTTAAGTGCACCTTGGCGTGTTCACTTAACTTTCTGATGGTGCGGTCGAAGTCCTTCTGTGAGGTAGCTTCTGGTACACCTTTGTAGTTGTGTAGTTGGGTTCCCTTGCCACGCTGTGGGGTCTGACAGGGTGTTTCTTCGGGTAGCTCTTTCCGTCTTGTGCGGTAGAGTCTCCTCGACCAACTAGTCGTTTCTGTGGAGTGGGGCACACAGGATAGCTCGGGATAGCTCGGGATAGCTCGCCTGCCCGTCTGTAATATAAGAGACGAAATTCTGCACAACCCTGAATAATCGGTTTGTGCAGAGCGTCTCACTGAAAGCCAAGTAGCCCTCAGTGATAGCTCCACATCTCTATACATAAGCGACGAACATTCTGCTACTTCCGGGTTCCACTGGAATCTCACTCTAAATTCCTATACATACATAAATATCAAACGTGGCTAACTACACACATACAGAATTAATAATATTATAAACATTCAGTGGTACAGCCACTGGTCTGCAAACATACATATAAGTTAAACAACAGTGGTTCCGTATGGTATGCAACATGGCGGCGCAACCGGTCGTGTTTCGCCACGTGTTCGGCGTTTCCACATGGTCACGCAAATTCGGATTAACAATTCACATTTATGCATAGCAAATTCTTCAAACATAATTTCAACAATAATATAAATATATCACGATGAAACAGAAGGGTGTTCATTTACCTGTCTGACAAGTTCAGGCCCGTGTTGACTTGAGAGAATTCTAAGATTTCAAAGTCCTGCTTCCTGGTCTATGAGTGTAGAGATTTCTCTAGCTGTGGAGATGTTGACTCTACCTCGTCTCACCCACGACTGATTCAAACTGTGTTAGGCTCTGACACAGTCAAAACTGCTCTACCCACTGAGCCTGCTTCTGATTGGTTAAAACGGTCCGATTCAAAGCTCAAGTGCTGACTCACTGCGATAGCGTGGGTCGGGCTCGCGGTGTGTGGTCTGCTGTGTAATTTACTTGCTGCTGTGTAATAGTCTAACTTCTCTACTGTTACAATTACTACACATGGCTAAATAGTCAACAAGCAGAGTTAAAACTAGCCAATTCGTGACAGGCTCCCTCAACTGAAAAAAGGCGATGACTACTGGATTCGACCTTTTTCTACTACAGAGCCTAGTTTAACACTGCACTATCCTAGGGTCCTATTTACAAGCTAATTAAGTTGCTCTACCTGAGCTGCAATGCTGTGCCAGGTAGCTATGGACACTAGTGACAGGGTTTTTATTGGGCGGGGACGAATTCTGGTGCTGTGGCCCTTAGTTGTGTTGGGTGGGCGACAGCTGCTGTGTCCTCCACGAGATGGCGACTGAGGTAGTCGGCTCCGTGGTTTTCTTTGCCGGGGATGTACTCGATCTGGAATGAGTATGCTTGAAGGGTGAGTGCCCATCGCATCAGGCGAGAGTTCAAAGACTTGGAGGCTGCCAGGAACGATAGTGGTTGGTGGTCCACCTGAACTGTGAAGTGGGTCCCGTACAGGTAGAGTTGAAACTTCTGTATGGCCCAGACTAGTCCAAGACATTCTTTCTCCGACGTGGCGTAGTGGGTCTCGGCGGGTCTCAATTTTCTGCTGGCGTAGGCGACAGGGTATAGCGTCTCTGCATTCTTGGGGTCGCGCTGTAGCAGTACTGCTCCGAGGCCTAAGTCGCTTGCGTCGGTGCGAAGAACGAATGGCTGAGTCAAATCGGGTAGGTGGAGTACTGGCGCCGATGTCATTCTGTCCTTGAGTGTTTGGAATGCTGTCTCGCATTCGGCTGTCCATACAACCTTGTCCGGGGCGATTTTCCGGGTTCCATTTGTCAGTGGTACGGCGATGCTGTTGTAGTTGGGGATGAACTTCTGGTAGAAGCCGCAGAGTCCTAGAAATGACTGCACTTCCTTCTTTGTCTTGGGCCTAGGAGCGTCGAGTAGGCGTTTCACTGTCTTTTCTACCGGTCACAGGCTTCCTTGACTGATGGTGTGTCCCAGAAATTCTAGTTCTGTGAATCCAATCTGACATTTGGTGGGTCTTGCCGTCAATCCCGTGTCTCTGAGGCGGGCGAGTAGTTGCTGTAGGAGCGTGACATGTTCCTCCCACGTAGGTGTAGCGATGAGGATGTCGTCCATAAACGAATGTAGGTGCTCGCTGCTCAGGGGTGCCAGGAGTTTTCGCATCATGGCGCTGAAGATGCTGGGTGCGTTGTGGAGTCCGAATGGAAGTACGTTGAACTCGAAGTGTCCTTCCATAGTGCTGAAAGCTAGGTACTTTCGGACTTGTGGTTGTACTGGTATCTGGTAGTATCCTTTGCTGAGGTCGATGCGTGAGAAGTACTTCGCTCGCTGTAGCTTGGCAAATAGGTCGGTCTGGTCCGGGAGTGGCTCTGGCTGGAACTGCGTTACCGCATTCAGGAGTCTGAAGTCGATGCACAGTCGATGCTCTCCGTTGGGTTTTCGCAACAATACCGTGCCTGCGCTGTAGGGTGAAGTAGACTCTGAGATGATTCCGGCTGCCAGTAAGGTGTCTATCTCTTCCTTGATGGCTCGCTGCTGTGACAGTGGCATCGGGTAGAGCTTCTGGCGGACGGGTGTTGGGTCGGTCACCGTTAAGGTTACTTCGACGAGGTCTGTCCTCCCTGGTCGGTCTGTGAGCACAGTCTGATGTTGTCGAATGACCTGTAGTACTTGCTGTTGCTGTTTAGCGGCTAGGTCTCCGTTGAGTATCACGTCTTTGTAGGTTTCTTTGGAGTGCAGGGGATACTCTACTGCATTGGTCTCCATGCTTTCTCCTTCTTCCGCGATGGCGATGGCTAACAAGTTGTGAGTGCTGGGGGTCGCTGGTCGGTCCGTGTATTTCTTGAGGAGATTGATGTGGTGGTATCGGGCTCTCCCGTTCACCTCTACTTGGTAGACTGTCTTGGATTTCTTGGCAGTCACCCGGTACGGTCCTCTCCAAGCGATGTCCAGCTTGTTGGTTCCACTTGGAAGTAAGAGTAGCACTTGATCGCCGACTTGCAGTTCTCGGTCCTTCGCGTGGCGGTTGTAGTACTTCGCCTGACGGGCTCTTGCCTTCTTCAGTGCTTCACCAGCTTTCTTCCACGTTGCTTTGAGGGTTTCCTGCAGGTCTGCGACGTACTTGGTGGCACCTCTTGGTGTGTCGTCTATCTTGGCTTCCGTCCAACTTCTGCGTAGGGCTTCTAGCGGTCCTGCTAGCGGTCTGCCGAATAGCAATGTTGACGGGGTGTAGCCTGTGGCTGCATGGGGCGTTTCTCGGTATGCGAACAGTGCCGCATTCACGTAGGTGTCCCACGCTTCTGGATTGTCGTCGGCGACTTTCCTGAGGATGGTGAGAAGGGTTCCATTCAGTCTTTCTACTTGTCCGTTGCTGGCTGGGTGGTATGGTGGTGTGCGAATGTGATGAACTTGTATCAACTCGAACACGTCTTGCATCAGGCGGCCGGTGAACTGAGATCCGTTGTCCGTTCTAATGCTGTCCGGGAATCCGACTCTGGTAAAGATGGCGATGAGTGCATCTGCGATCTTCTTGGTGTCGATCGCTGGCAACGGGACTGCTTCGCACCACATCGTACATGCGTCGACGAGTGTGAGTAGAAATCTGTTCCGCTTCTTGGTCATGGGCAGTGGTCCTACTATGTCTACTGAGACTTGCTGGAATGGTACGCCGACTACTACTGATGGTCCTAAGGTAACTGGTACGGTGTGATGTCGCGGGGAATATCGTTGACATTGGTGGCAAGATTTCACGTAGCGCTTGACATCCTCTGTGATTCCTGGCCAATAGTAGTGTGCGCTGATTCTCTGCACTGTGGCTCCAATTCCCATGTGTCCGCTTAGTGGCATGCTGTGGCCTAGTTCTAGTACTTGGGCTCGAAGGGTGGCTGGTAGTACTAGTTGGGTGTGATCTCCATCTCCTTGTCGATGTAGAACTCCCTCTTCCATGTAGAAGTCTCCCTTGTGCGGGGGTGTGTGCGCCTTGGGTAGCTTCTGGAAGCACTTCGCTATCGAGGTGTCTTCTTTCTGTGCTGTTTTGATCTCTTCGAGTCCTGGGTTCGGAGCGAACTCGGGCTGGGGTGGTTGGGTTTTAGCTTGGGCCCTGGTTTGCACTGCAGCTATCTCTACAGTTTTGGGGGGCGTGCCTAAGAACACATACCTACAACCTAGCACTAGATCATACAGGGGTTTCTGTAAAACAGCTGCTTGGATTCGTCCTGTGACGTACCTACTCTCTACTTCTATCCAAGCTATTGGGCAAGTAGTCGTCGGTTTCGTCAAGTCTGCTCCTTGTAAGTCGACTGTCTTGTCCGTCAAGTCCGCGCGCGATACAAGAGCTTCGCTAACTATCGCGTCGTATGATAGACCTGTGTCATACAGACAGTTCGCTTCTTTTCCGTTGACCTTGACCGTGTCTGTCACCGATGGGTGATCTCCGATTGTGTGTGGCTTGTTACCGCTACTTTGAGTTAGAACTCTGTGCGCTGGCCGGCTTTCGCGCTCTTCCCTACGTTGTGCGGCCAACTTGAAACATTCTGCGGTGGAGTGATTGTTTCTATTGCAGAACGAACAATACCGTCTCTGTTCTGCGGGACCTCTTTTCCCGAATTCCGTGTTGGGTCCTTTATTTTGCCCAGGTCTGGGGTTATTGGGCTTATTCGCGGTGCGCTCTTCCGGTTAGGGCTTCGTTTCTGTGCCTCTTTCCCGTTAGGCTTTAGGTCTCGCCTGAAGCTCTTGGCTTCTCCGTGGGCGGCCACGTACCTATCTGCGACCTTGACCAGATCTTCTAGTCTTTCCGCGCCCTGCTCTACTGAGAATGTTCTCAGCTCGGGGGTCATGGTTTCCCGTAGCTGTTCCCATACTAACAGTTCTGTCAGTCCATCATACGTTTTAGCCGTGGCTGACTGGCTAATCCACTTATCCAGCGTTGTGGACAACCGATCCGCGAACTGCGCATAGCTCTCTCCTTTCACTCTCCGATTGGTGCGGAACTTTTGCCGGTAGCATTCTCCTGTCAGTTCGAATCCCGTTAGGAGTGCCTCTTTTACTTTGTGATAGTCAGTCACTCTGTCAGTCGGTAGCTTACTGTAGATGTCATAAGCCTTTCCTCTAAGCCCTTGACTAAGCTTAAAAGACCAATGAGTGGGATCTAGTTTGTACTCTGTTGCTAGACGCTCAAACCTAGTCAGATAGAGATCTAGACCTTCCTCTCTCTCATTGAATGTTCCCAGTGGAAATGACATTCCTTGTACAGGGTTGGATGCTACCTCTAGCTGATCTGAGTGGGGAGGGGTTGAGGAAGAACTTGAAGCTCCTGATCCTAATCTCCTCAGCTCTAACTCATGCTGTCTTTCTTTTTCCTTTTCTTCCCTCTCTTTTTCTTTTTCTGCCCTCTCATACTCCCATTTCCTAACTTCTGCATCTCTCTCTGCTGCTAGCTCTAATTTCCTCGTTTCTCTCTCTAGTTCTAATTTCTTTTGCTCTGCTTCCAATTTCTTCGCCTCTCTCTCCGCTTCTAACTTCTTTGCCTCTCTCTCTGCTGCTCTCTCTGCCTTAGCCTCCTGTTTCTCTACCTCTGCATTGATATACGCAATTAGGTCTGCCCCTGCTAAGTGTAAAGCTTCTCCTAGTTCCTTGAAACGCAATCTCAAGGCCACTGGGTCCGACATTGTCAAACGTGTCTATGAACAACCTCTGAATCACGTGGAATACCAAAACACTAGCACTATTGCAAGTCAATAACAACAATGCAAAGACAAACAAATTCGTAATCAATAATAGAATAAAACAAGAGTCAAATGGCATACAACAGTTATTTAAGCAAAACCTGCAAAAGAACAATGCAACATACAGGCACAAAAATATTTGAAGCAAAAAAGTTTTTAACTAAAGAATAGTGCACCCAACTGATCAGTGTTATACCCTTACACTATTCTAAGTTATTCTACTTCTACTGTTATCTAATTTTATTGTACTTAGGTCCGGTTATACCCAATTCCTATTATACACAGATCCTGGCAGGCTCGCCAATTAAAGTGTCACGTGGGGTTTATGGGCTCTGCACAATGGAATTATGGACCCTCACGTTTATTCGGTGGGAACTGCTAGTAAGTCACCCTATGAATTACTTTAATAAATTTATTTGTTTAGCTCGTTCTGTGTTAAGGTTGGGGTACAGAGATAGATAGAAAAATGGTAAAAGATTACTGTCACACTAGCTTTCACACGGCTATGAATCATATGTAGTCCAGCCACTTGATAACAGTTAAAATCACACATTTATTTCTTCTACTCTATACAAGATTCTCTAAGTACTAATCTAACTTAAAAAGTCTCAGTCACTGCTAATAGTTCGATCGCTGATAGTCTAGGCAGCTGTTATATCTTCCTCGGGCACTTGCTATTATATCTCATGTAGATTTGGACTACTGTGGTCCGTTTTACAGTTTCTGAAGAGTTGGACTACTGTGGTCCTGTTATGATCAGTTTAAGTGCACCTTGGCGTGTTCACTTAACTTTCTGATGGTGCGGTCGAAGTCCTTCTGTGAGGTAGCTTCTGGTACACCTTTGTAGTTGTGTAGTTGGGTTCCCTTGCCACGCTGTGGGGTCTGACAGGGTGTTTCTTCGGGTAGCTCTTTCCGTCTTGTGCGGTAGAGTCTCCTCGACCAACTAGTCGTTTCTGTGGAGTGGGGCACACAGGATAGCTCGGGATAGCTCGGGATAGCTCGCCTGCCCGTCTGTAATATAAGAGACGAAATTCTGCACAACCCTGAATAATCGGTTTGTGCAGAGCGTCTCACTGAAAGCCAAGTAGCCCTCAGTGATAGCTCCACATCTCTATACATAAGCGACGAACATTCTGCTACTTCCGGGTTCCACTGGAATCTCACTCTAAATTCCTATACATACATAAATATCAAACGTGGCTAACTACACACATACAGAATTAATAATATTATAAACATTCAGTGGTACAGCCACTGGTCTGCAAACATACATATAAGTTAAACAACAGTGGTTCCGTATGGTATGCAACATGGCGGCGCAACCGGTCGTGTTTCGCCACGTGTTCGGCGTTTCCACATGGTCACGCAAATTCGGATTAACAATTCACATTTATGCATAGCAAATTCTTCAAACATAATTTCAACAATAATATAAATATATCACGATGAAACAGAAGGGTGTTCATTTACCTGTCTGACAAGTTCAGGCCCGTGTTGACTTGAGAGAATTCTAAGATTTCAAAGTCCTGCTTCCTGGTCTATGAGTGTAGAGATTTCTCTAGCTGTGGAGATGTTGACTCTACCTCGTCTCACCCACGACTGATTCAAACTGTGTTAGGCTCTGACACAGTCAAAACTGCTCTACCCACTGAGCCTGCTTCTGATTGGTTAAAACGGTCCGATTCAAAGCTCAAGTGCTGACTCACTGCGATAGCGTGGGTCGGGCTCGCGGTGTGTGGTCTGCTGTGTAATTTACTTGCTGCTGTGTAATAGTCTAACTTCTCTACTGTTACAATTACTACACATGGCTAAATAGTCAACAAGCAGAGTTAAAACTAGCCAATTCGTGACAGCATCCGGTATTATTATTATTATTATTATTAGTGTTAATTTTCTCATAATTACATTGTTTGAAGTTATTGGAGTATCCGAGTTGACGTAAAATGTTATTTTGTGGCTACAGCTATGCTTTCAAACAATGGAACCTTTTTTCAAAACAGTAATATATGTCACATTTTCGGTGGAGGTGACACAACATGATCGTAGATACGAGTCTTTTAGAAATGTTTGTTGTGGTGTACGGAGGGAGCGGAGGGGAGGAGAGGATGGACGGAAGGAAGAAGCGCTTCTGGATGGGTCAGAGGGGGAAGAAGTTGAGAAAACTGAATGAATTAGGCTGGATCAGGAGGGAAGGAGGAGGAGAAACTAAAAGTGCCCGCTCACAGAGTTTCTGACACTGGTCGGCTGGTTCTGCATTATCTAAGGTCGTTCTCTTTCTCGACATTAGTTTCATGATTCGGAAGGGTGTAGGGGATGGGGGTATGTCTCTGGATACTCATTTCGCCTAGCGCTGTGGCAATAAGGGATGAGCCGACCACCACGGTGTGGCTAATCCGGCTCTTGTTCGGCTGGGCAGGCTTTGCTAATCACATCTCACACTGTAGGCTTTGTCCTGGTCTTGTCCACTCCTTGCTTCATCTCTTATGTCCGGTCCTTTGCTGTATGAAGTCTTTTGTACAATAATTCGTAGTGTTGGATGCGTTTGGTGGAGTTATCTGTGTCTTGTTGGTGAAATACTTCGATGTCCTCTAAAGGTTACAGATGTTTAATTTCGGGTCTTGAATATTATTTAGAATCTGAAATAAGAACTCGAAATATTTTAGATTTCAATTGCATTTTGTGTACTTGATGGTTTCCTTGTAAGTTTGGTTGAAATGTTTTCATTTTCAGTGGTTACTTTTTTGTTTTGTTTAACTATCCATGCTTTCGTTGTTTTTTCAGGCACAATGATGTCAAACAGCTGTGGCGTCATCTGGACACGTCAGTGTATCGCGGTGTTTGGGACAGCTTCGAGCTCTTCTCCCACATGGCCACACGGCTCAACCGCCTGGCTGCGTCTGCCCTGGACAGTGACGACAACAGCACCGGCATCACCGCCAGCGACAACAGCACCAGGCTGCTGCACAACCAGATCCGATTTGACCTCATCCGCGTTTTGCGGCACATTCCTCTTAGAGAAACGGTTAGTACATTTGTGGGTTGTGGTTATCATGGAGGTGAAGTTTCTGATAGGCGCGTGAGATGGTCGTGTTCCGGTTGTCTAGTTTTGCTAGTGGGAGTGATGATCATAATGAAAATCGGGATGAACATTACGCAATGTTGATGAGTTTACTGTGGCTGCGTTGAATGAAGGCATTTGGCTTGTGAACGAATCTGGGTTTAGCTTGACTCTTTTATCCCAGCTTATCAATTCCGAATTTGTATTTTAACTTATAAACTGTGTTTAAGCCTTGATAATGTAATAGTGCATTTGGATTTTGTTTGTTCCAAGTACTCAACACTGTTTTATATCGTGTGTTCAGGTGGACTTAACAAGGGTGCTGCGCTGCTTGCTACAAGCTGCACCAAGTGTGTCTCAGGTAAGATTTAAGGCATTCTGCAGTATAATATTTCTTTAGTGAACTTTGCTGCACTTTTCTTATCTAGCCTTGGGAATTTTGTGTTTGATTCATTCAGAACAGGTGTTGGTGTTGGCAGCAGATACATGATCATGTACCTTTATAATTGCACCGCACACAACCACCGGTCCACCACCCACCCTACTCAAGAATCCAAAACATGCGCTGCACCATAAGGCACCCGCTTCTTTTTTCAAACAATGTAGGAAACTTGTTTAGTTTATAATTAAACGTTTAGCAAAGGAATGCGTGCACCCAATTTCCTTTACAAACCATTTCAGTCAACAATCACTGAAATGTTCACAAAAACATTTAGGGTACAGCAAATCCCAGCTATGTACGAGTCAGAGGAGAGACACAAACTACATTTATTAATATGCTCCGTAATTGCAATGCAACAACGCAGTGTGTTGCCTCCAGGAAATAATGAATACTGAAGTTTATATTCAACAATTAGCATGCAGTGGGTGTGATGCACTGATTTGCCCTCCATTGTTTAGTGGCGCTGCGTAATGGCCAGGCTATAGTTTGGTTGTGTTTTTTGTGAGGCGGAATGCAGCTAGCTGTATGGTATTATCATGCCAGCCCTTTTGCAGGCCAGCAACCATTGCTGTGGCATAGTACAGTCCTAAACAAAAGCAGCGTTCTGTTTCACCCCACACACACATTCTGATTGATATATGTTGCCGCGCAAATTATGTTGCCACGCAAATTGTTTTGCATGTATAATAAACTTTTTCCTTGTGTTTCATCTCCACGAGTTTATATTATATTTTGAAGTCTCTAGTGTTGGCCATTTGCATTTAACGATTGCCTCTGTCCTGGTTATATAGATAGAAGTAAGATATAATGACATCAGTAATTAGCAAAAGAAGTAAATGTTATGTAGTCCAAGGTAAACCTATTTAAACTATTTAGAAACAGTGTTATTCCACATGTAGTATAGGCTACCTGACGCAAGCACATTCTGATCTAGTAAATCAGATGTTTTGGCATTATATTCCATTGCTTCACGAAGAACCATACTTAATTCGCACATCGTTTATAGTACATGAATATTCTCCCTTATTTTAACTGCGTCCGGACTGTGCTGGAATTCGGAATATAAAGAAGTTTAGTCTTTATGGTTTTTTTTCGACGCAGGGAATCGCAGGTTACGCCTTCCTTGCATCGTATTGGCTTCACAATAGTCAATGCAATTTGCCTTACGGTACATGAAGCACATCAATTGATTTCACATCACTCATAAGCCACCACAGCCTGCACACCGGCATCCCAAGTTGGCACATTACATTTATTTAGTTTTGCTGGTGGGTAGTTTTTTTTCCCCGTCCTAAAATGTTTGTTTGGCAGTTGCAATTGCAGGTCTTTCGTTTTGTACATGTTTGCTGCTTCTTCCCCCACTAAGAATGCATTATTGTGATAGAATGCAAATGCGTACGATGGCAATACAGCCAGTGAGCCCTCTAGCAAGACTCTGCACACTGTCACCATCTTGCACCTTGCACTCGTTTCAAACGACGCTATGTTACCAATTGGCATTAGCATTTACGACTTAAGATAGCTACAGAATATAGAATTGATTCAGTCAATTGACAACATACATTATATATGAAAATTGCCCGGATGTTGGTAAACAGTCATATACATACACACACTGGCGAATTCACGTCCTGTGATGTGTTGCTGTGGTGCTGGCTGCTCCTGCTTCAGGGGATGTGGTTGTATCTCGATGTTTCTTCCTCACGCACAGAACCTCACTTTCTCCATATCCGGTTACTGTTGCAGCTTCTGCTTTCAGTTCTGTGATGTGTTGTCTCTGTCCTTTACGAATTGTGGATGAGTAGCTTTCCTAATCCATGTCTACTCGAAGGCTGTGTTGTGGGGTTTTATGTGCATGTTTTCATCTCACTAAATCAAAATTTACTTTCCTCGAAGGTTGTTTATGGCGTTATTGACATTTGTGTACTTGCGTTTGTTTGCTTTTTATGATGTTCACCCGTTGCCAAGTTGTTGTGTTCATTCGTTGCGAAGATACTGAAAGCAGTGGAATACAAATTCCCATGAATTTGTGTTTTTTTTGTTTTTATTTCCTAGTGTTCACAATGCGTCGAGACCTTTGCCTAGCTGGTAAAGGTTTTACATGTTGTTGGTTTGTTTGGGTTTTTTTTCGAGTAAACATTATATCTTTCCTCGCCGTCAGTTGTTTTTGGTACCCTTATCAACGACATTGATTTTGTTCGTGCTGAATGAAGTATTGCAAAAGACCGAAGATGGTCTGATCCATCGAATGGAATGTTGTCGGGTAATTGTTTTGGGACAATCTGCTAAGTATTTTTGGAGGTGTTGGGAGATGAGACGAGGGTAGTGAGAAGCAATAAGAGCAGTGGGGGATAAAAGACAATCTGACAGGAAACGCTAGGACAAGTTGACAGCAGCAAAAACAACGGTGCACACTGTCGGACAGGAAAAAGAGCAGCCAGCAACCAGGCTGACGCTAATAGGAACAGAGGCCAGCTTGGCATTTAGCAAAGACGGGAGGCAGGATGGCATTAAACAAGGAATCGTCGTCATCGGACTAGCTAGATTGGCGCGACGGCGGTTGTCGTTGTTGTTTTAATCGATGGCGTTGCTGTTGTTGTTGCGAATGATTGTTAAAAACATGTGAACATTTCGTTTGAAATGATGATAGCGCAGCAGTTGATGAACGATGAGGGTGCGCTAATTGATGTCGATGTTGGGTGTTGCCAGTTCTTTATAAATTTAACCCGCAAAAGCAAAATAAATACAATAAAATAAAAAGACAACACGTCTTCTTGTTCGAAATGATGCAAATGACGTTAAAAGATTTGTGTAGATTAGCTCATGGTGACGATTGTGTAGTAATAGGATAAAGCTGGTTTAAATGATGAATCAGCGTAATTAATAGTGCTGTTTATATTATGGATGATTCGACTAAAATTACTCATATTGTGAATTGAGGCGGAATCCGTCTTTGACGCAGGTTTGTTGAATCCGACATTTGAACTATGTTGATAGCAATAATTATTAAGCACGAACATTTTACAGACGCTAGTTTTTTCTTCGTGGTCTTAGGATGATTTCACAGAGGCCCTCTTGAGTTTTAGGACCTTCCTTCCTTTGTACTAGCGCTCGGTTATTGTGCATTAAACGTGTACATTGGAACATCGCAAACAAGCGGTCTAGATTCATGCATTGTATTCACACCAGTGACCGTTTAAGCTATAATATATCTGCTGTAGGTGTGTCCCAAGGGATGATCTGGCTTGGCACATGCCCGTTCCACCCCCACCTCCCCACTCCTCTCCCCCCACACTAACACACACACACACACCCACCCACCCACACACACACACCCCACCAACCCCTCTATCCCTCCCCAGCAACATTTTTCTGCTGCAGTAAGAAAGTCTTCACCTAGAAATCCTGAAGTGGATTTTTTTCCCGGGAACAACGGAAATCAATTATTATTGTATTACAATACAGTTTTATACTTTACAGTACTTGACTTTATTGATGATACAGTCACATACTAATGATAGTGGGCAGCAGATTTCAACTACATGGAAAACCTATTTCCATAGTGCAGATTCTCTCCTCTGCACTAACTCTGTAAAGTTTTTCAGTAATGGAAAGACTGGTGGCGATTTGAAAGACGGCGATATTCAGTTATAAACGTTATCCTTCATCTCTGCATAATGGTGCAAACATTAACCCCCTAAAGTTGCCGATGACGTCTTCCATAGGGAATTGTGTTACAGAATAGTTGGCTCGCTATTGAGTTATCCTTCTGCTCGTTTTTGTCCAAAGTTCCAGTGTTTTCTAGAACCAGCGTGTACCAAGGGGAGAATAATTAGGGGGTGAAATGTTTACAGGGTTGGGGTGTTTTTAGGATTGGGTGTGTGTGTGTGTGTGTGTGTGTGTGTATGTGTAAATTAGATAGATAGATGGATTGGATTGGATTGGATGGATGGATGGATGGATGGATAGATAGATAGATAGATAGATGGATAGATGGATAGATGGATGGATGGATGGATGGATGGATGGATAGATAGATAGATAGATATAGATAGATATAGATAGATATAGAGAGAGATAGAGAGAGATAGAGAGAGAGATAGAGAGAGAGATAGAGATAGATAGAGAGATAGAGAGAGAGAGATAGAGAGATAGATAGATAGATAGATAGATAGATAGATAGATAGATAGATAGATAGATAGATAGATAGATAGATAGATAGATATAGATAGATATAGATATAGATAGATATAGAGAGAGATAGAGAGAGATAGAGAGAGAGATAGAGAGAGATAGAGATAGATAGAGAGATAGAGAGAGAGAGAGATAGATAGATAGATAGATAGATAGATAGATAGATAGATAGATAGATAGATAGATAGATAGATAGATAGATAGATAGATAGATAGATAGATAGATAGATAGATGATAGATAGATAGAGATAGATAGATAGATAGATAGATAGATAGATAGATAGATAGATAGATAGATAGATAGATAGATAGATAGATAGATAGATAGATAGATAGATAGATAGATAGATAGATAGATAGATAGATAGATAGATAGATAGATAGATAGATAGATAGATAGATAGATAGATAGATAGATAGATAGATAGATAGATAGATAGATAGATAGATTATAATGTCTTTATGATATAGTGTAGTGGCTTTACTACGGTCCATCTCACAAGATTTACGGTCGAAGACCAGAACTCCATGGGATCAACATCAGTCCAGGTTGTGGGAGCCAGCCGTATGATTAATATATGGCCGTCAGTTGGCCATTAGTGTGTAACGACCGCGACGGAAGGCGGGGAGGGGTTTTTGCAGCAATAACCATGATGACTGATTGTTGTTTCAGGGTAGCCAGTATCGTCCGGATAAGTTCTCTGCCCTCTGATTTCTGTTAATTGAGGCACTCTTTAAGTTGGATTTCCCAGTTCCCCCCACCCCCACCTCTTTAGGATCTTAGGACAAGAGAGTTTATGGAATTTTTTCTTGGAGTCTTTCCAGATTCATCTCACACACCTCCTCCTGCATCTTCTGATTCTTGAGATGCTCTATTCCCTCAACTACCCCATCACGAGTGTATGTGCGTGATTTTTATTTCTTCGAAATCTGCTACTCCTGGTTCCCTTGGCCCGATTCTGTTCCCCTGCTAACCTTCTCCTTTGTTCAGCCCTCGCCTTCTTAGCAATTGTAAACGTTTTAAGACGTTGTTCAGTTTCCACTTACATGTAACCACTAAATTCTTTGTAAGCACGGCCGTTACTCACCTCGCAACAGAAAATGGGGTGTTGGCATGCACCCGTCTTACTGACCCAGCGACCTTGATGGCTTTTATAAGCGGGAACAAGATAATGGGGCCTTAGCTAGTCTTAAACTATCACCCCTGTCACAGTTTCAATGCCTTTTTTTGGCCTACACTGTCTCCCCTTTCTAGTTTGTAAAAACTTCTTCAGCATTACTAAATTGAGGAATATCGGAGGCTTACGGAGTTGACAGAGACCTTTAGTGTTTGATCTCGCGCTTTAGATATAGGAATTTCGGGCGAATTTCAAATTTAATTAAGAAAAATAGGTAATTCTTGCTCCCTCATGTATCCCTCTTCCCCCTACACGAGGGAGATAGTGAACTGAATAAAAATGAATTAGTAGTGGTAGCCTATTTAATGAAATTTTTTACCCGGCCGCATGCATGATTCAGAAGTGCGTAGTACGATATGGGGGAAAGATGTCCAAATTAACGTACACTTTCACTTGAACGAATGTAACTTAATGTGATTGCAAAAGACCTGACGCTTTTGTCTTAATGTCTAGGTTTTTAAAATATTGCTTATACTCTACTCTAGTTTTATAAAATGTCGCTTATACTATACTCCGAATTTCATTTTGGTCTTCCTTTGGTGGTGTTTTCATTTTGCATACCTTTTTTTCTTCTACTTAATACCTGCCTGTCTGTGCCCTCTCCAGAATTGCAACACAAAGCACGTTTGTTGTTGAAGCAGAACAGGCATCGAGAGTATCAGCGCACTATTGGAGAGACAAGCCCTCTGCTCCTTATAATGAACCTTTCATCAATTCATCTCGGACACTCCGTATTGGAAGCAGATTTGTCGCATTCCAACATTCTTTCTTGTTGATGCAGTCAAGCTAGTTTTAGTCGACCTTATTTTTCAGTTCCTCTCCCCCCACCACAACCACCACCACCACCACAATCATCACTCCACATCTGCCCCTGGAGGTTGGGATGGGTACCTGATTTGGAGTTCCGAGACAAGCGTGTAGGTGACATTAATTAGATTTTTTTTCTCCTCTCTTCTCTACCTCGGGAGCTGGGTTGGCGGTTAAAATTCCGGCCATTGCTTCAACCTCTCGCGTTTTTACTCCTGTGATAAAGACGCCCCCTCCCCCACCCCCACTCCCTCTTCAACCTGACCCTTTTTTGACCACTTACCTTCCCTACTATCTCCCAAACTGTTTCCTTCTGTATCCCTTTCACAGTTTCAGTCTTTGTCTTTGTTCTGTGCGAAGTTTTGCACCACACGAACTTTCATAATAGTGTGTCTTCTGTTTATTTCTTTAGTTTTGATTAGCTTGCGGCGAGTTAGGTGTGGGGAATGGAGAGGAGACAAGAGTTGGTAAATCCTAATTTAATCCTATTGTATTTGTTTGGGTTTTTCTCATCCAGTGATTCATCGGGTATTGTCACTGCTTCCTTTGTAATTACTAAACACTATCTGAAACCACCGCCACTCCCTTCCCCTCCGTGTGTCAAGACGCTAGTTGAAATGGAATTTTAAGCGAATTTTTATTAGTATTGGGTGGAGGCGGGAGGTGTTTGTTTGGGGAGAGAAGGGGGAGTGGTGGTTGGCTGTATGTAGGTGAATGAATTGAGGGTGGGGAGGAGATTAGCATTCCTACATCTAATGATAATGGGCTGTCAGTGGTTTTCTTTTGCCAAGTCGAAATACGATTTTTTTTTAAAAAAGTAATCGATGTTTTATTGCTTGAGAAAACACACACATATACGCACACACGCACACACACACACACACACACACACTCACCCACACACCCACACACCCACACACACACATACACACACACAAACAAAACGAAAAACTCGAAACAACTGAATATTGAATACACGTTTATTTTCTGTCGAACTGCGTTAAAAAGAAAGTCTTTATATATGAGAGACTCGGAGAGAACCAATGGGATTGGATTGTGGTATGCTTTTTTTTTTAATCTCAAATTTAAGCCTTTTTTTAAAATTTAAAATGTAAGTGTGATCAGGTCCATGTAAACGAAAGTACAATGCTTGGAACGAGAGGGAACTTGTGTTAAGATTTTATTTTCATTTAATCGTTTTTATTGCGGGCGTTTCAAAGAGCTGCTCAAGGCGCTGATCGTAACAGCTGCCAAGGCGCCCACTTGCAGCGTTTGGACGTATTGTCTGTAGATGGCGTCTTCATGCAGCGGTTCTACTGGAAGACACCAACCTATACCTCAGTGGGAGGGGCAGATAGTAAATATAGTACTTTTAGGACGCGGACGGAAGAAGGCGGCACATAGTTGGGACAAATAGTTACGACAGGATTAATATGTGTCAGGTCAGAGTGGAGAGATTTCTGCGCCACAATGGTTCACGAGGAAAACTCATTCACAACGGCAGAACCCCTACAGCGCCTTCGTCAGTATCTATGATTACACAACAGCTAGGCCGTTTATGAACACGTCAAGTCGTTCCCGCAGGAGTGAACGCTTAGCTTTGGGAAAGAAGGCTTAGGATGGGACGGAGTCGGCAAGGTCTTTATTGTAGGAAGTTGTAGAGAGAAAGAGAGAATAATTTTTTAAAAAGACAACGGCGGTTAGTAATCCTAATTGTATCTATAGTAAGTTGTCTGAGATTTGACTGCAAGTAGTAGTAGGAGGAAAAGGAGACAGAAGAATGGTGGTGCCTAGAAGTAGTAGGAAGAAAAGGAGACAGTTTCGTTTCGTTTCGTTTCGTTTTATAAATTTAACGTCCCCGACACATATGCATATAGGAGACTGTAAGGAGACAGAAGAATGATGGTGTCCTTTATAGCATCGATTACCCTAGCCCTAGATAGATACATCGTCATCATCATCATCATCATCATCATCATCATCATCATCGGATGTGGCCCCAAGTGACTGTGGGGGCAAACAAACAAGACAACAACAAACCCAACCTCCCCCCTCCAACACAAAAAAAAAAAAAAAAAAAAAACACACACACACACCAAAGGATTAGAATGGAAGATTGGGTGAGACACTCGAGATTAAAGAGATTTATTTTGTATTCAGAGACCTTGGGTCTTGGAACACAAAAAAATTCTTTGGCGCTCACTCTCTCACACGTTCTCGCCACCTTCCTTGCAGTAGTTTATCGTATCTCACTGTCCTAGATAGAGAGAGAGGGGGGGGGGAGTGAAGATGGGTGTGGGTAGAGAGAGTGAGTGAGTGTGGGGAGAGTGATAGACCAAATGAGTTTCATTCTTTAAGCTAAAGAAAGAGGATCTTTGGCGGCACTACAACCGTAAAGTACTGGTTTGGTCGAGTTCGATGCCGCGGTTTTAATTTATGCCGTCTGCTCCCTGGGGCTGTGGAGTACGGGATAGATTTCATCGCTTGTTTTATCGAAAAACGCTCTGGGGCTGGCCAGGGCAATGGCGGAGAGTGTGAGTGTTCTTCATGCCACGCTAGCCTGGCAAACAGCGCAGCAGAGATTTTCAATTAGTCGTCATTGAACCGCGCTCAAGTGCCTGATTAATTTAAGTTGTAAACAAGCGCTTATAACCACAAAGTCGTTTGCCTAATTCGCCATGTACTCCGTAGCGAAAATAACGACCTTGATGGATCCTGCACACATCGGATGTGTTCCGTGGTTGCAGAAATGGAGAGAGGGACTACAGGTCACTGAGAGGATAGCTAATTTGTCTTTCTAATTGCATTGTCGTGATAATTGAAGCGGCTAAATTAAACGATAAAACGATGAAAAAGCTCGACCACTGCTAGGTTGCACAGTATATCTTTACAGTTGCTGATGGTGTGTTGGGTTGTTTTTTTCCACAGACATTCTGCCGACGCAACAAAAATAAAAGTAGTTCTCATGTAAAACTCATACCACCAATCCATTCCCGCCCCACTGTAGCCTAATTTGCCAAAAATGACATTAACTAAATTACTGTTGGCTTCCTTGCATTTAGTTTTAATCGAATGTAATTATTTTCACATCTAATTTACAAGCCCCGGTCATGGCCTATGGTAGACCCTGGATATATTTCATGTTCCCGAGTCATTGGCAGTTCTTTTCATTTCCCCACCCCTGCGTTCGTTTACGTTTCATAACCACAGGGTTTCGCTCAGCCCATGGACAGAGCAAGTTTTGTTTAACAGGATTAGGAAGACGGTCAATAACATTATACCTTAAAGCTGTTGGTGAAGCAAGATGAGTGGAATTATAGTGAAAGAGTGGGCCGTTATGTTGAAGCACACTAAGGCAACATGAACGATGTTGATAATCGGTGTTAGTATAACACACTATTGATGATAATGATCGATGAGGATTTGTGATTGTGTAGATTTTGTTTGTTTGGGGGGAGGTTACATTACATTACATGATTATTGCTTTATGTCCAAGGGGGCAGGTTACCCCAAGCTGAACAAATCATAGCTGAAGAATAAGCAGGATTCTGGGCAGGGCGAAGTACCACTAAACAGGTTTTCAACCTCAGAATAATCTGTGAGAAATAACAACAACATCTAAAGCATTTCGTATGCATCTACTCTTGTCTTCAGCAAACATGAATATCATTAAAAATGTCTGTATATATTTCATTATTTGTATAAAGCTTTCAAGGCAAGGGAAATAGCGCTTTCTTGATTATTATGAGTTTGAGACCATTTATTGGTATAAACAATTTTTTTTTGGGGGGGGGGGGGGGGGTTATAAATTGTGATGTACATTTTGTTTATTTCACACATCCCTTCCTGATGGGGTGTGCCCTAAAGGAATAAAACACGTTTCGACACGTTTCCACGTCTCTCTCTCTCTCTCTCTCTCTCTCTCTCTCTCTCTCTCTCTCTCTCTCTCTCTCTCTCTCTCTCTTTTCTCTCGCTGGCGACGGTGACTGGGAATTATTTGTTATTTGCGAGTTTTGTATAGTTTATTCTTTCAACCGACCTATTCTGCGACACCGAAGTGAGTAAAAACAATTGTATTTATCCCATGTTGATTCTGTACTTGTGCTATTTTGTTGATTTAGTTTATGGTTTAATAGAGGGTGTGAAAACGTAGTTCATTGTTACGAGTTAGAGAAGTTGTGAGACGGGAGAACACGCAGATTTACGCATACTCGTACGCCAAAATAATTCTAAAATACTGGACCTCATTACAATAACACCAACGGCATAAACACGGACATCAAAGTCCAAGGCCAATCCCTCAACACAGTACTCCGATGGTATGGCCACGTCACCAGAGCATCAGGCCTTGCAAAGACCACCCTGTAAGGCACGGTGCAAGGAGGCAGAAGAAAAGGGAGACAGAAAAGGAGGTGTGAGGACAACATTCGAGAATGGATTGGCTTGACACTGCACTGAGCGAAGCCATGAGGGTTGCTGAGGACATCATTATAAATTATCAACAAAACATATACATATAAAATGCCTACATTGCTAAATAATAACATCATAGGAAGCCCTAGTGACCACCTGGCAGAAAGCGTCCAATATTCCCAAGCTGATCCAACAGACCTCGTACACAAATAAGGAGTCTTGTCCCGGAAGAGTTTTCAAGAAAAAAGGTAGGTGACTGGTCTAGAGAAGAAGATAGTATAGCAGATTGATAGAACAGAGCAGGACTGAGAAAGAGCAAATGAGAAAGACAGCGACAGTGGGAATTTAAAGCACTAAAATAATTTCCAGAAAGTGGGTATACTATTTATTCTGAAACCCCCAGCACCCCAACGGGGGAATCGTATGTGGTGCCCGAACGACTCTCGAGTTACGAGAGAGAAGAGAGAGAGAGAGAGAGAGAGAGAGAGAGAGAGAGAGAGAGAGAGAGAGAGAGAGAGAGAGAGAGAGAGAGAGAGGGGGGGGAGGGAAGGGAAGGGAAGGGAGAAAGTTTATCGTTGTGTTTTTGCCGATGGGAATATAATCCTATCTTTTAACACCGTCGAGCTATTCGACATTCGTACTACTGTAGACAACAACCAAAAAAAAGAACAGTTGATGCTGTGTACAGTTTAGAAGAGAGAAAAACCGGCGATGGGAGGAAAAAATAATATTTTGGCAGCAATGGGCGGTTAATGCCAAGGATGGCTTGGGGCAGGCAGTGGTGGTAGAAGCATCATTCCATCATCGCCAATCCGATTTGAATGAAGTGCTGCCGGTCCAGCGAGCTCATGATAGCAATTGTATGGGGTGAAAAAGTGAAACCGCTTGTTGTTGTTTTTTTAATGGAAAAGGGGAGGAAGTTGCCCATCGGCTTGTAAACTTTTGAAGTCGTGTTTTGCGTGAAAGTCACTAATCCGTAGGGGGCAGTCACTGTAATCTAATAATGTTTCCTCAGCTGTGGGGAGATTGAAAAACTGTCAGATGATGTCTTGTCGAGAGTATAAATGAAAGCTTTGGCAGTGGCAAGACAGAAGCACTTTGTGGAATGAAAATCAGTTTCGTTTTAGCTCATATTGCGGTTTTAATATCGAAATAGACACTTTTGTGATTCACTATGCAAGATGATGAAACTTTCCTGATCATACAAAATTTAACATCGTAAGCAGTTTTGTGTTCACTGTACTGTGAAAGTTGAACGTTTAATTGAGGTTAAAAATTGTTTTATAATTTTTTAAAATAAATATTTTACATTTTGTCCTGTCATTGTGGAACCGTTTAGAAATTATAATGAAATCAGATTGTCTCATTTCGGGCAAATATCACTCAAAATATGTATTGATTGGTTTTATATGGTGCGTGTTCAATAAAATAAGATGCGATGTACTCTCTCTCTCTCTCTCTCTCTCTCTCTCTCTCTCTCTCTCTCTCTCTCTCTCTCGTAACTTTAAACCACCGTGGTCTGCGCGCGAGATCTGATGACAATTCATCGATCTGGCAGCGACTGTGTGGTTAAACGCGAAAAAAAAGAGAGAGAGAGAGAAAAAAAAAGGTCGTCACATCTAGACAAGTTTGAAGAGCGGGTCGTCGCTTTTGTGTGGAAACCGACGGTGTTCGGGATCATACAAAAGGTCTTAATAATACACATCGAGTAAAGTGACCGTCTCAGATGTATAATATGAAGTTTAGATGGTCTTTAGTACTCATTGCGAGTTGAGCTTCAAACTTGCTGGAAAGCATCAACTGATCAGACACTCTTGTGATGCTGCTCTGTGGTCGGCGTTTGTGCGGTGGGGCGCCCTGTCTGTGTCTGGCTTTCAGAGAGCGGCGCAGCAAATTTAATTGAAGCTGAATTAGCCCATCGATTTGGCCGTAACAACAACTTCTTTACCTTCTTTCCCCTCCCTCCTTCAAATGCTGTACCGGTGTGTTGTCTGTTGTCCGTCTCCGTTGTTGTTGCTTGTCACGTAGGGTTTGCAATTCTTTTATTTCTTTCTTTTTCTTTGTTTTTTAAAGAGTATATATATTTATGAATGTTTTTTTTTTCTTGACATTTTTCTTGTATTTCTAGACTTATCCGGAAATACTTTGAAAAAGTCGGTAATCGGAACGCGCTAAATGTTGGTTTGTCCGTCCGTCTGTCGTTGCGTTGGACGCCATATCTCAAGAATGACTGAACGGATTTTGACCAAACTTCATAGAAACATTACCTAGGTTAGTGGCCTCTCATGCCATCATATTTGCTCTACCGCAAAGGTCAAGTTCAGTGAAATAATTTTGTTGCGAGACACCTTTTGCTCGAAATCCACAAAACGCCTGAAGCGATTTTGTTGAGTTTTGGTATACAGGTAAACTTACTTCAAATCATGGGCCGTCCTTCAGTAGCGTTCCGTTTGTTGGCTAGTTAGTCGGTCGCCCGGTCGGTCCGAATTTAATTTTTTGTTGTTGTTCAGATCACACCTTTTGCCTTTGTGTGTGTCTGTGCCCCTTCACATGTTTTTCTAATGTTGGTTGTTGTTTATTTTGTATATTTTAAATTTCTTTTTGGATACATCTATCACACCAACCGCCCAAGACATGTTATCTATCAAACCCATTCCCGCCAGATCACAGAGTATCGGAACCAAGTTCAGGTTTGACAATAATTCTAGAGTGAGCATCGCGCCCGAGCCGAGTTTTTTGGGATACTAAGTTTGACGTAGACTAGATGCTGTCACCACATTATCTGTTTGTGTCCTTTATCCCTTATCGTAATGTTATTGGACATGTGCTAACTCAGTTTGGGTCTCAAGGGAGCTTTGTAGCGCCCGGGATTCGCATTCTCCAAATTTGTCTGGGTCCGGAGTATACGAAACTTGTAAATGCAGTTTCCACTATGAAAGTTAACCTTGTACACAGACTGATCTCCGATACTCTGTGTCCCTAGCCCCTTTGAAGGAAGTCCCAGCGCATGACGGCGCAAGATAGCATCGCAATCCGTGGAGAACTATAGGGCTCTACTCCCTACACTTTAGTCTACAAGTCATCTTTGGTCTGTTTGGCTTCCTAGCTCTCCTAAACACATAAATAATTTTTTTAAAGTCAAACTTGTCGCTGAGCCCGCCAAATGATTAATATGGCAAGGAAGACAAAATTATTCGAACCGAATTGGTGTCGTCTGGTTTTATTTGTAGGTGCCTTTTCCCCTCCCCGTAGTTCTAACCTCCATACAGTAATAACAATAATAGATTTAGGGTGATTTTTTTTCTTTTAAAGTCGTTCATACATTCCCATTATTTGACCACTTCAGCCTCGATCCATCTAGTGGTCTAAAACCTCCTCTACTTTCGCCATTTCGTGCTGTGTTCGTATGCAAACTTTATCTGTTGCATTTGATTTACCTCTTCTTACTAATTGAGCTTCGTAAAATCTGCAGTACCACTGCCTGACCGATTGAGGTATTATTAAAAACAACACTAATTTATTATTATCGTTGTGTACATTTTCCGTTGCACTAGGCTGTATATCTTTTTCACATGCCGCTTAATCTACCACGTCTTCCATGGGGTGTGTGTTTGCGCGCGTGCGCGTGTTCTCGGCTTTATCAATATATAATAAATTACTGTCTGATCGAGGGTTCGTCGACCGTCGGGGAATCTGACGTCACTTTGTCATTGGTGGGCAATGAGGTATAATATATTGCAGCGTTTGTGTCTGGCTATCTTCCTTCGTTACAGACCGTCTGTGGCGTTTCGACCTGTTGATTATACGTCGTTTCTTCAACAGATTGATTGGTTGTTGTTGGAGTCGTTCGTTTGCAGTTCGCATGCAAACTGAGCGAAATAATAATAATAATAATTGTTATTGTTGGTGTCGTTATTGCCGTTTTGCCGGCTGAAGTCTCTCCGTGCTCGAACCAACCGAATGAGAGACTCGTTCTTGCCAACTGCTTCGCGACTCTTCAACAAGTCACAGTGATGCGTTCGTTCGTTCGTTGTGTAGATTTACGTCCCCGGACACATGAGTGTATAGGGGACTAGTCTTTAAGAAGTCCAGGTATGTTAAGAAGTCGTTGTGGCAGTGGAATTCGAGATGAAGAGGAGCGCGAAGCGCAGCTACGACGTCCAGTAGGTAAGGTAAAATGAGTCAGGTAGGCGTGAACAACTTGACTGAGAGGAAAAAGGGTGCCAGGGCTGGAACAGGAGGCCAGGAAGGGAAGGGAAGCCGTGCCATGGGGAGCAGGCCAAAAAACCATTACTGAAATTTTTATGTGAAAACAGACCAGGTCTGTCAGGCAGTAAGTTAACAAGATCAGGTCTGTGACTATAAAAAGGTAATGTACAGTTAAAATGTTAAAAAACAATGTTTGTCATAAGACTTATTAT
Source organism: Oncomelania hupensis (assembly GCA_036898135.1). Lineage (NCBI taxonomy): Eukaryota > Metazoa > Mollusca > Gastropoda > Littorinimorpha > Pomatiopsidae > Oncomelania > Oncomelania hupensis. The sequence continues at coordinate 106,439,844 of CM072511.1, forward strand.
AAAAATATGTACATTAAATCCAAAAAACAAGAATAAATAAAAATTTTAAAAATTTTATAAGAAAATTTAAACGTTAAGACGGCAAGAGCCGGGCAGACAAAAAGTAGGCAACTAGTGCCTTGGATTGCCGGGCCTACTACCCTTTGGATCATTTTCCGGGGGGATCCAATCACAAACGAATACCCCCATATCCTTGAGGGAGCGTTCGTTGATCAACTCGGTCAGGACCGAAACTCCCGGCCCCCACTTATCTCTTACAGCCTCGGCCAGCACGGGATCCATGCCACGGGCGTAATTGACCATATACTGTCTAACCCGCTTGACAAAGTCCGAAGCAGGGAGACTACAACGTCTGGTGAATCCGGCAACCGCCACCCGCTCGACCGGTGGATCCACGCTAGGGGGGGTCTGTGTCATTCCATCACACACGGGGTTAACGGGCGGAGTAAGGTTTCCGGCCTCTGTCTGACTGCCCACCTCGACTTCAGAAGAAGGGGGGCCTACAGTCAACAAGGACCGAGAAGTTAGGCTGTGGACCAGGTCCACCAATCCAGCAACCGTCTGAGCGAGGCTGGATACCAGCGACTCAAGTCGAGAGACTGCGGCCCCCAAGTCGCCACGAGAAGCATTGCTAGGCAGCGCCTCAGGCCGTGGCCCGGCAACGGCCGCCCGGGTGGAAGAGGATGGCAGATCAGGAAACTCCCTCCCGAGCGAGGGAGGGACAAAGGCAGTGTCGCCAAGGCCAGAGATGGCAACCGACGGAGTTCCCCAAGCGGATCGGGTGGCGCCCGCCGGCCGCGCGGGGCCCGCCGCAATCTGTTGACGCGCTAGGCCCAGAGCCTGAGCACGAGGCATATAGGTAGCTGCCCTGAGGCGGTTCGCACAAATGCGCTCCCTCAGGGCAGGGCAGTTGTTGTTTGTAGCAGAGTGATCACCCCTACAGTTGGGGCAAGATCTTTTGTCGACTTTGCACTGAGCCCCGGAGTGGCCGAAACGGCCACAAGAGGGGCAGGTAAGCTGAGATTTACAAAACTTCCTGGTGTGTCCAAATTTATGGCAATGGTTGCAGCGGACCACCGCAGCAGCATACGGGCGCACCGCATACTCACGCTTATTTATCAGGAGAGTAGTGGGTAGAGAGGACTCCTCAACCGAGACCCTGATCGAAGTAGAGGGCCTCCCGTCGGCGCGGGCCAGACGCGTGACCTTTTTTACGGCGCAGGGTTGGACGGTACCATCAGTGGCAACCGACCCCTGGCATCTGGACAAAATGTCGTCCTCCGTGACAAAAATAGGTATATCGCGCACGACACCTTCAACGGACGGAGTTGGCACCGAGCAGGTCACCGCGATCTGTTCAATGACCCGAATCGCAAGCAATTTCTGCTGCTGGGAACGGGAAACACACCCAGCCAAAAAGCCCTCGCCCAAAGGACGGACCCTATCTACCGGGCCTATCAAGGCCTGCAACGAATCAGCCATCCTCCATCCGGTGGCTTTTAATTTGGCGAGAGCCTCGTCGCCAACCGCGCGAATGATAACCGGAAACTGACACAGACCCCGGTTCGGCAAGGGAGCGGAAGCCATCGGCTCTCTGGCTCTAGATTTAACTTTGTTACGACCCTTGACCGTAACCCAATCATGTACCTGATCATTCCCGGGACCAGTCGGGGAAGGTGGACGACTTTGCACCACGTGCTCAGTCTCCACAGGAGGGCCAGTCAAGGCACCAGGATCAACACCCGAGGCCAGGCTCGGTGAAAGATCCACAACGTCAACAA
>CM072511.1:106446624-106511624 GCA_036898135.1 Oncomelania hupensis
GAGAAAATGACCACCTTTCCAGTAGTTGGTATGCGGCGTGGTTTGCAAGCCGCCTCTTTCCTTAAGAAAACAATGAGTCGAAGCACCGGAACGGCCGTTCCCCTCTTCTTTTTTCTTTTTTTTTCCTCTCTTCCATCCTTCCCTCACAGTGTCTGCTTTCTTTGACAAAACGGATGTTGAAGTCTCCAACCGCTCACTTGCCGGCACCACTTCTTCACGGCTAAATCGATCATTTTCTTCATCTTGTTTTCTGCCCTCTCCTCCGTGGAATTCCGCGGCCTACCCATCTTCCTCCCCCGCTCCAGTCGCTCTCCTCCTCCACGTCTTATTGCTGCTAACATCCCCACACCCTGGTCTGTGCTCTTTCTCGTTGGCCCATGACTTGTCGCAATCCTTGGTTCCTTCCCGTCGGCTACACGGTTTGGCCCCTTCTCCTGTATCATTCTGTACTGCAAGGAGAAAAAGGATAGGATAGACTTTTTTTAAAGAGCTTTTTGTTAATACGAATACGAATACGAATACGATCACTTTATTATCTCAATCAAAGAGAAATTCACACGTGGTGCCAGATATAAATGTTACAAGACGATAAAGGACAGTATAACAACAATAAACAGTAAACAGTAAAACAGGATAAAAGTATATTAAGACATTACTAAATTAACCATTTAAAACTGTAATCATAAGAATCATAAGAAGTTACATGGGGAATAGCAGATACCTATCACATGATTTACGTTCAGTGTCATAATCATGATATAAGGTATTGCAGCATAACAATCACTGTTGGCAAGCAATAGTCACATCAATATACAACAACGTAAGACTTTTAAATAAAGATGTTCATAAAAAAATATAAAAATCGCTAAGCACATAGGCCTACACTAAACAGAAATGTAAGATCACAGGGGCACATACTCACTATCTCATGCGGATTGGGCATTAATTGTATAAATCATGCCACGCACACTGTCATAATAGAAGCATCATACGTTCAAATTCTCAATCATTTAATAAAGAGATTGCGGTGGGTATAAAACTATTTTTAGTGCGTACAGTTTTAAACTTTGGTGTCCTGTAGCGCCTACCCGAGGGCAGGAGATTGAAGTGGTGCGCGAGCACGTGACTGCTGTCTTGAAGTATGCGACGGGCTTTTCTCACCACTCGCCTTTCATACATCGCTTTCATACTCACATGTTGCACTCCCACAACCTTCCCACAAACTCTCACCACTCTGTCCAACACATTCCTACTGTCCAAAGACAACCTTCCATACCAACATACAAATGAGAAAGTGAGAATGGAAGAGATGAACGAATCATAAGCACCTATGTTGATTATGTAGATAGATTATAATGCAACAGGTAACAAATGCCTCTTTCACGTAGTCAGAGACATACATGTAATTCTTATCGATTGTGCTCCAAACGCGAACGTCAAACAAAAAATAATATCCCACCTTAACTTCCTCTACAATACCCCCTCCCCGGTTTCTTCACACCTAAAGGAATGTTCTGACGCTGAAATGATGATCGCCTCGATAATGTTTTCATGTAATTGGATGAGAGATCTGAGCAGTGATGGATGAACAATGTGACATGATCTGAATGCAGGCCGCCGTTTTCCAAATGAAAACTTGAATTTTGATAACGATTTTCATTATGCTTCTATACAGTTTTTAAGCGCAATGTCATTACTTTTCTATTGATTTAGCATGTCCCGTCAGATTGCAGTTTCGATTATTTGAAGAGAAGGGTTAACATGGGAATCGGTTCTGGGAAAAGTATAGCTAAACAGAAGAGAGGGTGATGTCTGCAAGTTTGTAAAAAGACAATTTCTCGTATAATCTCTTACCAATTAGCGTAGTAAGAATGTGATAGAAACGAATTGAATTGCTTGATTGATTGAAGAAAAACTTGCGGTGGAGTTGATTTGAAATTGTTGTTTAGTATCGGATTCACGCATTTCTTTATAAATAACTGTTAAGTTTTCGTCTGGTTATCCTATCCTATCTTATCATATCCTTTCCCCTAACTCATAAGTCGTTGGGGCACCACAGATGATCCTTTAGCAAGCGTTCTTTCGTCTGGTTGCAAATTTCATACATCATTTATACATTCTAATCTATCGTCAAACATGTTCTGTTTGGTTTGTGATTATCAACGGATTTACATATTCTGTTAGGAAAAACAGAATACTTGTTTTGGGCTTATTTTGGTCACTTTTTATGTCGCCAGACTCTTTGCAAGAGACTGTGCTAAAATGAAACTAAGTAAAGACGTCAATTGAATGTCGAAACATCTCAAGGGAAAGAGCTGCGGCAGCTGTAACATCACCCAGTTGTCTCACTGAATATCGAGAGACCCTCGGCGTTTGCCACGAAAATTCTGTTAAGAAATATTCCACGCAGTGCCAATGTTCCCAGTATGTCGAGCCCAAGACACTCTTGTCTCTTTGCCATCCTGTTGTCTGGTGTGTACCACAGAGGGCAGATCATTGATTAGCGATTAGCTCATTCGGCCTGACCGCGCCCGGACCCCCAAAGCAGAAGTTGTGCCAACTTGGCCGTAGGCTTTAGCCATTCGGCTTTGCGCACCAACACCCTATTCACTTTCCATAGCAGCCAGCTAGCTCTAATTACAAGGTAGGGCAATGGGAGATGGTGTTTTGTCTTAGACTGTCATTATTATTTTGTGAAACAAGGGATACCATTAGCAGATGGAGTATTTTGTGGATTGTTTTGAGCTTCACAGCATTTTGTCAAATGAATTTCAATATCGTTGACAGTCTGCCATAATTCATCTTACGCTTGTTAGAACTTCTGTGTAGTTTTTTTTAAAAAACAACATTAAGGGATGCTGCGCATTGGAGTTACCGGCATCAGCAATTTCTAAAAGAAGCTTCAGGCTAGTGTGCAAAACAGATGAATGGTTGACTGAAACAGAATTGATAGCAGCATTCTTGTTTTAGTCTTTAGAAGTGCATTTTCTCATTTAACAAATTCTACTGCAAGCGGGTTTGAGTTCGGGAGGAGGAGGGAGGGACTAAGTCTGTGAAGATTCTATATTACAAATGCAGGCCATTACTTCTCACGTCTGTGAAGCACCTATATAAATGCAGGACATTACTTCTCATTAGCCTTTTCATTGACCGCTCCTTTTGCTTTATCCCTAGCACTTTGCTGAGAAGATGAGTCCGAGCTCTATTCTGGTGCCGCTGTTGTCTGGTCCTCGATACTCGCAGGCAGACTGGTTCAAAGATGCGTCCAGGGTACTCCAGAATAGGGTGTTTAGCCTTTGACCAATGGGCTGGACTGGACAGTTCATAGCCGGGAGGGAAAAGGATGCCTGTTGGCTATTTCACTCAAGCTAGCTGGTAGTTTGGAAATAAGATGAGATGGAACGATTTGGGCTTTACACTTGGTCAGTGTAAGGTAATAAGTGGAAGGCAGTGTTGCTTGCGGTTAAACATATCATCTGACAATGTTACGAGCTTTAGAGAGAGGACATTTAAGGGTTTCCAAATCCTCCCTCCTATGTATAGATTTAAAGATTTTGGTCAGCTGCAACATTATTACTACGTGAGAAAAATATCTTAAAATAAATGTTTATTCTCTCTCCCTCTCTCCAACTCTCTCCCGCTCTCTCTCCCTGCCCCTTCCCCCCCCCTCTCCCCCCCCCCTCTCTCTCTCTCTCTCATCCCTTTCTCTCTTGTGAAGATTGGGTGTTGACCCATCGCTTGTGTGCTTTTATCGAATTGTCAATGGCTTGTTTCAAGGGTCTGAGAGGGTGGTATTAACTTTAACGTGGTTGGATCTGCTCAATTTAGATCACTTTGTTCCGATCGATGCATGCTCTTGGATGCAATATTATGTGTGACTGGGGGAGAATTTGACCTTTATTTTTAAACTCATAGTGACCAGAGTGTTTGGTAATTGGCTTGGTTTCGCTGTAGCCAATTTAGAAGTTTTGTATATTGTGTTGGTAGATCTAAATGTTCATGGGGAAGTAAAGAGTGTGTTGTGCGTAAATGAAGCTATTCTTGCTGCAAAATAAGTGCTTTGTTGGTCCCAAAGATTATATGTTATTGGGTTTATTAAAGTGTAAATATATATGCTGAAAATAAGGAACATAATGATCACTAGTCTAAATCGCCAAGTATATTTACGATGTATTATTATAAACATTTTTTTTAAGCTAAAAGTCATTATTTGACAAATTACACACAAAAAATGAAAACATATTAATATTTCCCAAGACAGAATATTGTTGTGGCTGCTTTAGCCCACCTCTATATATTTTGTAATAATGTTTTTGTCACTTTTATGATGCACTTGAAACCATAGTTATTCGTGTTACATGAATTGCATAATATATTTGGGGTTTTTGTGTGTGTGTGTTTCTTTTTAACCCCTTTCATGTAATTTTATCTAAAAACTCACTGATTATGGGGTTCATATCCCAAATTAATTTACATGTATGTTTTCTGTGTTTTAACAGATGGATGGTCCGACGTTTGTGGTGATGGTGCACCTGCTTGAGGACATCAACGAACACAGCCGACAGATTGTCAGCACGCCAGTCTTGTGGTCAGACATCAGGGAACTGCAGTTGCTGGTGATGGAAGTGACATCCAGACTTCTCACTGCCGCATCTCACAATCCTCGCATGTTCCTCAGCGATGCCCATCGCTTCCAGAACATAAAGACACTACTCAACGTCCTGCACAATGTTACCTCGGTCAGTTGTTTCCGTTATTTTTCTTAACAAAATTGTCACTGGTTGCCTTGTCTGTTGTGGTTATGCTAAAGGTCCATTCATTAAGCTTTTACTGAGACGTTGTCAAACGTTTTGTGTATCGTTACTTGGTTCTGTTTCTCTATAGTATATATCTGTCCTTTCGTTCTTTCAATTTTTCTGTAATCAGTTTGTTCTGACACTATATTAATAGAAATCATTTAAATCGGCTGACAAAAAACTTTTTGTTTTTAGTTTTGGGGTTGTTTTTTTGTGGAGGGTTGGGGTGGATGGAAAGGGAGAAGGGGGGAAGGGCATCTTTGTGTATTTGTTGTTTTCTTTTATTTTTTCTTTGTTTCTTTGTTTGTTTTTGCGTGCGTTTGTCAGTTGTTTTTGAATTTGTGTACGTTTTATTTAATCCAACTTCAACTCCGCCATTTCCATTCTCGTGCAGCTGGCACTACAAGACCACAGCTTGGGAGAGGTTGCCTTTCTGCAACGCACCTCTTTCTTGTCCATCTTGGCTTCCCACTTCACCAGTACGTCAGCATCCTCGATCAGCTTCCACAACGGCACCTTCAGTCTTCCACCCAACATGAGCAGTGTTCTGGACAGCATCAACAACAACACAGACAACGCTGTAGACTTCAATTCACGCTGTTTTCAAGCTCGGACTATGTCCTTTAATGAGAACCCTTTTGTTCCATCTAAAGAGGTTTCTTCAGTAATGCGAGTGAGTTTTTAAAAAAACTATATATTATTAGTGTGTGTGTGTGTGTGTGGGTGGGTGTTTCTGATGTCTTTTTTTTTTCCTTTTGATTTCAAATTCTTACAATGAATCTAAATTCTCTGATTTTTTTTTTATCCCTTTTTTTGTTTGTTTGGTATTTCAGGTGCAGTCAGGCGTAGTTTCACTGGACATGTTCTCTTGTGACGGACAGCAACACTTAGATGTTGATAACCTGCAGTCCACAAACAGCATCGAGTTTGTTGTGCCTTTGGAGAATGAGGTTAGTGGAGAGAGAGAGAGACAGACAGAGAGAGAGAAAGAGAGACGGACAAATTAGATGACAAATACAATACATTGTAGTGAGGTATAGGGACAACATGGTTTTCTTTCCCCGAGATCCATAATAATATGCGCACATGTTTCTATTTTGTCAGCTTATTGACTGGCATCCTTTGGGGCAAGGTTTTCATGAAAACGTTCTAGTGATTAGTCAACAAGTCTTTTAAATCACACTTTTATTTATCAATCAGTCAGCCAGTCTTAAGTAGTTTATGTTTAATTTTAAAATTGCTTTCCAAAGTTTTCATACCAGAGTTCAAATCTGCCTTCCATGTCTAATGAATTTATTCATTTCTTTGTCTCCTTGTTTGTGCCACTTCCTCTTAACTCCAACGAATATGTTTCGTATGCATGAAATGAATTCCTGGTTTCGTCATCCAGATAGGATTGAACATGATTGATAACCGGTGCAAAGCAATCTCTAGAGATGCATTAATTGTTGTTGCTTGACTTCAGAAACCATTGTTGATAAGATGCATGAATGCATGCAAGCTCATTCATATATATGCATAAACCAGCACATGCGCGCCCATGCACACACAAAACACGCGCACACACAGCATAATTATGGGATTCTAGACAGTGCGTTGCTCTCCAGTGGTGGTGATGTGGTGGGAGGAAAGGAAAAAAGGAATAGCTTGGGTTTAGAAACTCTGCTTGTATCTTGATAGGAGGCAACCTCGGGCCAATTCTATGCATGATTCATCCTTTACTCTTTTTCTTCAGGCTAGAGTTTCTCCCCCTGATCTTGTTTCTCTCCCTTTTGGGCACTTTTTGGGTTGTTCAATAAATAAAAGACAGGCAGCATGCTACAGACATTGCTTGTCATTGAGTTCAGTTTCTGTTATGAAGAAAACATTTTTTTGTCGTTCTTCCCCTCCTCCTCCTCCTCCATCTTCTTCTTCTTCTTCTTCTTCTTCTTCTTCTTCTTCTTCTTCTTCTTCTTCTTCTTCTTCTTCTTCTTCTTTTTCTTTCTGTTCATAATCTGTGGTAGAAGAATTGCCTCACTCTTCCTTATCTTGTATATCTCGATAACAGTTTTAACAAATTAGATGACAAACATAATACTTTGTAGTGAGGTATAGGGACCACACGGTTTTCTTTTCCCGAGATCCATAATTATATGCGTACATGTTTCTATTTTGTCAGCCCAGTGACTGGCAGCATTTGGGGCAAAGTTTTTTACGAAACGTCCTAGTGATTATTCAACAAGTCTTTTTAATCACACTTTCTTTGATCAACATGTAACTAGTGACTGTGATGGACCAAACACTTAATCGTCATAGTAGTCATGTTATTGAAGATTGCCAGAAAGAGTTTCGGGAGAGCGTCTGAGTTCAGGGAGAGCATCTGGTTATTCATCATCGCCCATCTGACAGCTACCATTAACGCTCGAACATTTCACTCAAATGTTGCCAGTAGGTCTACAAAGCCGTCACTATTCAGAATATCCTAGATTTATGCAGCAGAAAAGCCGCAGGTGTGTGTGAATATGTGTGTGTGTGTGGGTACCCACAAAAGCGCACAAATGGGTAGCAGACCTTGTCTTTTCTAGTAACAAATGGGTTTATTTGCTTGGAACCCACTTTTTTCTAAATGCGCGGGAGTGCTCTTTTAGTGCATGGGAGTGCAGTTGTAGTGCATAAGAGTGTTTTAAGTACATTGGAGTGCACTATCCGGGACTGAGAAAATACATTGAATTTTTGGGAAAGTTTGAAGCAAAATTCGACCTATTTCGTCGCCTATAGGAGACGAAATAGGTCAACTTTCTAGAGAAGGGTTAGGGTAAGGGCTAGTTGCAGCGCTGCAACTAACCCTTGCCCTAACCCTTTTCCATCAAAAAATGACTTTCCGATTCCTACATTCTTAAATGAACCCATTTGTGATGTATTGCAAGTATGTGGGTGTGTGTGTGTGTGTGTAAATAATAAGACAGGTTGAAAGGACAGGCTAGAGGTCCATGATACTCTGTACAAAAACTCCGTCTGTGGGCAGAATCAAACTGAGTGTCAGCAGTCTATCAAGGCTTCTGTGTTGACGTATGGCTCAAGTCTCCGATATTTTGTGTGTGAGCAGACTATCTGAGACTTTATTAGTTACTAAAGAAAGCTGGAACACACCCCAGAGACTAGAAATAGTCTATCACAGGGTACAGAGCTAGGAAGCAATGGGTGAGTTTTAGTTTGTGTCGACTGAGGGTGGACGGTGAAAGTTCACTCCTCCTCAGTATGGGTAGCCCGCTGTGCAAGAGGAAAACGAGAAATCCATGGACTTTAAGTACTGGCTGGGTAATTGATTTGTGCTGTAACTCTCCAGCCCCGGAGCGGTCCAGAGTGGAAAGGGAACATTTTGATTTGCCAAGTTTTCTCTGTAACTGCATGGGCCCCATACTCATCCACAACCCTGAACATGGTGGGGGAGGAAAGAGTGAGATATGAGTGTACCTCTCTCATCTCACAGCGTGCACACACACACGCACGCACACACTCACACACACACATCCCTTAACACTTTTCCTTTCTAATTCTCACTTTTTCCTCATGTCGCACATTCTTTCAACATCTTACTTTATTTAATTTAAAACTTTTTTTTTCACACTTGAGCAGGAACTGTTTATTCGGGTTTAACTGGTTTTACAAAGGCAATGAAGATGAAGAACGTACAATGAATAAGCTTACATCAAAAACATACAATTTGCATATTGTTTACTCACATGCATTGTTGATGAAATACCCATGAATCATTTGTCAACAGGATACAAATTTCAGCGTGATGGACAAGTCCTACTATGTAGTACATATAGGCTGAATTTGCACAACCTTGAGCAGCTTTCTCTTTCAGCTGGAGATACGCTTTAAACAAAGGTTTACTGAAGTGGAACTAGTAGCTGAGTTGGTCAATTGAAGACTAAAAGAAGCTAGAGTTTAAAGCAAAAACGAAAGTGTGGATGTGAATGACATAGCTAGATAAAATAGGTAGATCGTTAGTGGTGTTGCTGCATTTTAACACTTGGGATATTGTAAGAATGTTTCAAAGCAAGAATGAAAAAAACAAATGGTATAGATAATAAATTAATGCATGGAAAATGAAAGCCAAAGGGGGATGGGAGCTACTATAGATTATAAAAACGTGGAAAGAATTTAGTCTGTAGTGTACACCATTTATTTACTTTTGAAGTGTTGTATAAAAGAAAGCTTGATTGATTTGTCTGTCAAGCCAGTCCTGATTGAAATAGCAGGCGCCTCAAGTTTTGTTACATTCTTCTTTCTTTTGCAGTTTTTCCTCACCAGTCTTTCTTCTTCTTCTGTTCCATCTCTTCTTCTTACTTCTTCTCATCCTCCCTCCTCCTCCGTCAACTCTACCCCCCCCCCCTCCTCACCACATTCTATCAAGTTTCAGATCCACCCTCATCTCTAACGTCCGTCCCTTTTATTTATAACGCATTGCACATTCACGTTTTAACATTGACAACGTCCCTTATTAGGTTTCCTAAATAGTATTTCTCTGTCTTTTTGTGTCCAAACTCATGGGGCATTTAAAACTGGAATAGTTTGTGTATATTGCAGCTCTGGACATATTTTATAATTCTGGAAACATTTCCGGGATAAACTATTTGTCCCCTTTATTTATATGAATGTAACATAAATTAAAATTGTCTTGTTCTGCAGGAAACCGTACAGTGGGAGTACCAGCTGTCCATGACCCACATGAATGTTCACAGCTTCAACATTTCAAGGCAGCAGGCAAGCCTGTACTTCACTGTGGAGGTCAACCTTGCCCCAGTATCACCCACCAGCCGATCTTTCCCTGTCACGGTGGTTATCAGGTATAGTGGATGAAGATAATGATGATTGACTATGGTGTTGTTGGGTTAGTGATGGTGATTATGGTGGTGGTGGGTGATGATGATGAGGATGGTGATGGTTGGGTATGGTAAAGGTGGTAAAGTTGATGAAGATGATGCTGAAGGTGCAATTGCTGTTCATGATGATAGTGGTGATTGATGAAGATGACAGTTATGAAGGCATGAAGATGAAGCTTAAAGGAGAAAAGGGGGTGGTGAAACAAACGTTTGTTTTCTGAATATTTCTTAACCAAAGTATTCTGCTTCCAGGTGCTATTTTTGGCAAATAATAAATAGCAAGTAACAGATAGCTTGTTTCAAAGTTAAATGCTAATTCCCAAACTATTTTGGGTCAGTATTTGAAAAAGATAGTGTTTCAATAGTAAATAATAACAATAATTATTTTTAGAGCTCATAAACAAAAACGCGCGTGTGCTCACACACACGCAAGCACACACATGTTACAATGTAAGATTACTTTTTCCTGTTTTTTATTTGTTTGTTTGTTTTCTGCAAGCTAGCAGAATCTATCCTTGTTTTGACTATTTGTGAATTTGGATAATACAGGACAGATGTTTTAACTTAGAAGTTAGAACTGATATGCCATATCAGACTTCCCTGGTGTATATCTATATAAAAATTATCAGAATGCAAGAAGGAGCAGTGGATGGCTGGTGTGCCTGAAATTTGTGCTCAAACCTGTGAATGAAAAGGTGAGCAAAGTTTCAGGTGTGTTAGCCTTTCACATGATCATCAGAAGGGTTGCAAGTGTGAGACTTCAGTATGGAGACCATTGCTTTGTTGCTTTAGTTACATTTTCCAGTTTAAGGACCCTTTGCATATACACTGTCACACGCCCATATACTCTCACACGCACACTTCTCTTCCCTCTCCCCCCCCCCTCCTCCAGTATATTCTAACCCACACATGGACACACCCGTGAAATTCATAACGTCAAAATGTGTAATCTTATTTAGAATGAACTAGTGAAAAGAAAAATTCACGTTGTAATTGATTTTGTCTTTGATTGCTAGTGACTCTTCACCGCCTCATCCCGAGCGCAGTCTTGTACGCAAGGATTTCCCAAGGGAAGCAGAGCAGCTGCGTGTGTTTCTGGAGCCAGAGGATCTGAAAAATCTGACAGACCAAGTTAGAGGTGAGAGGTGCATTTTATGTCTTGATTTAACTCATTTCAGACTGAAGGGTATGATGAAATCGTAGAAAAAATCTAAGAGTGTCAGATTATTTCCCAATCAGAATATCACAGGATTTTCTAAACATGTTTTCTCTTTGTCAGTATTTCTACAGTATTTGTCAGTGCTTCTACACGGATTATAGAAACTGTCTCTTGATATTTCATACTTTCTAGGTCAGCCATATTAGCTGTGCTAAATTAGCCACATTTTCATTTATGCAGCAGATATATATACTTAATAACTAGGCAGTTATTAGCAACTTGTCTCTAGCTATATTTGTTCAGTTGCTTCATAGCAATTTGTCTCATTGGACAGAGGAGCAATATTAGTAGTTTCACATTTGATTGTCAGAGCGTCATACTTTTTCAGGTACTGCCACTTTTTACCTCGGTCTGGTGGAAACATCGCTGAACTCTGGTCGGCGACGTAAGAATGAGGTGACACAGCGTGGCTACTCGTTCAGCGCTTGGTTTGGCTCTTGCCGATTCTGGAATGCGACAACCTTAGTGTGGGAAGACCAAGGCTGTAGCGTGCTGAGTTCCTCCAGCATCTCTGAAACGCACTGCAGGTTTGTGAAACTTAACTGTAAAAGATATTGGGTGTCCTATAGTGATGTTGCAAAACCTAAACCACCTGTGAGTAAAAACCTAGCATTTGTGACTTTGTGATCGATACCTGAGCAGATTTGTTATGTCAAGATAAACAATATTTGAAGAAAAAGATACTTCCACTAAGACATGTGCTCGTTTTGTCAAAACTTTGACATTCAGCATTTATGTTTTTGTTCCTTTTTCGAATTCCGTTTGCCGTTTATTGAGATTAAAGGAAGGGGAGACAAATATGTCAGAATTAAAACCTTTGCGTGAAAGATGGATTGCTTCCCTTGAACCAATGGCCTAATGGTGTATCATGGCTCTGTTTGCCCTGGTCTTCCAAGTTAAAATAATAAGTACTTGTATGAAGCCAGCCATTGATTGCATTGTCTTGATTTGCATATACAGGTGTAACCATGCAACTGCATTTGGCAGCCATTTTGACCTTGTGCCAAATGACCTTTCCTTTGCTGATGTTGAGAACTTCTTCAGGTAAAGCATACACATTTCTTACTATGTTTGCAATATTTTTGTCCACTCTCCCTCACCACATGATCCACCGATTGTGTTATAAAAGTCTGATGAAATAATGTTATTTTATTATTGTTATTTCCCTCACCCTCAACCTGCTCCCCACCACTTCTCCCCCACCCCCTCCCAGATTATTTTCATTTTATGAAAAAAAAAATTTATGTAAAATTCAGTATAAATCACCTGTTCTTTGAGAGCTGGATTCCTAAACTTCAATCTTTTTTCATTGACATTTAATTTTGTTTCATGTTTTTTGCAGCTTGCACGAGAACCAAGTGGTGATAACTCTGGTCTGTGTGGTGTTCATCATCTACCTTATTTTGCTGGTTATCGCTAGACGGGCTGACCTCCATGACCTGAGGAAAGGGGGCATTGTATGCCTGAGCGACAACAACGTCAGTGATTCTCAGCTGTATGAGGTGGTGTTGGACACAGGCCTTCAGCAGACTACACCAATGACTGCTAAGGTACAAAACTTGTGAGGCTGTCTCCTTGCATGTATGCCATGTGGTCTGTCAATCTCTCTCTCTCTCTCTCTCTCTCTCTCTCTCTCTCTCTCTCTCTCTCTCTCTCTCTCTCTCTCTCTCTCTCTCTCTCTCCCTCTCTCTCTCATTCTCTCTCTCTTTGCCTCGCCCTCCCTTTCCCTTCCTCTTTCCCGCTTTTCCTTCCTTCTTTTGCTGCTTAAACACCAGTTTCTTTTTTCTGGGAGTGTAATATGAGGTGTTTGCAATATTCCCTATAGCTCTTACTGTCGTGTGACTAATAAAGGTGGAAATGTTGATCTAATTTATAATTGCACTGGTTAATTTCAATTGTGTGTTTTACAGATCAGTATTATATTGCACGGGGAGTTGGGCATGTCTGAGACACGTGAACTTATCAGTGACGATGACCGGCCCATGTTTGATCGTAGTTCACGAGACAGATTCCTCATTACGTAAGTGGTTCTGCTTTGTTGTCTGCTTGTAGTTGTTTTTCCAGCATAATACTTGCAATGTACACACTAGCCTGTCGACCAAAGTTGGCATGAGAACTTCTTTAAAAATGCAGACACAGGTGTTTATTTTTGCTCTGCTTTAACTAAGTGCCTGGGTTGTTTGCAGGTTGCCTGACAGCCTAGGTCAAATCAAGAAGGTGCAGCTGTGGCACAATAACGCCGGAGTGTCGCCACGATGGTTTCTCACCCAGGTTTTGGTCAGAGATCTAATAACTAGTAAGTCTTGCTTTCATCGTCATCATCTTCATCATCATCATCATCAGCGTCACCATCATGATCATAACCATTCATTTGCTTTCAGAATTCACAGATGGAGTTTTTTATATTTAAATTACTGGCAAAGTGCACAAAGAAAAGTGTATTATTTTTAATTTGCAGGCAAAGTGCAGTACTTTCTATGTGGCAAGTGGTTTGCTGTGGACAAAGGAGATGGCAGAGTGGAAAGAGAGCTGGCAGCCCTTGACAACACAGTCACATTTATGCAGGTAATCTTACGTTTGAAATTGCAGAGGTGTGTGTGTATATGTATGAGTGTTAGGAGTTAGTTCAGAAAATACTGCGGATAATTCAGGTAATATGTTTGTTTAAAGTCTTGATGAGGTTTTCTTTGCCAAAAATACACATATATACCTTCATCACTTACAGTAACGTGGTACTATTGTATCATGTTCTCACATCTGAAGGCAAGTGTTATACTGTCTCCCTCCAATTCATTCCAAGGCTCTTTTTAATCTATTGTAAGTTGTAGTCGTGCATGGCTGTCTGTGATTCAAGGATGTCAAAAACAGCTGTGGAAAAAAGATGTCTGATGCTTTAGACAGCGCATGTGATACTGTTGTCTTAAGCCAGCAGGGGCATATGCCATACACGGTGCCTACTAGCATAGAGAGGTGCTTCAGCACATTCAGCTACACTGCTAGGTTTTATTTGTGTAAACCTTGAACTGAGAATAATTTTAGTCAGCCGTGTTTGAACTCTTTCCTCTGCTTTTTCCTTGCCTTCTGGTTATACGAATTTTAAAGTCTACATTTTTCAGATTCTCAATCCTGCATTGTCATTCTACACATTTTGAAGAAACCAAAGTGGTGTTTACCTAATGATCTGATGTATTAATTGCACAGATTCTATCAGTCAAAGGGCATGAATACATGGCAGACTTCCATGCTTGGGTATCAGTGTTCACACGTCCAGCCTACTCTCACTTCACGCGGGCACAGCGCCTAACCTGCTGCCTTACTCTGCTTCTGGCCTACATGGCGCTCAATGCAGCATGGTATAAGCAACAACCTGAACAGGTAAAATCTACATGTATTTTGCTCAGTAGGTGAATAATAAACAAATGAATAATGAAACAAACCGTTCTTCTGCTAGAACAGAAAATGATGATTATGATGCTTTAGAACATAATAATTACATTTGTGAAACAATTTGAACATTATAGAGTGGGTTTTGTACAATACAAAACTTAAGTAAATATCTAAAATCGTTTATATTAAGATATGTACAGTGTTCTAGAACGCAGAAGTTGCATTTATGAAACAAGTTTGAAAAAGTCATTTTCAGAAATGTGTTTTTGATGTGGGGGAAAAGGCAGTAACTATTGTCTCTATGATACAAAACGTTTGCTCCAACGGTTGTTTTGAATTGATGAAGTCATGGAGAACCATTATGATTGTTGTTAAATGTGTCTTATGGAAGGGGCATAGCCTATGTGCTAGTGTTGTGTTAAATGGACTACATGTGTGATTTTAACTGTGCTTTTCAGCGTCGAGGGGAATTTGGCCTGTTGGATGTGTCGGTGCGCAGTCTGATGGTGGGAGCAATCTGTTGTGCTGCCATCTTTCCATTGCACCTTTTCCTTGCCTTCCTCTTTAGACGAAGCAGAGTGAGTTACATATTTCCCTGTATGTTGTAATTGGGGTTTTGATCATAGGAAAGAAAATCGTTATTATGTTTGTCCGTTTCCTTTGGAAATGATTATGGATAGGCACATTGTTATCGGTCCAGAAATATAAGTTTCACCTCATATGTATAGAAGGATGTAAAATCAGACTTTTTTTTATAGTACATGTGAGAAAATAGGTATGCTCTAAATTACTTGAAAGTATAGATTTTGTTTTATTGTTGATGATACATGTGACTTATTTTACTGTTTTTATTCAGGCCAGCCATTCAGCCTGCGAACACAAAGCAGAATTTTCCAACCAGCTAACAGCAAGCATGATGGCATCAGCCATTCACCCAGCCTCCTCTGGCCACTACACAGACACTCCTGCTGATGCCCACTCTACCATTGACCTCTCTGAACCTGTCTCTGCCACCGCGCCCCAGCAGACCATGATGACCTATTCTCTGCTGGATCAGTCCATCCTGAACTGGCAGTCCATCCAGGACTGGGCGCAGCGACAGTGGGTGAAAAGGCAGCAATCGGCTCCATCATCAGCTGTCAGCAACCAGAACAAAACCATACAGTCCTCCTCCCAGCCTCTTAATACTCAGCCTGTCCAGCATACACTGTTAGCAGGTGAGATTTTATTTTTTGGGTCGTTTATTCTTGTCAGTGTAATGAAATGACAGAGTACAAACACGCGTGCCTGTGCACACATACTCACACACAACACACATTTTTATGTGTAGAAGTATTGCATTTACACCAACTTATTAAAGGTTTGTGTGGTTTCTTTGCATGTCAAATATAGCCAGTACTTTAATAAGTTTATGTCATGATGATGTTTAAGATTGTGGTCATCATGGGCATTAAATTGTTTGAATGTGTCATGTCTTTTACGAAAATTTGTTTTTAAAATGTAAAATTGATGATAAACGGGACATTCACACTGCATAATAATTAGTCTTTTGCAACCTACAGATGATTTAAAAACTCCACCCGTTGGGGAGCCTGGGGTTTCAGTATAAATAGTTTCCCCACTTTCTGGAAATTTAGTGCTTTAAATTCGCACTGTCACTGTCCTTCTCCTTTGTTCTTTCTCATTCCTACTCTGTTCTATCATTATATTATACTATCTTCTTCTTCGCTAGACCAGTCACCTATCTTTTTCTTGAAAACTCTTCCGGAACAAAAACTCCTCATTTGTTTGTGAGGCCTGTTGGATCAGCTTGGGAATATTGGACGCTTTCTGCCAAATGGTCACTGGGGCTTTCTATGATGTTATTACTTGGCAATGTAGGCATTTTATATGTATGTGTTTTTTTGATATTTTATAATGGTCTTTTTATTCTATTTTGTTTTTGTAAAAGGGGGTTCGATAAATTATCTTCAGAGTCCCCTGCGTGGGATGTCTTTATTGTAAAGTGACCAGCTGGTGGATTGCCATCAGTGTTACCACTAGGGTTATTTCGACAGATCTTTTATGCAGATTAGGGGTGAGTCCTCTTCCAGCGAAGTTGTAGTCTTGATTTTGGGGTCCTGATTCGGCTCTTTGCAGTCCACTGGACCCTTTAAGCAATGAATAACTAATTTAAAAACTGTGTGCTGCACATTTGCAGGAGAAGACACAGACCAGGCCTCCAGTGGGTTTGAAGATGCAGTGAGTCAGGCCACAGCAGAGCGACACCGCATCAAACCAGCGTCTGAAAGCACAACTGACAGCAGCAGACCTTCACATATGGGTATGTAGCGCAATAGTTATTTGTATGTATCTATTTATTTTACAAGTTAACAAGTCCAGCTGATAAACTGACTAGCTTAGAACAAAGTAAAAATAGCATCTTAACCACTGGCAGAAAAAAAGGGGAGATAGATCTGGGGAGATAGATTTTTCTTATCAGTCCCTAACTCCCCAGAGGATAGTATCTCTAACTCCAGCTCCATCTCTTTGGATGTGACGACTTACTGATGGTGTTTCACACAAACTCTTTGTACTATCCTATCCTATCCTGTCCCGTAACCCGGAGGTCATAGGGGCACCACAGATGATCGCTTAACCAGCACACTCCATCCCTCTCTGTCCTCAGTCTTTGTCGCCCAAATTTAATGTACTTTTATGTTATTGTTGCAGGTGAAGAGGAAAGTTTTGGACCTCACATCTGTTTGCCTTCATGGTGTCGTTACGTGGCCTGGACTCTGTGTGCTGTCATCTGTGTTCTCAGTGCTACCATCACTATCCTCTATGGATTCAGGTGTGCTGTCAACTTTCATTGAAGAAATGTTTAGCATTTTTCCTACTATCAATAATAAGATAGAATTTTCTACCATGGAATCTGTCTTCCTATGAAGCACTCTGGTTAGACTAATATGAAGCAAAGACAAGAATCTGCTGTCCAAATTATTTTAATTTGAATAATTTGTATTATTTTATTGTAGTATATTTTAAAATTGCTGTGTCTGTCTGCAGGTTTGGCCCAGTGAAGAGTGTAGCATGGTTGCAGTCGCTTTTCTTCAGCTTCATGATCTGTATCTTCTTTGCTCAACCACTCTGGGTAAGTTTACTTTAATTCAATTTTCACTTTCTTTAAAAAAAATAAAAAATAACACCCAGGTGAATTTTATCGCATTTTTAAAAGACTTTTAGTGTAGTATAGTTTTTAGCTTATACAGACTTCAGTTCAGTTTAGTTTTTAGTATATAAAGGCTTTTTTTTTTAATAGGGCTGCTCTATGCCTCTTCCTTCATACTTTTACTAGTAGATCACTATCGCAATTTAGACTTGCAGCACTAGATAAGCACATTTGTTTGAGACTGAAGAATGTTACTATTTTAGTATTTACCTTCTGTTACTGTTGTTTCAGATCATGGTGACTGTAGTGTGGGTGGCACTGAAGAATCGCAACAACCCAGCAGTGTTTGACCATAGCTATGAGCGCAACCAAGCCAAAGAGGGTATCAGCGTGTGGCACAGACAGCGTCAGCTGATAGAGCATGCTGATGATAGCACAGAACTTGAAAAGGTAAGCAGTTTTATTTCTTCATGTCAGAGTTTATTTGTGCTATATAGTTTGGACAACCTTTATTGTCCAGCTTTCAGACTATACATAAAAACGGAAACTTGCCTTTGGCATTGAGCACAAACTTTGCGTACAATAGTAAAGGAATAAAAATTAAATTTTCCATGCGTACTCCATCAAAACTGGATTTTAAAAAAACACATTTATAAGAGCAAGAACTAATAATAATAATTTATTTTTTAAAGCGCACATATCAGACCACATAATAATCTGCTCAAAACACATAAAACATCAAGACATAAAGGCACAAAAACGCAAATCCTACATAATACCATTAATAATGCATAATAGCAGTAATAATGAATGAGATAAGACATAGAACACTTCACACAAGTGAAAATAATGTAAAAATGAAAATAATAATTATAATAATAATGAATGAGATGAAACATAAAACACTCCACTCGGGTAAGAATAAAATATAAACTATGGCAAATAGAACACACACACACACACACACACACACACACACATACATCATAAGCAGGAAGATAAAAGTAATCATCAAAACGGTTAAAATGTATAAAATAAATAAATGCATACTTTAATAGATATAATCATGTTTAAATTCCGACCAAAGCACCAGATATCTTCTCATCTTCTTCTCTAGACCCAACAGTTTCTTCCCTCACCTTTCACCTCCAGCCCCAACACGCCATTAACACACAGAAGGTGACTAAAATGCCTCTTTCCACACACATACGCACACGGACATACACACACACATACTCACACACATACTCACAAAAACACCCATTCACATGCACTTCTAGATCACTCATGCACATTTGTACATGTTGCATATTGTGGGACACGCCAACCCAGGAATAAACGTTGGTTAACTTTGATGACTGATGGCAGAAAGAGCTCATGAAAGGTACTTATTGAACAGATGTGTTTGGAGGAGTTTTTTGAAAGTTGTGAGGCAATGAACTTGTCAGAGAGATATAGGAAGAGAATTCCAAGTTGTAGGCCCAAAGGTGCACATTGAATATCCTGGGACAGTGAGAAGAGAAGCGCTTGCAGAAGAATAAAGATCTGCAGGTGTGTATGGATGAAGAAGATCAGAGAGATAAGATGGGAAAGACTCAGAGTGTAGACAGTGGAAACATAGAATGGATAGTTTGTATTTGATACGGGCTTTGACTGGCAACCAGTGCAGTGTTCTGAGCACGTGAGTGGTACTGAAATGGCAAGGCTGACAGAGAACCATGTACATAGCACTGTTCTGGATCTTTTGTAACCTCAAAAGCTTGTTGTCAGACACGCCTGCTGAAAGTGCATTGCAGTAATCTAGCTGATACAGAATGATTGAGACAGCCAATTTGTTTGCATCATCAACAGACAAGTAGTGACTGATTTGACTAATTCTGCGGAGCTAAAAATAGATTTGCTAAGCTCATTGATCTGGGTCTTCTTAGACAAGCAGCTGTCTATGTGAACGCCAAGGTTTTTCACGGAATCATAAAATGTTATCTCAGTTTCAGATTAACTATGAAATTTGTTGCGACCTTCTCCAGCTTATTTCTAGTGCTGACCAGAATGAGATCAGTTTTGTCATTTTTAATTTATTCTTGCACATCCATTCTGCAACACTCTCAATGCATTCTTTCATGTTGTCGGCAAGGCTTTGTATGTGAGACAGAGCAACAGAGTTATGAAGTTGGGTTTTGTCAGCAAAGAACTTGTAAGAATGACCAAAGTTGTTGATGATGGAAGCAAGAGGCTGAGTATACATTGTGAACAGAACTGAACCCAAGACAGAACCCTAAAGGACACCATAGTTCAGAACTGATGGGGAGGATGGAGTTCTTCACAAGAACGGACTGTGTGCAATCTGTCAAGTTAGGATCTGAACCACTCAGGAACCATTCCAGTGCAGCCAAAGACAACCTTAAGGCGATTACAAAGGAGGTCGTGATCTATTTTTCAAAAGCTGCGGACAAATTTAACAGCTATAGGATTGATAAATCTCCGCGATCGGATGCCATTAAAAGATCATTGACCATGTTCATCAGTGCCATTTCTGTGCAGTGACTTTTGCAGTAGGCAAACTGCAAGGGCTCTAGAAGATTCTGATTTTGAAGGTGAGACATAATTTGAGAAAGTACAAGACGTTCAAGAACTTTTGAAAGAAGTGGCAGGTTTCAAATGGGGCTATAGTTTTTCAAATCACTTGGATCCAGACCAGGCTTTCTTAAAAGAGGGTTGTCAAGAGCATGCTTGAAGGACAGTGGGATAGGGCCAGAAAGGAATGAGGCTCGTAGTTGTGATAGCAGGAAAAATATCATCCAAGCATTCAAAGAGAAGATATGTCAGAACAGGATCCAGCTAACAAGATTTCTTTTGCATTTGATGTATAGTTTTCCTGACCTTGTCCTCATAAACTGCTTGAAAAATTATAGTTCAGCGCCAGAAAAGGTAAAAGGGTGAAAGGCTGGCATGGCAGTGGGGGTTCCTGAGTTGAGGCTAGTTCTGATTTTCTTGATCCTATCCTATCCTATCCTGTCCCGTAACTCCGAGGTCGTAGGGGCACCACAGATGATCATTTAACCAGCATACTCCATCTTTCTCTGTCCTCAGCAGCCCTGATGGCTTCGCTCAGTGTCAAACCAGTTCATTCTCGAATGTTGTCCTCCCACTTGTTTTTCGGTCTCCCTCTTCTTCTACCTCTTGCACTGTGCCTTGCAGAATCATCTTTGCAAGGCCTGATGATCTGGTGATGTGGCCATACCATCGGAGTTTCCGTTTCTTCACCACTGCACTGTGAGCAGGTCATCGTGTTGTCCAATGGCTTGTGTGATGGTCTGTCGGACTTCGTAGTTGGTGATGTGTTGGGTATAGGAAATGCCCAGAAGTCTTCTGTAGCACCTCATCTCCATGCTTTGTATTCTTCGTTGTAGATCTGCTGTGACGCTCCATGCTTCGCAAGCATATAGGAAGATGGAGATGACAAGGGAGCACAGCAGTCTTACTTTGGAATGTAGACTGATGGTCCTGTCTTTCCAAATGGGCTTCAACCTTGTCAGGGCAGCAGTTGTTTGTGCGATCCTGGAGAGGACTTCCTGTCTTGACCCATTGTCTGATACAATGGCTCCTAAATATTTGAAGCTATGCACTGTGTTGAGGGATTGGCCTTGGACTTTGATGTCAGTGTTGATGCCATCATGTTGGTCATCATTTTGGTCTTCTCTGCACTTATTTCCATTCCAAGCCTCTGTACCAGCTGTTCAAGTTCTTGTTCCTCTCCAGCCAATCCATCAATGTCATCCGCAAAACGAAGATTGGAGATTGCTCTACCCCCTATGCTGACTGTGCCTTCATGATCTGCAAGGGCATCTGACATGATGCGCTTTAGGAAGATGTTGAAGAGTGTTGGAGAGAGTAGGCATTCTTGACGCACACCGATTGTTGTTCTGAACCAGTTCCCGATGACGCTGTTATGGAGGACTGCACTGGTAACCTTGTCATACAGGCTTTTTTGATGACTTCAATAATTTTAGGGCTGATGTTGTACACTTTCATTGTTGCCCATAGAGCTGCGTGCCAGACTCGGTCAAACGCCTTTTTGAAGTCTATGAACACATGATATAGATGTTGTTGGTGCTGTAGGTATTTCTCACAGATTATTCTGAGGTTGAAAATCTGTTCAGTGGTACTTCGCCCTGCCCTGAATCCTGCTTGTTCTTCAGCTAGGATTTTCTCGATATTTACCGAGAAAAAATTATTAAAGCTTTCTGGAAGGCTGTGAGAAGGGATGTTGTTAGGGAGTGTGTTTTTTGCGTATAAACCTATCAGCTGGCCACTCATGTGGACGAAGCAGTTGCAAGTATACCCTATCTTGGGATCGCGGATCATGCTCCACATGTTGCCATTCTGGCTTGGCCTGCTAAATTTTGGCCGTCATCCATGGCGGCGACTGATGGTCGGAAACACAGAGAGTCATTAGACACGCATCTTTATAGAGGAGGGTATTGCGCAGACAAAAACCGAAGGAGTCCGTGGAAGCAATGCGTTCTGAATGGAGAGCGGCCATGGCATGGGACACATCACCCCTGAAAGCGCCAACTTTCATTCGTTTCAGGTTTCGCGATGTGACAAGTTTGGTCCCACGGCCAGGTTTCCTGATAAACAGCTCAAAGGAAATGCAGAAATGGTCGGAAATGGTTGTGTCCTGAACCACTGTGTTGGCGACATGCGTTTGACTTTTTGTAACGATCCATTCAAGGGTACGGCCAAGCCGATTGGTCGGGATGCGAACAAGCTGCTCATTTGTTTTACATAACAAATTACATGGCTTGTCAAAATGCAAATTCAAATCACCAGCAATAAAGAACTTGTCACGATTCATAAAGGATTCTAGTAGTTCAGGAAATTAATCAACAAATGCCTTATTAGAAATTTTGTTTTCGGAGGAGTAAGGGGGCCGGTAAATGGACAAGAATGTGAATGTCTAACCCAGAACAACAAGGCGTACGTCACAGGACTCAAAACAGCGTCTTGAGGTTGCTGACGTCAGTGACTACAGTCAACGAGTCCTTCAAAACGTCACGATACACAATAGCCACACCTCTACCACGGTCTGTCTTACAAGGTGTGGACTTAAGAATATAATCCGGTGGAGTCAGTTTAGCAATTTGGGCTTTGCTTCCGGTAGGTTTGAGCCGGGTTTCACTGAGAAACACCAGATCATAATTATTGTCAACTGATCAGATCGTTCATTTCAAAAGTTTTGTTGCAACAGGGCCAAACGTTTAAACACAAAACTTTAAAATGATTTTAACGATTTTGGAACCCCGGCAGAGGTCGATGAAGTAGAGGCCACCCCTTACGATGGTGAATCTGACGCCACCGCAGGAATTGGAACGCCGCCGCCGAGGCCGACACCAGGACCACCGCAAGCAAAGCCGCCATGGGCGGGTGGTTAAAACGAGGGGTGAAGGGCCCAGTTCATAGCGAGGCCTATTATTAAAAGATCTCATCATGCTTTTAAAGGTGAAGAATGCAGGTAATATGAGTTGGAAGTTGCAAGGTTTCAAGGGCAGTTCCAATCGTCCAAAAGTACGTCTTTCGTCTAGATGCACGCAGCGAGGTCAAAGGTCACACTATGTTGTCGAACAGCGAGAGGTTTGGACAATAGGGACATGTATATTATACAGTTCAAAACAGTTGCACTCATCGTAGAAAACATTTCAATTAGCCGACATGTCACCGATATAAAGTCAAATTGTAAACAGTACTCACAGGATATAGTCCAATTCGATATAAAATGATAATAAACAATCAAAATTAAATGTCACAAATGTCCAAACGCTGACCACACTATTTCACACAAATTAAATCCAAAAGCACATTAAGAAAGTCCACACTATCACGAACACCCCGATATAAAATTCCACTTATTACGATAGGAAGTGACTGCATAAAACACTTAAAAGACGCGAGACCCACGCTTGCTGCCTAGGTAGCTGGCGCACCCATTCAAACTGTTGAATACAGATGTCTTGTAGTGTACTTCATGAAATAAACTGATCTTTTGATTTGCTGCCATTTTGGAATACCTTTATTTTGTGTGCGTTGTTGTTGTTGTTTTCTTTTGAATTGTTCTGCTTAGTTGTGAATATGTTAAACTTTTCTTGCAGCGGTATAATAGATATTTCATTTATAATCATGGTTAATTGTTACTTTTCCACTCTAGGGTGTGAGAGCAAGACAGAGGTCTCGCTACCTGAGATTCTCTAGACCACCACAGGAAAAGATATTGCAAGCGTCAAGAAAGAAATTGCTGAAGGAGAAAAATGCTGCCAGTTTTCTCAGGTTAGTTCAATTTCTTGGGTCAATTTGGTGGTTTTTGTGTGTGTGTGTGTGTTTTTTTTTATATATTGGGTGGGTGGGTCACTTGAAGGTAGTGTCATTTCTATAGTCTTTGCTAAAGCACTTTCCTTTTATTTCTTAGTCTCGATCTAAAATCACTTCGGTGAATAGACGTTAAATGAAATACACGAATAAACAAACAAACATTTGTCATAATACAGCCTGTAGTTCTGTTTGATGATAGAGACAACAGGTCAGTAGTTTTGATTAATCCATGTTATATGTGCTTATGATGGTGTTTGATGGGTTATATATTTTCAGGGAGATGATGGTGTTTATGGTGATGTTCACACTGGTGTGCGTCATTGCTTATGGCAAAGATCTGTCTTCTCACTTCTTGCTGAAGCAGTCTCTCCACAGTTCAGTTGTCAGGTTAGTGTTTTAATTTTTAGTTCCATTTGTAACATGTGCTTGTATGTTGTAGTTTTGCAGGTGATGTGACATTTTGTCTTTTTCTCTGCTTTGACAGCGAGAAAGGACAAGTAGTTCAGTTATATTGCCGTTTAAGCTCAACATCTTTTATCTTTTCACGTTCAGAGGAAAAGCCCAAAGTTCCATCCCAATGAAAGCATTGACTTCTATTCAGCTGAGATTGCAAGCAATATAATTATATGCATAACTAATATATTTTGTGTATGTGTGTCTAGGGGTTGTGCTGGCCAAAACTTTGAGACCATACACAGTGCATCAGACTGGCATTTATGGGCCCAAACCACTCTTCTTGATGCTGTCTATGGGACCAAAATAGCACCTCCACTTGCTCTGACTGTGAGTGTTGAAGTTGATGAAAATACTTTTTTTTTTAATTGTCTCCCTTCCACGGTCTGCCACATTGAACTTTAAATTTTTGTGGTTTTACTGGCAAAGTAAGTTCTAAATTTGAAAGATTGCGCCCAAATGCTGTGACTGAAATTATTTTTAGATGAAGTTGAAATGTTAGGAGTAGTCCACGTACATTAACACACAAATAACTAGTAGTTTTTCATACCTGTTTGACCGTTATACAAAAACAAATTAATATTTTTGAAAGAACTGTTTTCTTCCTTTAACATTTCTTTTGCAGAAGAGTGAAAACATATTTTCAATTTTCATTTCTACTGGTCGGTATATATTTTTTTTAAATTTGTGTTGTAGGATAATACGAGTCGAGGAAACAACATTCTAGTGGGCCATCCTGTGTTGAGGACGTACAAAGTCCAAGCAGTGCCATGCCTGGCATCATGCTATCTCGCTGCTTCAGAGTGGGTTTGTCACCATCCAAGATGCTTCTTGGACTCCATAGACAAAACTAACAACTATAGCGCCTACGACCAGAACGCCAGCAACCCAAACTACAGCTTTCTCGTGTCTGGACCTCTTAGCCACAATAATCAAACAACTCTACTTAGTACAGATCCAAACTCAACTGCCTCCTGTGTCAATCCTACCACACCTGTATTATGCTATCCTGATTACAGCAAAGACAAGAGTGAGGAAAAGAAAGGTGCTGCAGACAATCTGTGGAGGCTGGCGCTGCTTGGTAGCACAGTATGGGGAGAGATGGCTTGGTACGATTCGAATGGAACCGACATCTTCTATCTAAATCAGTCAAGGTAGATTACTCCATCATTGTGGATTGTGTGAACAAAATTGCTAAAAACATGAAGTTTATATTTTATTTGCAAAAGGAAAGCACTGACTCCAGAATAGATGTGGCAGAAAATGTATGAGTGTTGCATATAATCATGGGAAAAATATTAGGAATGGATGTAAGAAAATGAATGGGATATTACATTACTTTCTCAAACTTCATTTTGGTTAATGTGTTTTTCTGAACCACCTAGCATTTAGGAATTTGAGAGTTTCCATTTTATGAGGATAAACTTAAACTAATTTTGTACATTACGAAATGGAGAATGTCACTTTTTCTCAAATTTTGATAAATAATAACCATAGCATAGGATATATATACTATTGTTTGAAAGTGTATGGAAAATATTATGTGTGGTTTTTTTTTTGCAGTAGAGAGAATGCCCTAAAGCACCTTCAGTTACTTGAGAAGGAAGGCTGGTCAGACCCTCGGACAAGAGCTGTAGTTGTAGAGATGACAGTGCTCAACATTCCAACCAGTCTATTTAGGTGAGTGTTCACACACCTTTATATCTCCATTTTCAAGCAGCATTTCCTTCCTATTTTCCATCTACGGACTCATCTTTTTTTTTTTTAAATATATATATATTTTTGTAATTTAATTAATATTTGTAAGCACAGCTTATTTACATGAGCCTATCGGAACTGAAAAAACTAATATTGTTACAGGGCTATCGTCCGAAAGCACATGTCTTTTCCAAAACTGCTTAGGCTTAAAGCACAAACTTTCCCTTGTCCATGCACATACTTTCAGTTGCTCTTGCTCGCTCCCTAACCAGCATATTCGTAAGCGCACTTCCATCACAATTAATGCATTTTGTATTTTTCTGATTCAGTTCTATGGTGCTGCTCCTGGAATTACCGCCTTCAGGAGGCGCATTTCCAATAGTAAGAATCGCCTCAACTTGGCTCTTCCGTTACACAACTTCCTGGGACAATTGTGTTCTGGCTTGTGAGGTCAGTATTGCTTAGAAATTGAAAAGAATTGATACTATTATTTATAATTGAAATTAAAATTAAAATTAATTTTGTTAAATTGTTTCATGATTGTAGTTTACTTATTTGAAATGTCAGTTTTTGGTTGTATTTGTGGCCTGAAATTTTGGGGCAAGACTGTTGTGGACCCAAAGTTTTTAAAACTTAATTTGTGTACAGTTGTTAGTTTTCAAGGGGGCAACAATTAAAGCAGCATTTCAGTATTATTGCTCTGTATTCATCTTGGTTGCTCATATTACAATTGCACAATTGTATTGTTGTGCTCCATTCATCATGTTTGGTGCATGAGCCATGTCAGCATAATTGCTGTATCTCGAGTCCACATGAACATTTTCATAAATATAACATATTCTTTTAACCATCATGTGCAGTCTTGTATATGTTTTGTTACTGTTTTTGCCTATGTTCATGTATTTGGCTATGTATTAACTTGATTTATTTTGGTTGACAGTTGCTGTTCATACTGTTGGTGCTTGTGAAAGTTCAGAGCGAATTATCACGGATGGTGAAAAAGGGCAAGCGCTACTTCTTCTGGCCTTGGAATTGCTTACAGGTTGGTATCATTATGACAATAACAACTTCACCTGTGCATGTATACATTCCATCACACGAACTGTAAAGATCATGACGCTCATGTTAGATCATATCTTAGACAGGTGTGTGCCACAAACATAAATGCACTAGGTCCTCTTACTTCTTGTCTTGGGTATGGCTGTTACATATTTGCTGAGAAGGTAAGCCAGACGTTGCCTGAATGGTGATGAATAAAATCTCCATTTACCCCAACCCACCCCCCCAAAATTAGCATGCATTTTAATAATGAATTTATTGCAGTTTTCATAAGACTGCATGCAAACTAATATGGAGTCTCAGCACTGGCAACAACTGAAATAGCGAAGATTTGAAGTCCACATTTTATTTATTGAATAAGTTCCCCTGGGGTACTTTACATTTCAGTATATGAAAGCAACTCTTATTTGGCCGTTGAAGACTCAACTCACTGCCATGTTTGACCTGTTCTTCTACCTCATCAATTTTACTATTTAGTGCCTGTCTTTGCAGATTTGTATGTATATGTTCTGCTATTTGTTTATTTCTGTTTGTGTGTCTATGCAGCTGTTGCTGTGTGTGAGCGGTCTGGTGTACGTAGCATTCTACATCTATCGTTTTAAGCTGGTGTGGGACACAGTGGAGTTTCTACGCAACACTTTCTATGAACAGTTTGTGTCTGTGGCCTTCCTCACTGCCTGGGATGAGGTTAGTAACACTGTGTGTGTGTGTTTATTATTTGTTATGTTAGAATGCTCTGAGTATTTCACTATATTAGAGTATGTCACCAGTTTTCATCGGAGATGAAAGTGTCATAATATATATTGCTTGATACAGGTATGCATCTTCTTTACTACCTATTGTTAAGGTGATGCAATATTATAGAATTGTTCAAACAAAGTAGATTTAACTTGGTAGTAAACTTTGTGGGATTTACTGTCAGTTCACTTATTTATTTTTGTCTTCACCATACAATATCTTCCTGGTGCATTTTTTAATCTTATGGCAGTATAATGTCCGACCTCCTTTAATTGGTTGTTGCTTTATAAAATCGTTTTAGTAAAACCAAAATGTTTATTGCAACATTTATGTATAGTTTGTATATCGTGCTGCCTTAGAGGAACAACGGATTATCTGAAAATTAGACCAAATTTTAACTTTCTTATTTCATAGAATTTACTATGAACATTATGAGGACAAAATTTCCAAATAAGATTTGCATCTGTTGGTATAGTTTTTGAGGAAAAACCATTATTGCACAAAATAAATGGGGTAACGTTTTTTTGTGGACAATGGACTACCGAGCAGTATCCTAGTTTTGCACTACATGGGCCAATGAGAAACCACTGCAAGTATTCTGCAACAATGGTCTACTGCAGTGTCAGCCGTTTATGCCAGAGAAAAAAAAGGAGGGGATGGGTCGGTAGGTTAGGCCACAAAAGCACATATTGCTGCTATTCCATTACTGCTTGTGGTAACTAGATATGGGTGCCTGATCTTCTCTGACAAGACAGGGTCAAGCAGTGTATAATCCTATTTTGCTAGAGAGAAAATGCAGTGCCCTCCTTCCCCACCCCCTTCATCCCCCTCCCGTCCTTCCCCCCTCTCCACTCCCCGCTGCTTTTGTAAGTAAACGGTGTGATATCTGGTACCGTTGCCATCAACAGTACTGTGTGAAACAGCTATTAAGCTATGCAATTATTTTAATTTTCTTTATGTTTTGTTAACATATTACTCAGTTACTGGAAGACAGTGTTCCGACCTTCCACAAAAATGTTCCTTGCTGTCCATAAGGAATTATCAGGAAACGGGTTATCCATCGTAAACATGCTTTTTTCAATTTTATATTTCTTTTATTGCAACAATATTTGTATATGATCTCCTGTACACCAATACCTATGTTTATTTTTACAAAACTGAACACTTTTATTTTATACCTGATTTGTTCTGTTCTTCCAAACTTTTCAGCTTGCTTTGTGACAGAATTATAGAAATGGCGAGATCACCGATAGACCGTTGTTGCTTTAAGGCATATAATTATGATTCCCTCCCCTCAGTTATTGTGTAAAATAAATAATTCAAGTTAGTTGCAAAGTGTAAAAAGTAAATAATTAAAAATCTGTCTTCCAGTTGTTGCTGTCTCTGGTGGGATTCTTGGTGTTCTTGGTGGTGATGACTCAAGGCCTGCGACTACTGCGTTACTGCCCCCACCTCGCTAAATTTGCGGCAGTGTACAGGCGAGCGCGCAGAGAGATCATTATGTTGGTGGTGCGTTTCTCTTTGTTTGAATTTTACACATCTTTTGTTTGAGGGATTAAAAAAAATGAAAAAGAAGTGGTGGCAGTGATGGATTTCTTTGCTAGTTGTGTTGAGTGTTTTCACAACTTAGTATGAATAAAATGCTGAACAGTCCAGTCAGAGTGATTTGTATTGATGATGGTGTGGTTTAATCTTTTGCAGGCGTCATAGGTTCTAGCTATAAAAAGCTGAACGATAAAAAAGTCAACTAACATAATAATGGAGACTAAAGTTTGCACATTTATTTGATATTGTAAATGTCACCAGCGTTCTTTCAACTTACTGATTGTTAATGGTATTTTTGTTTTCAGCTGTTGTTATGTGTGATGACTGGAGCATTCTGCAACTTAGGTGCACTGACGTTTGGCTCAGTGTCCATGAGTATGCGTTCCACTTGGAGATCAGCCCTCACAGTCGTTGCATTGGCAACAGGCATCTACCGACCTGCTGACCTGGAAGTTGAAGGGTGCCTGTGGTTCTCCGCTTTTGCTCTCCTCTGTTCCACCTTAGGCTTTGGCCTGCTTACTGCCTACGTACGTTTTGTTTTCCATTGTTTTATTTAGGAGTGTGTGAGTTTGGTTTAGGACACTTTCTTAACAATTAAATACAAGGATTACTTAAATGAAAGACAACATTTTCAGCCTCTCAGAGAGGAGTAGACTGCTACGAAATTTTCAAATGCTTCTTAATTATTATCGTAGTTCTTCATTTTAATAAAACGACTCATTATTTTCAGTAGATTTTCATTGTGTATAGCAACATATCCAGGGAGAGAAAGTTTGTACCTTTAACTCTTCCGCACCGGGAAGCAAGTTTTCCAGTAGCCGCCATGCATCTCTACCTGTCGGGAGGCAGGTATTCCAGTATCTCACACTTGTATACGGTCCAAGAGAGAAAACTCCGCATTGCAAAAATATGTTGAAAGCACGGTTATTTCCCATGTTAATAAAACATACGGTCACTTCCGCCAGGTCGAATTTTCTTGTTCTGATGCGAATTTGGCGTGCAATTTGATTTTTAAATGACGAAAAATCGAGGACTCTTTCTCTCTCTCTGCTATTTTTGTGTTGAGCTGCTATAATATTTTGTGAAGATTTACCAAAAGAAATATCTAAATACTTTAATGTTTACCTAAATAGCTCAAAAAAACTTACATAAATGCTTTTTTTCAATGTTATTGTGAAAATTCAAGAAAAATATGCGAAAGAGGCTTTCATTTAGGACTTTTTTCAGTTTTCATTATTAAACAAACATAAAATTTATATAGTTTTGTAAAGAAATTAGTTTTCTAAAAGTATGCCAAATTTCATATCAATAGGCCTGCACTGAGCTAGGCAAGAGCAGATTTTGTACAACTAGTGGTTTTCACAACAGTCTGGCCCTGCAGGCTCAGGCCAGCAGTGATGCTTAGCTGCTGCACGCTCAGGCAGAATAGTGTTAACCTAACAGTTTTCAGATATAATTTGAATTATACATAATATCAATATGCACTGTGAACTGATATTATGTTTTGAAAGAAAAAGCTTTTATACACTATTAGTCACTATATTAAAAAAAAAAAAAAAAATATATATATATATATATATATATCAGTACCTTTACGAGACATAGTTTCTCCTGAGTAGTAGTATAAGTATGTACAATATTTATTTTGATGTTGACAGGCTGTGGCTATGTTGACTCACCGAGTACGAGCGAGCAAGCACAGTGACTTGCTGGTGATGGGAAAATGTGAACTGCTCAACTTCTGCCTGCAGCAAGTGTTGCTCTTCATTGGTGTCCGTAAACACTTGCCAGCCCGTGAGCCTGAAGTTCATCTTCCACCAGTAAGCATATTTTCAGTCTCATCATTTCTGATTGTAAATGATGGGTTAGGCATACTGGCTGTACCCGCTTCTCTATTTACAAACCTAATATGTTTGTAGGGTTTGAGAAGTAACATCTTTTATATATATTTATATATTTATAATTTATGCAAAGTATTGTTAACAAACTTTGAAGATATCTTTCATCAAAAGTGTGAGTTGGAGGGTATGTGTGATATTGCATGTCAGAATTGCAAGTGAATAAGAAAAAATAAAGAAAGAAATTGAAACAATAATACTTTTAGCTTTATGCTTGATGTATTGCGTACAGTGTATGTGTTGGTAAATTGAGTCTGAGTATGTTTGCATGAATGGCTTCTTCTATGAGAACTTCTGAATGAGTATGCAGAGATAAATGTGCATTATATATCTGTGTTACAGGAATGTACATTGGCAGAGTTTGAATATCAAGTGGAAGAGCTGCTGTTCCGCATGAATGCTTTAGCAGGTACTACCAATCTACCTGAGAAACCAGCAGGCTATCTCACAGACTCGGACCAGTCACAGGCCATTAGCGATGACGGCATTTCTTCTGGAGGCTCTGAGGTGCGTTTCAGAGGTTTTCACTGGGATCACTTTAAGTCTCCATGTTGTTTCATTCTGTTAGTCACTAAGTATCCTTCTGTTTGTACACATATTTTCTGGAAAGTATTTTGAAATAAGGGGAGAGGTAGGGAAAGCTCTTAAAATCCCGAATGTGGAAAACATGAAAATGAACAAGGATTTGATTTTTTGTAACTTTAGACTTGTATTGAGAACACAGCCATAAAAGTACATGATTGTCTCCCTTTGCCCTTCTGATTATTTTGTCCATTTTTAAGCATCATTCTGATGCAGTGATATTGTTTTCATATTAGAAAATAATTTGAAACTGAAATCACCGTTTATCTAATTTTGTGAGTGTTTATATGCAAATGTGCACGGTGCAGTCAAAATAATAAAGGATGAGTGTATTTGGGTGCAAAGCAAGGCATGTAAGTTGTTTAAAAAAAACAACTATCCCATAATTATTTTGTTGTCAGGCTGGTGCGGAAGGGGCAGAGCGTGCTGCAAATGATGAAGGCGATCGTCTCAACCAGAATGTGGGAGAGGATGGACGTTTAGAACAGAGAGTGCAGAAGATTGAGGACAAACTGTATGCCAACGAGCCCTACCTTGCTCAGCTCCTCAAGCTGGACAGCATCGGCACTGACATTCTCTCACAGGAGAAGGAGAAGAAATTAAGGCAAGATTTAAATGTTTTATTTCAGGATATTTGTTCCGTGTTATTTTGAAGGTACAATTATGCTTCAACTTTGTTGAACTTATTGAAATTGAACATCTCCGTATATACATTATCTTCACACAGTTGCTGTTATTCAAACTCAAAGATGAACAAATCCTGTTTAATGTATATTTATAGTTTTTACCCAGGACACAAAGTCTGTTGTGTAAAAGATAGAATTCACATTTAGTAAATCCTGTACAGGTAAAAAACCATGTTGTGGGACATGTTCGGATATTTGCTTTTATTCTTAGCAGTGACACATGAAGATTTTGTTATTATCATAATAGGCCAGTTTCCAATAAATGTGCAACATTGACACTACATGAGGGTCGGAGATCTATCGAGCATAGGTTATGTGTTAGCTTATACAGTGGAACCTCTCACAACGACCCCCCTCTATAACGACTCCCCCGCTACAACGACCCATTTTATTTTAACCGATGTATTTCCTTATATTGCTGTCATCAGTATAGCGACTCCCTCGCTATAACGTCTAACGACCGATCTTTGCAGACCGTATAGCGACTTTTTCGGCATGACTGCACAATAAAAACTGTCTACGATCTTGTTCAGCACAGTCAGACAGGTACCTATATGTGACACGCCAGCCGATAAAGTAATCTTCTATAAGTTTGACGTCATCTTGTAACGTCACATTCTAGATTCTACTCGTTTGGGGTTTGCATTTCTCTTTATTCACATCACGAGCGCGACACTGAGAAGAAGCAAAGAAAGCGTGATGGAATGATGGAGTCTACAAAGAAAAGAAAATTTTTATCTCTGGAAGATCGAGTTAATGTTGTAAACAGACACAAAAAAGGAGAGACTGCCATTGCGATCGCAAAGAGTCTTAAAGTTGGAAAAACACAAATTCAAGGAATTATCCGAGACAAAGATTACATTCTTAAAAGGTGGGAAAGTGGTGATAATGCCGATCGTACGCGATCAAAATGGAGGAAGACAACATACTCGGAAGTAAATGAGAAAGTTTGGGATTGGTTTCTGGATGCCAGAAGAAAGAATATTCCGATCACTGGCAAATTGATTCAAGAAAAGGCCATTATGCTCTCTGTAAAGACCCCTCTCTATAAAGACCCCTCTCTATAAAGACCGATTTTTGTCAACATTTTCAAGGTAGTTGTAGAGAGGTTCCACTGTACCCTCAACGACCTCTGACACTCACATTTCAGGTTGACTCTCTCTAAAAGCTTAGTAATAGCTCCATTCGTTGTTTTCCATTACATTCTGATAATAGCTTTCCAGTGAAAACAACTGTCCTATTGGACTTCACTATGTTTAGGAAACAGTTTTGCTTTACATTTGAGGGTGTCATGGAAACAGTACTTCTTTACATGGATATGATTGGAAAACAATAATCCTTTACTTTCTGGGTGTCGTTTGACAGGTCTCACTTGGAGATGGAGATATTCCGGCAGCTGCAGATGAGACGGCAAGGGACGGAGGCTATGCCAGCAGAGGGTGATAGCATGGCAGATCCCTTGGTCTCCTCCATTGCTGCTAATTACGACTCGGCCAGTGAGGAAGGGGGGATGCTGGAGGAGGATGAAGAAGAAGCAGGAGGAGATGACGAGGACCTTGGAACTATGCAGCTGACTTCCTCTGATGACAGTCCTGGATCTGAACGCGCCCTGCTGCATTTTTCCAGTGATGAGCCTGACATGCCTTACCTGCACATCATAGAGAAGCACAAGGGGCAGAGAAAACTTCACAAGAGTAAAACACTGCCAATAAAAACACGAGCCATGCCTGAAGCAACCGTTTCACCTGATGATGCGAATGCATGGGTACAAAGATCGCATGCAGAACCTAATATGGATAGTGTGAGGAAAGGTCATATGATACCAACTCTAGACGCTCAGCAAAATGTTAATCCAAGTCGCAAAAAGACGTTGCTTGGTGCTACTGCAGTTCCTGCCCTGGACAGGAGTGACAGCATGAGAGTATCAGGAAAGATGAAAGCATTGGATGGAGCTGTTGGAGTAGAGCGATGCCACAGCCTGCGATCAAACGGTGGGTATAAGCTTCACCCTGACTTGACTGCCATTGAACGATCAGACAGTATTCGCTGCACCAGCAAGAAATCAGAACTTCCTCCCAAACCCACGTACGCTGCCATCCCAGCAAAGGACACGAACAAACGTAGTCCTAAACCCCCACCTCTAAAGATGGAAACTGAACGTGTTTTGTACAGAGCAGATGCCGGACAAGCCGGTGTAGCTCAGGCTAGCGGAGGTGGTGGTGGTGGTTTCTGGGGAGGTAGTGGACAGCTTCTAGACTCCAGTTCAGGCTCTGAACAGGATGGACTGAACTTATCCTTGGGAAATACTGCTAGTGGTGGTGGTAGTAGTCGGCGACCCCAGGGTCAGGGAAGACGAAACTTGCGTAAAACCAAGTCTCGGGGCAAAGGGAAGGGTGCTGGTACACTGACCCCTACGCTGTTGTTGGACGAACTGTCATTCACTGTGCATGAACCTCCCAAAGATGTGGCTGTACTTGATGACACGCCATTAAGGAGTTTGCCACTCGGCAACAAATAAACGTTTGTGTCATTATACCTAACAAGGCGAGTTTTTTTTTCTTCTTTTTTTAAATTTAATTTTTTGTTGGTACATAATCATTATGCATTTGGAATGGGGGGGTTGCGATCAGCTCAGACATAATACTTTTTGCAACTTTGGAGTTTCTGATCTGGACTGGTTGAAATTCCCTTGTTCCATCAAAGCAGATCTACACCATGCTTGCCTATGATTGTTGAAACCACATTTCGCAGACCGACAGCATTCTTTTCAGCAAGTTATAGGGTATCACTTGCTGTAGGATGTCTGTCCGTCACTGATGAGAGGATTTCTCTCTGTCCAACTCCACGCAGCACAGTTGCATGTGCGCTATAAAAGCCTATATATAAATATGTTGGTGTGTGGACTTGGCAGTCAAGATATCCTCTGTCGTCTATTGCTCAGTATATCCACTCAAAATGTTTGTTGTAACATGTGCCCAATGTGCCAAATTGAATTTATGTATATTTGCTTTTTAGGTGTACCATGATTATTTTTACGACAGAATTGTTTTGATTGATCCACAGTGGTAAACATGTTGAGATTCAGAAAGTTATTGGAATGATGCTAAAGAGTATAGAGAGAATGAAAATGGTGTGTTAGAAAGGATCACTTGAAGGTTGTGCTGTTTGCACTGAATGTTTTTGAGTAAAACATGAAGGATTGTGTGAGGGTCTTTGGAAAGAGAATTGGAAAATGTGACAGGCCCATATTCTGAGCTTTATAATGGATATGTGTCTTGTTTGAAAGCTGTAATCTGTGATTTGGTTTTGAAAGAATAGCACCGGTCATTATTGAGCTCTTTTTTATGTTATTGTTGCAAGACTTGCTTGCTCATGTTAGTTTATTCCTGTCCCCTTTTAACCTTTTTTTTAAATTTGTGTCTTTATTAAAGTAGACCCCTGGGGCATTACACAAGTTGGGCATATCTTCGATAGTGCAGCCGGTACATAACATACAGCCATTTGCATTATAAATAGAAGGGCACCAATTGAGTGCTTTCCAAGTTTCACAGTAGCAATTTGCATGTTTTCACAAGAATGTTATGCAAACAAATGTGACAACAAATGAATAAAAAGAAGAATGCATAGCACAAAATTACACTCTTTGCACCAGTAAAGTGACCAAAGATGATCTTGTATTTATACTACAAAGGCTGTTTAATCACTTTATTTATATAGCGCTTTACCAACTCATGCTCAAAGCGCTGGCCGATACAGGATCTAACTCAAACCGCCCGAGACGCCCACCGCAGCCTTTGGGCGCATGGTCTGACGCCCGGACAACTGAGCACAATCCTGGGCAGCCAGAGATGGGGGAGAAGGACCAAGTGCATGCTGGGTGTGTTCTTGTTACCGGCACTCACCCGTCTAGGACATGAGCGTCAGGATCTTTAAAGTCCGTTATGGTGGAATGTATACGACACACAGACTAGACCTCGGTTTATACTCTCATCCGAAAGAGTAGGAAACGGGAGTAAAGTGTCTTTCCCAGGGACACAACACAATGGCCCGACCAGGGTTCGAACCCGGGACCTTCAGATCCGCAAGCCGAAGCACTACCATTTAGACCACAGTGCCTCCCACTGTGTGCTATCTACTGCTGCGCTATCGAGGATCTGCCCAACTTGTGTAATGTCCCTGTTAGAAGACTGACTAAATGAAAATATTGTAACTCAAAGTGACTGTTTTGTGGTTTGACATTGTGATCATTTGACTTTTGGATGGTTTTTTAATAATAATAATAAATATGCATTTCAAATGGTGCTTATTAATGCAGAAACCTGCTTCGTGCAGTCCTTGCTTCATAAAATGAATGTGATAATCAAGTCTTGCAAATTAACTGACTGATGAGAATTTATTTGTGATGAAAATGGTATTGTGGAGAGCACAGTAATGTTCTATTGTTAAATCTTGGGTCCAACACAGAGAAGATATTTGAAGTGAAATAATGAAACTATGTAAATTTGAAGTCAGAAGTGGTTATCTTGTTTTTTGATTTAAAAAGATAAAGATGTGAGCTCATGACATAGGGTTGGACTCGACATTGTTATGGTAGATATACTTTTATGTCATTCAACTTATGCACATTTATTTTCTTTTATAAGAAATTAAGACCGTTTATAGTGCTGGATGAAAATACTCGATGAGTTTACAACAGTAGTCGTGATTTGAATTATAACAATAGTCATGATTGAATGACTACTTTTGGTTGGCAATATGGCTGAACCCCCTCCCCCTCCTCTCCCTACCTCTAAGCCTGTGAAGGTAACTCCTCATTTGTGTGTGAGGTCTGTTGGATCAGCTTGGGAATATAGGTCGCTTTCTGCCAAATGGTCACTGGGGCTTCCTGTGATGTTATTATTTGGCAATGTTGGCATTTTATATGTATGTGTTTGGTTGATATTTTATAATGATGTTTGGATTTTATTTTGTTTTTGTAAATGGGGATTCGATAAATTAGTGTATAGCCTCAGCGTCCCCTGCGTGGGATGCCTTTATTGTACATTGTCATTAGGGTTGTTTTAGCAGATCTTTTATGCGGATTAGGGGTGAGTCCTCTTTCAGCAAAGTTGTGGTCTTGATTTTGTGGTCCTGATTCGGCTCTTTGCAGTCCGCTGGACTCTGTAAGCAATGAATAACTAACTAATTAACTTGGAGAAATGACTGATATATTTAGATTAAAATTTTCACCTTATTGGTACTCGTTACATTACGTACAGATATTTTGTAAACATTGTTATTGCATTCACATCTTTCTCATTTTTTTGCCAGTCCTGGCTTTTATTATTGTTGTAATTTTGAAAGTGAACAGTGCTTTGTTATTGAAATTGCGATATT
Source organism: Oncomelania hupensis (assembly GCA_036898135.1). Lineage (NCBI taxonomy): Eukaryota > Metazoa > Mollusca > Gastropoda > Littorinimorpha > Pomatiopsidae > Oncomelania > Oncomelania hupensis. Next base: position 106,484,450 of record CM072511.1, read on the forward strand.
CTAATAAAACATAATCATCTTGCTATAAAATTTTTAAGAATGTTTGTAACATGTTTAATTATTGATTCGGTTGTTTTCTATATTTGATACAGTCAACGTCGATTTATTGGAGATAGGCGCATGCTTTCTTGTGTATATATATATATGTTTTTTTTGTTGTTGTTTTTTTTTAAACAAATATTTTAGATATGGACTTCAAATTTGTTTAATAAGTAGTTTTTCATTATGTTCATGATCATTTAAATAATAAAACATTAGGTAGTCTTTTTATTTTATGGTTTGTAACACTACAGTTAGCAATTGGTTCGTTGTGGTCGCAAAACACATAATTAATTGGTTTCCGGACTGAACCATACATGTATGCATCTCATTTCACAGCTGGATCATGATAATACAATTTATAAGTAATAAACTAACGATAAGCAGTACACCAAATCAAGTAGTTAGAACAAGTGTTTTTGTGTTAAATGTGAACATATCCGCTTGTTTCATGTTGCTTGAAAATATTGTGTTTTGTTGAATTATATTAGAAAAAAAGGCTGTTTGGTAGCTTTTAGGAATTTGTTAACATTTGGCAGGATTTAAGGCTTGACTCTGAGCGAAGCCATGAGGGTTGCTGAAGATGGAGTGCGCTGGTTAAACGATCATCTGTGGTGCCCTTACGACCTTCGAGTTACGGGATAGGATAGGATAGGAATTATCTTTAATTGTTTTCAATAGTAGACATGACATAAACTTGTATTGTCTATTGATTTAGTAAGAGAGAACATATTCCATGATTTTCTATGAAATAATTTTAAAATAACTATTGTTTGTAATAGTCTGTCACAAGACTGAAATTGAAAATCAGAGAGATTTTGGAGTTAACTTTGATCAATGATGCTCAGAACAACACTTTTTTTCTTCTGAATGCAATTAAATGTTACTCTTGTTTATGAAGGGCAGAATCTCATGGTTGTTTATGCAGTTTTGCTTTTGCCAATGGAAAGCTCATCGTTGTTTAATTAAAATTATGCAAACTAGACGGTGTGTTTTGTTCTTTTTTATGTTACTCTCTCTGTTTCACTACCCACCCCACCTAACCCTCTCTCTCTCTCTCTCTCTCTCTCTCTCTCTCTCTCTTGCTCTCTCTCTCTTGCTCTCTCTCTCTCTCTTGCTCTCTCCCTTTATCTCTCTCTCTCTCTCTCTCTCTCTCTTCCCTCCCCCTCTCGTGGGGGTGCCGGGGGTTTCAGTAGAAATAGTATCCCCACTTTCTGGAAATTTAGTGCTTAAAAATTCCCACTGTCACTGTCTTTCTCCTTTGTACTTTCTTATTTCTACTCATATGTTCTATCAATCTACTATACTATCTTCTTCTTCGCTAGACCAGTCACCTACCGTTTTTCTTGAAAACTCTTTATTATATAGTGACCGGCTGGTGGATTGCCTTCAGTGTTACCACTAGGGTAATAAAAGGGGTAACTGTAGATTATAGTTACACGGCACCGGAGCGTATAGGCGACTACTGGTCACATTATTCTGACACCAGCGAACCAGTTGATGGTAAGGGGAAAATAATGTGGTCACACATTGGCCAATCCGGGATTCGAACCAGGTACCTTTCGGTTACTAGTAAGCCGCTCTACCAACTGAGCTACCCGGCCCCACACTACCGCTAGGGTTGTTTCGGCAGATCTTTTATGCGGATTAGGGGTGAGTCCTCTTTTAGCGAGGTTGTGGTCTTGATTTTGTGGTCCTGATTCGGCTCTTTGCAGTCCGCTGTACCCTGTAAGCAATTAATAACTAACTAACTTGTACTGGATTCAGATTCTGATAACATGGGTAACTATTGTTAATATAGATAGGTAGCACCACTCTTGAGTATTGGAGCTCGAACGATCAGAATAGTAGGCTTATTGATTGATTGATTGATTGATTTATTGTTGCTTTAGGTCCAGCGGACTCTTCCGAGCCAAATCAGGACCGGACAACCCCCGATCCGCATAAAAGATCTGCTGAAACAACCCCAGTGGGAAAATTGAATGCCCTCCACCGGCCAGTCACTTTACAATAAAGACATCCCACGCGGGGGACGGCTGAGGGTTGACCTCAACTACGCGAACACCCCGGTTACAAAAACAAAATAGAATATAAACATCATTATAAATCATCAACCAAACACATACATATAAAATGCCTATAGTGCTAAATAGTACAATCATAGGAAGCCCTAGTGACCACCCGGCAGAAAGCGTCCAACACTCCCAAGCTGATCCAACAGACCTCATACACAAACAAGGAGTCTTGTCCAGGAAGAGTTTTCAAGAAAAAAGGTAGGTCATTGATCTAGCGAAGAAGAAGATAGTATAGCAGAGTGAAGGACAGAGCAGGAATAGGAAAGAGTAAATGAGGAAGACAGCGACAGTGGGAATTTAAAGCACTAAATTTCCATAAAGTGGGGATACTATTTATACTGAAAACCCCCGGCACTCCAACGGGGGTACTGTTGCCGCAGTGAAGCGTCTTGCCTATAAAGGAAAGACAGGTTTTCAACTGTGGCTTTCACTGTTCCCTTTATAGGTTTGAACAATCTACAGTGGCAAGATTGCTCATGACCCCAAGGGGTAGTAGGCTTATTAGTAGCTATTAAGGCTGTACATAGGATCTGATAATGTGTGATAGTGAAGTTTAGGAATATGTTCGATGAGGTCACCAAGTTCTTCCTTAGCAGTAGACCCTATATCATATCTGTATTGTTACAGTGTGTATGTCCCTATACATTACGATAAGCCAACAATAAATACATCATTGTCAGTTTCATTATTATATCAGATACATAGTACATATGTTAATGTGCACAAAAGAGACAAGAAAACGTGATTGGTAGTCCTTTAATTTTCACTGTTTCATACTGGTCTAAATAAAAGTATATATGCCTACTTATTCAAATAAAAGGGTTAATGATAACTAGTCTAGTGTGATTTGTTGTTTTGACTTCTCTGGATTGTTCTGCGGACTAATTGACTACGTACATTAACATTTTGCAATGACTTTCACAATGAAAGGTAAGTGTATTAAACATTATTTTAGTTTGATTTTAAAGGTTGATTGCTTATATGCAATGAAAGATATGTTTGTTTACTGAACATGTATTATTTGGTTGGATGACTGGCAGCTTGTTGTATTGATTGATAAGGATGAGTTGGTGATCAAATTCAGTTGTAACTTTCCATTTAATTGATATTTACTTTGGGTTTAGAAAATTGTGGTAACCTACGAAAACCTCTAATGAACTCACACATTATGATTACATGCTCTCCTTAACGCCACATACGGTCCTGATTTGGCTCGGAAGAGTCCGCTGGACCTAAAGCAACAATCAATCAATCAATCAAACGCCACATGCATACCTTTTTTTTATTTCGGTAATGTCCATATATGTCGACTCTGACAAATAATGGATTAATTGAAGGTCTGGGCAGCGAGCTGATGAATGGGTTTATGTAAAGAGACACAACGGATCAACAATTATTATGGCAATTTTAACTGAAATGTAATAATTTTCATTAGCATTATGTTTCAAAGAGCTCTAGGATTTTTCGTAAACAGTGCTTAAGTGTATTAAAAATGTTTGAGGGTGGGAATGGCCACATCTATGCCTTACACGAGTTGCGGTTACCAGCGGTTAACAAACTCCATTACATTTTATGCAGTGACGTTGCTGGTTGTCCTTGCGTTGGCGTGCGTCTCAACAGAGTCCATGATGCAAGAGGACATCAGAGCGCCCGGGATGACGCAGCAACGACAGCTGCAACGTCATATGGGAGGAAACTCGATCACTCCACACGCCCCCATTCCCCGGAACAAATCTGAGTTGAGGTCCTGGCGCAACAGACTGAAACATAATAACACGCACGTTGGCGTCAACAATGTAATCAGGCCTACCACTACGCAAAATAGTCCTACCACACAACACCATCATTCCGCCTTACACCATGCCACAACCAACGAGCGCAGCTACCCGGTTTACGGGATTAACGAGTCCATGATGCAAGATGACGTCAGAGCGCCCGGGATGACGCAGCAACGACAGCTGCAACGTCATATGGGAGGAAACTCGACCACTCCACACGCCCCCATTCCCTGGAACAAATCTGAGTTGAGGTCCTGGCGCAACAGACTGAAACGTAATAACACGCACGTTGGCGTCAACAATGTAATTAGGCCTACCACTACGCAAAATAGTCCTACCACACAACACCATCATTCCGCCTTACACCATGCCACAACCAACGAGCGCAGCTACCCGGTTCACGGGATTAACGAGGCCACCACACAAAATCACCACTTGTCCACACAGAGTTCGACAAGCCGTAGACCTCAGCTACTATCAACACACAGTATTTTACCCAAAGGTGGCTACCAAACCACCCAACCTTCAGGTCTCACCATCCAACGACAACACTACATCACCATTAAGCTTCCGCATACCAACACCTCTTCCCAATTTCCGCGCAATGCTACAACTACTGCGCGTACTACCACTTTTACCGACCTTCCGGGTAATACTACCTCTATTGGACGTAACGCCACAACCACCATATTTCCGGGTAACATTACCTCTACTACGCATACCCCCAATTCTACCGATTTTTTGCGTAACATCACCTCTAGTGCGTCTAACACCACAACCACCGTACATTTGCCGAACACCACAACCCCGCTACGTACGACCGAAACGACACCACCAACCGTCGTTCCCCCGTCTCCCAAGGCGGGGACCCCGTATGGCTGCCAGAAAGTGTCCCCCTGCGTGTGTCAGACTGAGGATGGAGCAAGAGTGGACCTGACTCCACTGGCCAGGAACGACGGACTGCCCAGGTAGGGACATTCCAGCAATTTGATGTAGAATACTTAACTTAATGTGGAGACAATAATGTTGAAGAATAACAAAATCTCATTTGTCGATGAACGGCTTAGGATCTCCATTCTACCCTCACCCTCACTCCCCTTCTCTTCTACCTCTTCTCCGCTCCTCCCTGAACACTTTATCGAATCTGAGAATATTCCTGTTTGAGTTCCGTGCGCATGAAATCATTTACTTTGTATCTGTATTGAAGTTTTGGTGGTTAAGTTATTATGGTTATTATGTATGTTTCATATAGATTTCTCAATGTCCATGCTACAAACGACCCGTATATCTACTCCTGGAATCCTTGCTACGACTTCGACCAAGGCACTTGTCACAATGTTGCGGTAAGAAAAGTTCATAGTAATATTTTACCGTTTCGTTCCAAACACACGAAAACTTCGTTTTCTTCAAATAGGACCTACTTCGCGCACGCTCACATGCACACAAACACACACTCCTCAACTCCCACCTCATACGTACACACCCGGCAACTCTCTGCCCACCCTCATACACACAAACACACCCACACTTTCTATAAAAGTTCAAAAGCTTTACTTATTTATTTCAGATGTGTCAGTATAACCTAGTTGCGCCTGTCCACGATACATACCACGACAAAACCACGGCTCCTCTCTCCACCACCAACCCCACAAACGCTGCCCCCTCCATTATCACCACACTCTCCCTGCCAGCAAATTTGACTTGAGATCCTATCCTATCCCGTATATCCGAGGTCGTAGGGGCACTAAAGATGATCGTTTAACCAGCGTACTCCAACTTTCCCTGTCCTCAGCAACCCTGATGGTTTCGCTCAGTGTCAAACCAGTCCATTCTCGAATGTTGTCCTCCCACCTCTTTTTCTGTCTCCCTCTTATTCTACCTCCTTGCACTGTGCCTTGCATGATGGTCTTTGCAAGACCTGATGATCTGGTGACGTGGCCATACCATCGGAGTTTCCGTTTTATCACCACTGTGAGCAGGTCATCGTCTTGTCCAATGGCTTGTGTGATGGTCTGTTGGACTTCGTCGTTGGTGATGTGCTGGGCATAGGAAATGCCCAGAAGTCTTCTGTAGCACCTCATCTCCATGCTTTGTATTCTTCGTTGTAGATCTGATGTGAGGGTCCATGTTTCGCAAACTTATAGGAAGATGGAGATGACCAGGGAGCGCAGCAGTCTTATCTTGGAATGTAGGCTGATGGTCCTGTCTTTCCAAATGGGCTTTAACCTCGCCAGAGCAGCAGTTGTTCGTGCGATCCTGGAGATGACTTCCTGTCGGGACCCATTGTTTGATACAATGGCTCCTAAATATTTGAAGCTGTGCACTGTGTTGAGGGATTGGCCTTGAACTTTGATGTCCGTGTTGATGCAAATGATGTTGTTGGTCATCATTTTGGTCTTCTCTGCACTTATTTCCATTCCATAGGCTCTGGAGGTGGTTTTACGCCTCTGTGCCAGCTGTTTAAGTTCATATTCCTCTCCAGACAATCCATCTTTAGATAGAGAGAGAAAAGAAAGAGAGATAGAGAGAGAGACAAACAGACAAACAGACAGAGATAGAGAGAGACAGACAGACATATAGACAGAGATAGATAGAGAGAGAGAGAGAGAGAGAGAGAGAGAGAGAGAATTGACAATTTGATTCTTTAACGTCTTTAGCAGCACAGACCTCCGACAGGGTTTAAAAAAATTTACTAAACATGTTAAGAACATTTCAACATGTAATAATAATTAGCTAATGTACATTTTTTAATATAAATATAAATGTGCAATTTGTGCATGCAGCCTATGATTAAACACCCGGTACACATTGGTCGAAGGCTGCCAGAAGCATGTTTTACTTGTCGCCTCAACAGGCGATAAAGAATGCTCTCATGCTTCAGAGCACTGCTTCCTACACGCTTCAAGCGCTATAGTGACGGGAAAAGCGCAATTTCACTGTAAATATATACAGAATGTTGCTCTACAACATTCCGCTCTTTCCGTCTCAAAAACCCAATTGCCTTGTTGGATTCTTAAATTGCATGAAACCAAGTGAGGACACTATCCGGCGTCAACAAACGGTTCAAAAACATTGTACGGTTCGTAAAAGACAGTTGACCTAGAAACTAATACAGTTTGACCTAATTCGTCCCCTAGAGGAGACGAAACTTACATTTTTCTATTTTCATGAGTTCACTGCAGTGAAATTGCGCTTTTTCCGTGACTATAGAGCTTGAAGCGTATAGAAAGCAGTGCTCTGAAGCATGGGAGCATGCTTTTGGCCTGTTGAGGCGACTAATAACGCATGCTTCTGGTATCGTTCGACCAATGTGTATCGAAGAAGAAGAAGAAGAAGAAGAAGAAGAAGAAGAAGAAGAAGAAGAAGAAGAAGAAGAAGTAGGTTTACTCTAAGTTTGATTGTTTCAGATGTGCCAGTATGACCCAGGTGCGCCTCAAAACAATACCTACTACGACCTAGGTAACCAGCAGAGTGTAGACTACGAAGTCAGCTCCAGTCGTGGACTCATGATAAAATATTTTGCTCCTGCTCCACGGTGGATTCCCTTCAGGTAAATCATCATCATCATCATCATCATCATCATCATCATCATCATCATCATCATCATCATCATCATCATCATCATCATCATCATCATCATCATCATCAGCAGCAGCAGCAGCAGCAGCTGCAGCAGCAGTATCGGCAGCATCAGCATCAGCAGTAGTAACAGCAGCAGCAGCAGCGGCGTTGTCGTCGTCGTACTTTTCTGCCGTCGTTGCAAGACAATGTATGTGTTCCAGTCTCCATATCTTGTGCAGTTGCACTGTAATAATTTTGATCTTCGATAACATTACCTGTCGCTTACCTGTTGCAGAATTTCGTACGTACAGTTGAGATGTGACCCCAACGTTGAAGTAATGTTCACTGCGGATGGCCAGCTGATGAAGGGGCTAGGTGTCTATGTAAGTTTACAATTAATTGTAGATCACGAGAAAGTCAGATCTTGGAATATTTTAAATAATGTTTTGTATTTTTTGGGGGGACGGAGGGTAGGTGGGTGGGTGGATTTGGGGTTTGTGAGAAATTTACCTGTCACTTATCCGCAACACCATGCAAGACACATGGGTACAGGATTCAACAACACCTTCTAATTTGCATCTACATGTACACTAAATCCCAGCCACTGCACTGAAACAACCACTGCTGACTTTCAGACTGACCAAGTGTAGCGTTCCAGAAATACTCCCCCGAAGAGAGTATCTGCATCTGTCAGAACCTTGAGCAGCTCTTGAGCTGGAAAAGCGTTACATAAGAATGATTACATAAAGTAAATGTCTGTAATGTTTCATTTCAGAAGGAGACTATATTTACAATAATGTAATAGTAATGCATTTCACCCAGGAGGAAATAATGAGGGTGCACTATAATTATTTTACATGTTTCATTTTCTTTTGGTTCCAGTACTTCACTCTGGTCAGTCGCTATGCGTGTTTGGTGGGAGGAAGGAACAAGACCACCACGCCAATTCCCACTCCACCAACCCCTGGGCCGCCTGTAACAGTGGTTCCTGGGCCCACTGACAACCCCATCTACAACCTGAAAACAGTGGTGGATCTTCTCTTTGCTGTCACGTGAGTCAATCTGAATGCAAACGTTTTGTATAATTTACACGTTCTCTAGTTGATAGAATGGGTTTGGTGGATTGGTCGGTTGTTTCATACCAGTGTATGGCGTCATATGGCAAGCCGAGATGACTACAATGCAAATGAAATCGCTAGTGTAAGACTGCATAATACTGCATCTAGTATGTATTCTTATTGACGCATTCTACTGCACATTCCACCCCCGTTGGGGTGCCGGGGGTTTAAGTATAAATAGTATCCCCACTGTCTGGAAATTTAGTGCTTTAAATTTCCACTGTCGCTGTCTTTCTCATTTGCTCTTTCACATTCCTGCTCTGTTCTATAAATTTGCTATACTATCTTCTTCTTCGCTAGACCAGTCACCTACCTTTTTTCTTGAAAACTCTTCCGGGACAAGGCTCCTTATTTGTGTATGAGGTCTGTTGGATCAGCTTGGGAATATTGGACGCTTTCTGCCAGGTGGTAACTAGGGCTTCCTATGATGTTATTATTTAGCAATGTAGGCATTTTATATGTATGTGTTTTGTTGCTAATTTATAATGATGTTTGTATTCTACATGCATTTTGTTTTTGTAAACGGGGGTTCGATAAATTAGAGTACAACCTCAGCGTCCCCTGCGTGGGATGTTTTTATTGTAAAGTGACTGGCTGGTGGAGAGCTTTCAGTTTTACCACTAGGGTTGTTTCAGCAGATCTTTTATGCGGATCAGAGGTTGTCCGGTCCTGATTTGGCTCGGAAGAGTCCGCTGGACCTAAAGCAATAATCATGTAATGTAATGTAATGTACTGCACATTCCAGACTCCATTTGGGGGAAGTTTGTGTGACGGAGGGACAGGATGGAGGGGGGCAGAGGATAGTCATTTTTGGCTAACATTTCTAACCGCCTAGAAATGTTTTTGTCCAGATAACTGCGTCATCTTGAATATAAGAAAAAATATTTTGATTTAAATTATTAGTATAATTATGAAAATATGCAGAATTAACAAACACGCAGAGTACAGTGTTTAGCGAGCGTTGTGGCCAAGTGGGCTAAGGCGGGACTAACATGCCTTGTCCACAGGCCAGAAACCAATGGCGCCTGACAGGTGTGGGTTCGATCCTGCATCGGGGCGTTATGTTTCTCCGAATATTATTTACTTTCGACTCGGGCAACGTCTCGGGGGTTTTCTCCGGGTACTCCGGTTTGCTCCCCCAGCAAAAATTTAAAAAAATTTCAAAATTAAATAATTTCTTAATTTCAAAAATCACAACTATTGTTAGGTAGGTTGGGTTTGGGCGCGCCCCAGGCTGCGACTACGCCTTCCACATGGGGAGGCGGCCCAGAATTTCCCGATAAAAAGGGACAATAAAGCATTAAAATCTAAATCTAAAAAAATCTTAATCTTAATGATCCATAACACTGAATGTTCTATGAAAGCTGTTTTGCAACTACTACGTCAATAACAAGAGCAACAACAAAACTAACACTATTACTTTTCTGTGGCAGCATTACGGCCGCGGTGGGTTTGTTGGTGTTGCTGCTGCTGCTGGTGGCGGTGATGGTAAAGAGGAAGGTGAGCGGCGTTGGAAGAAACCCACCAGACTACACCACGATCATGGAGACCATTGAACCTGACACCAAGATCCCCATGTAGAAGAAGAAGGAAGAAGAAGAAGAAGAAGAAGAAGAAGAAGAAGAAGAAGAAGAAGAAGAAGAAGAAGACGAAGACGAAGAAGAAGAAGAAGAAGAAGAAGAAGACTTTAGACTTTAAACGTTTATTTCAATTACAACATGTTACAAGGATAATTATTTTAAGCTTACAGCTTATTCTTACAATTAGTCCTTGTTTCAGGCACCCACTCAAGCATAATACATTTCTACAATCATTTAAACCTGCGACATGATACATATATAAGAGTAAAACTAGGGCCTATAACAATTTCAAGACAAGAACTTTTAACATATCTAAACGTTATCGAAACAATATAATATTATACCATTATAATATGGTGACCTGTGGGTAGAAAATTTATGAATTTAAAACAGCAGCTTATTCTTGTCACCAGTTTAACCCCCACATTTACGATTGATGATTCATCAGGGGAACTAAGAGTGGACATTGAAGTTTAACCTCTTTACCTCCCATTGGCGATATTGTAGACAGGGATAACCTTCCCATGGAAAAGAGATGAGGACCTAAATCAACACTTAACCACCATAGCAATTATATTACGAAGATGGACAGAGAGAATTGAGATCGAAATGTTGCAAGAGGTGAAGAGATGGTGACTTGAAATTTAACTTTGATTAGTTGATTCTTATCAAAAGCATCTGAAAGAATATAAATATCAACGAATATTATAATTATTTATATTATATATTTAAATTTTTCTCTTGATGTCAGATAAATTTAATAATAATAACTGTGAGATTAGTAGATTTACAATATGTGGTAAATCCTATGAACTAAACACGATGATGACCAGACCAGACCAACAGTTTGATTTTTACTATCGCGGTGTTCGCAATTATTTTCTTAAACATGACCATGGCTAAAATGAAAGGGAGAATAATTCTTTTTAATATAAATAGATTAAATAGGATATTGCGTCAGTTATGTAGCAGTCATTACTTCATTAAACTGTTTTTCCACTGAATTTTACAAAGATGTGAGTTAAGTACAGACCATTAATGTTAATGTCAAATAAGTTAGTATTGTTTACCTCTTGCTGCCATTGTCAGTTTTATTTGTCCGAATTGATTCTGAAAGAGACATTTTTCATATTTTGTTTTAATAAAGGAAAATACAAACAAACGGACATTTAAAATTAAACTGAAACAACTTAAAACATTTTTTTCTCCCTCTCTCTCTTTCTTTGTCTGTCTGTCTCTCTCTGTTCTCTCTTTCATACACACACACACATCTAACACACATACACAAACACATACACACACTTACACAGTCCGATAGCTCATAATAAAAAAAAGAAAATACAAACAAGTAAGAATCGTGACATTAAAACAATGCACTAATATCTTAATAAGTTTGACAAAATAAGGTTGTACAACAAAATGATGGGCTATTTAAAAACTGCAAATTGTATTACGCGCGCACGTAAAGCAAGGCAATAAATAAATAAATATTAAATTAAACGTAAAAAATTAACAGAAAAGAGTCGGAAAAGTAGGATACGAAGCATGGTAATTAAAAGATATTACCACGATGTAATAAATTTTTACATACATTGTTATATATATATATATATATATATATATATATATATATATATATATATATATATATATATATATATATATATATATATATATATATATATATATATAAAAATATAAATATAAATATAAGAAGGCGAATCAACGGCTGTTCTTCCTCAGGAAACTGAAGCAGTTCAGGGTCAACAGCACAATCCTGTATCTATTCTACCAGTCTGTCATTGAGAGTGTTGTGCTTTACAACCAGCTGTGCTACTACAGCTCTGCCAAGAAAGCCGACACGGACAGACTGGATAGAATCACTGCTGTGGCGTCAACGCTGATGGGGAAGGACACAAGGCCGCTAGCAACATTGTTCGACCAGACTGCAGTGAAGAAGCTAGAGAAGATCAAGCAGGATTCAAGTCATCCACTGCATGATGCTGTCTCTGCCTGCATTTCAAAACGCGGATCAGGGCGTATGCTGTCCATGCGGTGTAGAACATGTCGCTTTAGAGACTCTTTCCTTCCAACAGCAATCCGCACTTTCAACAATAGAGGACGACGAGGCTCAGAATAGTTGATGGTTGTTACCCAGGATGGATGGCAGTGAATGGATTAACTGTGTATTATCATTATCAATCACCAGGTAGAAAAATTAGCTTGGATACAAAAGGAGTACCTGAAGCACCTTTGCCAGGACCATCATCCTCGTATCAACATCATCATTATCACCATACCCATTGTCATCATTATTTATATCAATCTTGTTGCTGTATCAATTTTTATTCATCAGATTACCATAAGTTGTACTGATATTTATATCAATCAAAAACAAACACTGTCACTGTCAAAAATAATATGAATTTGCAGCAGTTATATGTACACAAATTTATGTTCCAGATGCTGCTATTTTCTGATTCAAATTGAAATTGAAATTGAAACTTGTCTGTTGTTTATTTCACTGCTATGTTTATTAGGACATTGTTAAGAGAAATAAAAATGGTCTTTCATCCTTGGCAGTCTCATCTTCATCCTCATCATCTTCATCCTCATCATCTTCATCCTCCTCCTCCTCCTCATCATCATCATCATCAACAACAACAACAACACTAGTAGTAATTACCATTGTTGGCTATCTCAACAGTATTAGTACATAAATTGGTTCTTTGCAAATAATTAAAAACAGCCTGTGCAATGTGCTATGATTACCCTTTCCTATTGTTGTCATTCCCATCACTGCTGTCAATGTGAACATGTATTTACATACCATCACCATCATCATCATCATCTTGGACTGACTCTTAACCATCAAGAACTGTGATAATGATTGTTAGATTGGATGCAATATCATTTTATATGTCATAATCAGACTGTGATTATTGTTATTAACAGTAGTGGTGGCGTGTATTCGTGTGTGTGCATGAGTGTATGCCTGTAGAAGTGGTTGTAAAAGTATTGTTTTGTTTTGTTTTGTTTATTTTAGCTATAATAAACCTGCATGTGGAGGAAAATTTGTAGGCTGAAGCATTTATTATTTACCTCTTTGTAGCTTGACTCTTTTATTATCAGCTGGATCCAGCGTGATTCTATGTAATTTGCTTTTAGAGCAATAGATTTTAGTCGTCTAGTTTTTAAGAGATTCATATGCATAACCATACTTAGTCTGTGCAAAGTTAATCATCAGAAAACCCTGTACTGACCCAGTTTCTCCTTGCATGGCAGTCTGGTTCATAATATCAAAAACATGTATACTGCTTGGAAATTCAGGTCTTTGTTTCTTGGGTCCTGTTGTGTACGCATAAAAATAATATCTAGGAATTGCAGTTGATCTGCACTGAACTGAAATAAACACAGACTTAGCACAACTCCCGTTGTGTGTTTAGAACACTGTTACTAGGTTAGAAGTGACGTCATTACTGGTCCTGCCACAGGCCAGTGACAGTCTGCATTAAATACTGTACCGGTAACTTTTTAATTTCTGGTGTGTGTGGGTGTGTGTGTGTGTGCGTGCGGGTGTGGGTGCGTGCGGGTGTGTGTGTGTGTGGGTGTGTGTGTGTGTGTGTAGGTAGGTGTTTTGTGTTAGGGGTTAGAAAGTAGGATGCATGACTTTTATTATTTCATTAATATGATTATAAGCTACATTCATGTTGTGTACACCTGCTTTTCTGTTCTTTGGGGTGTATTGTTTTAATCCCTGAAGTCTTTTGTGTTTTATTGCTTTTGTGCCGTTGTTTTGATGAAGTGTACGCCGCACACACATTTCCTTGTGTTTTCATGGGGACAATAAAGATTCTGATTCTGATTCTGATTCTGAGATGGAGCACGCTGGTTAAACGATCATCTGTGGTGCCCCAACGACCTTCGAGTTACGGGATAGGATAGTTTAGGACATGGGACAATAAAGGATTCTGTAATGATTGTCTCACGCGACACTGACCAGTTTTATCCAATTAACTATGTCAAAACAATAATAGCAAGTCCATTGATAACTACTGAACGATCAGGGTACTTTTAATGTATCATTGCGCCAAAGACCCGATTGTGGCACAGGTACATGAATAAGATGAAATCCTAGTTTGACCCGATGTTTCCAAATGATCCATGATGTTAGAATATTCACTTTTGAGATACCTATGGCCTTTTTAAAGGGAGGATGTTTGTTCAGATTTTGTGACAATTAATTTATTTGGAAAAAATGCATTGTTGTCACAGTGAGTAAAAGATTAAATTATATAGATGCATTAAAAAAAAGTAGCCTACACAGGTCTGCCGTCAATCAAAAGCTATACATGACACCGATGAAAAGTTTATATTATTTCAGATACAATTGTTCAATCGTGTAAAAAAAACAAAAAAACAACAACATCGTATTTATATTCAAAGCGCAATTGCTGCACACAAAAAATTTATAATGGGCATATAAATGTGTGCAACAGATCCAATAGTTATTCAAACTGTATCATCGGCTTACGGACGTAAAATCAAAACTCCTGTTAGGCCTACTTTAAAATCTATACTTTATGTGCGACAGATCTGATTGTTACCATGACCAATTCATAGGCCTGTGTCGTAAATATCACATGCACCATCAACAGTAAAGGTAAACGATAATGGTGTAGCGTCACTGATATGATAATGGACTACTGTGACCTTACAAATAAGTAAGTCAAAAACGTAACACTAGCGGTGATATCAGGAGTGGTGTTGCGCATTTTCAATACAGCAACATTGTAATTATTATCATCTTCATCTTCGTCGAAATGGACACATTCAGTAAGAAAATAATTGTTTTGTTCATAAAACATGTTTTGTTAATTTGTAGTAGTTCATTAAGAAGGTGTTATTTCAATTCCATTTCATTGATATCTAAACTACTGTAAAGTTTTATTTCTCTAGTTTTAAAACAAATGTTGGTTATCAGTTTTATAGATAGTTTTTTTTTCACTTAAATAAGCGTTGTGATAATGTTTCTTGTGTGGAAATATTTATGCACATTACACAAAAATTCCATCATTATCCTGCTTTGGTCACTTTGTTAGTTAACAGTTTTAAAGTGAGTGAGAGAGGGAATGAGTGAGTGAGCAAGTGAGTTTGTTATTGAGTTAGTTATTTATTAGGCTCGTTATTTAGTTAGTTAATCATTATTTACTCTATTTTTTTATAATTTGTCAAGTTGTCGATGAAGTCTGCAATTCAGTCACTGATGGTATGGGTGAGTTGTGTAGGGTGTGCGTTTATGTGTGTGACTGAGTGTGTGTGTGTAGGGGGTTTCAGTATAAATAGTATCCCCACTTTCTGGATATTTAGTGCTTTAAATTCCCATTGTCGCTGTCTTTCTCATCTGTTCTTTCTCATTCCTGCTCTGTTCTATCAATCTGCTATATCTATCTTCTTCTTCGCTAGACCAGTCACCTACCTTTTTTTCTTGAAAACTCTTCCGGGACAAAACTCCTTATTTGTGTGTGAGGTCTGTTGGATCAGCTTGGGAATATTGGACGCTTTCTGCCACGTGGTCACTAGGGCTTCCTATGATGTTATTATTTAGCAATGTAGGCATTTTCTATGTATGTGTTTTGTTGATATTTTATACTGATGTTTGTATTCTATTTTGTTTTTGTAAACGGGGGTTCGATAAATTAGAGTAGTACTACAGCCTCAGCGTCCCCTGCGTGGGATGTCTTTTATTGTAAAGTGACTGGCTGGTGGAGTGCCTTCAGTTTTACCACTAGGGTTGTTTCAGCAGATCTTTTATGCGGATCAGGGGTTGTCTGGTCCTGATTTGGCTCGGAAGAAACCAATAATCATGTAATGTAATGTGTGTGTGTGTGTGTGTAGTGTATGTGTGTGTTTCTGTCTGTGTGTGTGCGTGTGTGTGTTTGTGTGTAATGTGCCGCGCTGTGAATATATGTGGATAACTGTAGGCGTATTAGTATGTGTGTATTTATGCTTGCGTGCTTGCGTTAATACGTTTTAACTCTACAATTTGAACCACACCCATCGGGCTTTCATATTCCTATATATTTGTTTCCTTCCACAGTAAGATGTGTGTCTGCGGTGGTGATACTGCTGGCCTGTTTTGCGGCCCAACATGCAGTCAGAGGCCATGAAGTGAATCCAGTGGGTCCGGAACCTGTACACCCAGTTACCACAGGTGTAAAAGACCCTTTTGCACCACGCCTGGTTACTACAGGCGGAGAAGCACTATCAAAGACAACTCAAGAGCAAGAGGGTGGAATGCATCTTCAGCCGTGGATTCAAGTCAGAAGTTATTCTTTTATAGGAATCGGTTTCAACATTATACATTATTAGTCTTATCGTCTTCGTCGTCATCGTCAATGTCGTTGTCGTCACTTTCTTACTGCTTCTCCTTTACCGCATCCGTGTTAATCCTCTTTCTCCCTCTCATTTTTGTGGTCGGTATATTGATGATTGATAATTGGTGATGATGGAGATGATGATGATGATGATGATAATGATGATGACGATGATGATGATGACGATGATGATGATGACGATGATGATGATGATGATAATGATGATGATGATGATGATGATGATGATGATGGTTAAAATCAACAATAAATAACAAAATCAGCAATATAAATATCAACAACAACAACAACAACCATTAGTAATAACTAAAACCTCGTCCCAAAAAGCATCTTCATCATCATCGTCAAATTAATGAGGATACAACGATACGTTTTCTTCCAAATCACGATTAACGATCGTCATTTGCAGGCCTTTGTGAAAGAAGAGCTCAATATGCCGCACAGAGTCAGCACACCAGCACCAGCACATACCACCACCATACCACGAACCCGTACATTTTCCATACCACGATCCCATGTTCCCTCACCTTCACCTCCACCTTATGGTCCCTCCAACACACCGGCGCCAAGGCCCAGGATCCCCTCTACAGGCCCCGGGGCTGGTGTGCCGTACGCCTGCCAGAAGCTGTCCCCGTGTTCTTGTCAGATGCAGGACGGTTCCATCATGGACCTTTCCCCTCTGGGTAACCAGGGCAACATACCGAGGTAGATAAGATATAATAATATAATAAATTTCGATATTTACAAAATCAAAACACAAGGTTAGATCTTATTATTATGTATGTGTATCTTACCTGCCTAACAATGTACCAGGGTTGACTGTTCAATTTTGTGTACGTTTGTATTATTGCTTAAGCACAGACGCTTGTTGGTTCCGCAGATGGTCAGTTCAAATTCCAAGTTATTATGTCAAACCAAAATGGCTAAAAGCCACAGCTTTAGTTTTGTTAATCTTTGAATCGTCTTTTCAAGATTCTTGGATGTACCAGACCAAGCCAACCAGTACCAATACTCTTGGAATCCTTGTTACGGTTTCAGTGAAGGGACCTGCCAGAACGTCGCTGTAAGTAATCGTACAGTTACAACTGCATGCCACTGACTGAGGTGAAAGGACAACTAGCTTAAAATTATGGACATACCTTAACTTGGGTTGTAAGTCTTGACGAAGCGTTATAACGAAATACATGTAGCCTACAGAGGATCTTTTAGTCTGCTGTGTTTTAGTTCGTTCTACCTTTTTACTTGTCTTCTTGATATATTTTCTAGTATTAACTACTTTGTAAAACAAAATCACATAACGATCAGTATCATGTTGGCTAGTATCGATAATACAAGGTCAAGGTGAAGTATAAAAATAAAATACATTCAATCAAAAACAAAAACTTTTTTTTAAAGTACCATTTTTTTTATATTAAAAGTATTGATGAAAGGAATGAGGAAGTAAATGAACGAATAAATGAGTTAATTTTAGAAAACTTGTGCACACAGTATTCTTGTGGGCAGATCTGTCAGTCAATTACCATCTCACCGTGGATAATGGAAAGAGCCAACGTCACAGCTTCCGGCCATGAACTTGTCCGTGAGAAGGTCAAGGTGATCACGAACTACGACCTTGGGGACCAAACCACTGTTGACTTCGGTATCAGTTCTGAGAGAGGATTTATGTTGGTGTACACTGGAGAGGGAGGTCCTGGGGTTCCTATAAGGTAGTCCTAAAGGCCTACATTCTTTCTTTATGCTCCTTATAGCGGGCGACGATGGGTATAGGTTAAAGGACTAGTACATTGCACTGTTAGTGAAGTGCGATCTTACAATTATTATAGTAGGTCTAATGAAGTCAAGATGATGATGTTGATGATGATGAAGGCGGATCAGCAGGTTCACGCGGGAGGGTGCTTTTTTTTTTTTTTTGGGGGGGGGGTGCACTTTTTTTGGGGGGGGGGAGGGGAGGGGGGTGGAAAGACTTTAAATACATTAAACTTCTTCTTCTTCTTCTTCTTCTTCTTCTTCTTCTTCTTCTTCTTCTTCTTCTTCTTCTTCTTCTTCTTCTTCTTCTTCTTCTTCTTCTTCTTCTTCTTCTTCTTCTTCTTCTTCTTCTTCTTCTTCTTATTATTATTATTATTATTATTATTATTATTATTATTATTATTATTATTATTATTATTATTATTATTATTATTGTCCTTTATTATTTTTATTATTATTATTGTCCTCTATTCTTCTTCTTCTTCTTCTTTTTATTATTATTATTATTATTATTATTATTATTATTATTATTATTATTATTATTATTATGCTGCTGCTGCTGCTGATGATGATGATGATGATGATTAGCATGATGATTATTAGCATGATGATTATTATGAATATTATGGATATTCTGAATATTCTTTTTCCTCTTCTTTTTCTCCTTCCTCTTCATTCTTCTTTTTCTTCTTCTTTTTTTTTTGTCGTCCGTGGGGGGGGGGGGGGGGGGGGGGTGTACGTGCACCCGTTGCACCCCCCCCCAAGATCCGCCCCTATTATGATGATGATGATGATCACGATGATGATGATCACGATGATGATGATGATGATGATGATGATGATGATGATGATGATGACGACGACGACAACGATGATGATGATGATGATGATGATGATGATGATGATGATGATGATGATGATGATGATGATGATGATGATGATGATGATGATGATTATTTACAGGACGAGCTATGTTCAGCTGCACTGCGATCCCAATGTGGAAGCCGAGTTTACAGTTGATGGAGAACTTTCTCCACCTTCTGGGGTCTATGTAAGTAAAAGTAATAGTAGTAGTAATAGTAGTAGTAGTAGTAGTAGTAGTAGTAGTAGTAGTAGTAGTAGTAGTAGTAGTAGTAGTAGTAGTAGTAGAAGTAATAGTAGTAGTTGTGGTTGTTGTTTTTGTTGTTGCTGCTGCTGCTGCATATGTTTGTTATGTCTGTTTGCAATGTTAATTTCATGACAAAGCTTGAGGTCGTTAAAGTATGGAAACCGTAGTTTCTATCAACATTCATTATTGTCTGTTTTTAATTAAAGTGCATTGTAATTGTTCATATTGTACAGGGTGTTCCAAAAGTCTTGGGCACATTTTGACATTGAATATTTCCGAAACTATTAAGGATATAAAAACGCATCTGGTAAATTCAGAAAGCTTGTAATCTCAATTTTTACATGGAATGTTCAAAGATGTTCAATGTGAGCACCATTGGTCACACGACACACATCAAGCCGATAGTCAAATTCTTGCCAAACGCGTCCCAGCATTTTATGGTTGAGTGAACGCCATTAATGTGTCTGAAAAGAAATAAAAAAAATCAACAGCTTTACAAAAAACTTAATGTAATTAGCTTTAAAATGGCACAACTTTGATCTTACTACCATTCATAGTAATTGAGATATGGGGACTTCAGATGTGCCCAAGACTTTTGGAACACCCTGTATAACAAGAAGTGAGCGCTGGCCAACTTACTGATTCCAGTCAGCCAATATATGGTGTTATCAGTCAATAGATGGTGTTATCAGTCAATGGATAAATGAATATTCACATTTGAAAAAGTTGGTTAGCCACTGTCGTGAGTGACGCTGCAAGTTGCTAAGATAAGCTGGGAGAAGATCTGAAGTAAAGTATATAAATTATGATGTCCTACCTGCAACGTTCAGTGTTAATGAATGGTGACTTACTTATTTGTGTAGTTTCAAAATTAATTTATCAATGTTTTTATTTATTTCTATTTATTTTATTTTATTTTATTTTGTGCAGTACTTCACTTTGAGAAGTCAATACGCCTGCCTGAAATCCACCTCAACGACCACTGCCACGCCTCTCCCACCCCCCACGGCAGTCACCGTGACTCCTGCACCCAACCCCGCCTACAGCCTCAAGACCATCGTGGATCTCTTGTTCTCCCTCGCGTAAGTACTCCAATCCAACCCAATCCTAATCCAATGCAATTCAGTTTTATTCATTTGTATTGACACTACTCCATGCTATAAAGAAAACCTATGGGTAGTGAAATTGAAAGTACAGCATGAATGGAAGTTGAAGTAAAGCTCGGTGAGCTAAGGAAAACATTTGGCAGTTCGCTTTATACTGCGAACGATCAAGTTTGTATGTATTTGTTCTTTTTTTTCTAGTTTTTTTTAAAGTTATTTTTAAAGCGAGTACCGAAGTGAAGTGAGTTAGCTAGTTAATTATTTTGGCAACTCTTTTACAGAAATGTAGGCATAAGATAAAAGAACACATAACATGTGTTGGAGTGGGTGTGGGTATGTGGATGTGGGTGTGTGGGTTTTGGTGGGTGTGGGTGTGGGTTTGCTTGAGAGAGAGAGAGAGAGAGAGAGAGAGAGAGAGAGAGAGAGAGAGAGAGAGAGAGAGAGAGAGAGAGAGAGAGAGGAGAGAGAGAGAGAGAGAGAGAGAGAGAGAGAGAGAAAGAGAGAGAGAAAGAGAGAGGAGAGAGAGAGAGATTCAACCCACATTTCGGGAGAAGAACTATGCGATTGCGAACAATGGAGCGATGAAATCAACCAGCTGTTCTCATGTCAGATACATAGATACATTATACCTCTTTTTAAATTCCTTTTGAGATTTCTGTTTGTCTGTTTGGCAGAATCGTTGCTGCAGTGGGCGTCATTGTGCTGTTGCTGATACTGACTGTAGTGTGTGTCAAGTCCAAGATGACGAAGACCACAGACCTCTCACCTCTGTTCACAAACAACATGTTCAACAATATTAAAGCATGGGCTCCTGGAAGCCTGGCATCTCAGGACAAGAGCAAGTTGCTGCCTTAGTGCGGCGTTATCCCAGGACCGAAAAGATATGCTTTAAGGCCAGCTGTCAATATCTAAACTATGAATATCCAAAACGCTTATGATGTTAGCCCCACACACTCACACACACACATACATACATACACACATACGCACACACATACGCACACACATACACACACAGGCACACAAACACACACACACAAAGTCAAGCATACTTTTTACTACACATCTAAATGCTTAACTTCGATATAGTCAGATATCATGTTGCCAATTGTTGGAGTGCCGGGGGTTTTCAGTATAAATAGTATCCCCACTTTATGGAAATTTAGTGCTTTAAATTCCCACTGTCGCTGTCTTCCTCATTTACTCTTTCCCATTCCTGCTCTGTCCTATCACTCTGCTATACTATCTTCTTCTTCGCTAGATCAATGACCTACCTTTTTTCTTGAAAACTCTTCCTGGACAAGACTCCTTGTTTGTGTATGAGGTCTGTTGGATCAGCTTGGGAGTGTTGGACGCTTTCTGCCGGGTGGTCACTAGGGCTTCCTATGATTGTATTATTTAGCACTATAGGCATTTTATATGTATGTGTTTTGTTGATGATTTATAATGATGTTTGTATTCTATTTTGTTTTTGTAACCGGGGGTTCGAGTAGTTGGGGTAAAGCCTCAGCCGTCCCCTGCGTGGGATGTCTTTATTGTAAAGTGACTGGCCGGTGGAGGGCATTCAATTTTCCCACTAGGGTTGTTTCGGCAGATCTTTTATGCGGATTGGAGGTTGTCCGGTCCTGATTTGGCTCGGAAAAGTCCGCTGGACCTAAAGCAACAATCAATCAATCAATCAATCAATTGTTGGAGTTCTCTGGAAACTTGCGATTGATCAAAATATTTACTAGAATATAATTAGGTTTACTGGTTGTGGGAATAGGAACAAAATGCTGCCATGGTGCGTGCGATTTTCAGAAGAGCAGGGATAGAAAATAATAAAGGAATGACCTAACCTCAATCATTTTTGTACAAATTCATGATTTGAAAATTGAATACTTATTTTAAGCGGAACGTTTCCCAGTAGAAAGCTGTTTTGTATAAAGTGCGGCGCTGAGCAAGACAATAGAATGTGTGCATGTTGATACATGTATTTCTATTTTACTGGTAGTAGGATTATGATTGCAATAAAGGTCTTCAAACATAAAATATTGCGTTTCATATTGACAGAGCAATGGGTTGCGGGTGGGTATGTGTGTGTGTGGGGGGGTGAGGGTAGGTGAGAGGATGGAGGTTGGGAGGGTGGAGGGTGGGAGGTTGCGTTGGGAAAAGGGGGATTGTGGATGAAGTGGGGCTGTAGGGGGGGGGGGGACTGGGAGGTTAGGGGGGTGATCCATTGATAGAGAAGTGACTAGAAACGCATAAAAATACTATTGTTCACGCCTGCTGGACAATAGCGCCGAACTCATCCATTTTGGTTTGTCGGCAAGGTCCCGTTAGTGCCATTATAGCGTAGAGCTACTAAAAAACGCACAACTCTCATTTGCAATAATCCTCTTCATTGAACCCCTACAGAAACAAAGATGACGAGGACTGCACCCAAAAAAAAAAAAAAATCCCAGACTACTGAAACAGCCGATATTTACTTTTTGAGAACATTTTGACATTTAAAGTGATTAGCTAATGCTAATTTTAAAACTATAAATATGAAATTACAATCTATGCATGCAACCTAAGACTAAAAATGATCCTAAAAAATACAATAAAAGCTGTATTACATTATTGCCAATATGGCTGAATAAAACACACACTCGATTTATTCTTTTATTTTTTTTTAAAAAGCGAAAGCATGGAGATGAGATGTTACAGAAGACATCTGGACATTTCCTATAACCAGCACATCACCAACGACGATATCCGAAAGACCATCACACAAGCCATTGGACAACATGATTACATGCTCACAATGGTAAAGAAACGGAAACTCCGATGGTATGGCCAAGTCACCAGAGCATCAGGCCTTGCAAAGACCATCCTGCAAGGCTCGGTGCAAGGAGGCAGAAGAAGAGGGAGACAGAAAAAAAGGTGGGAGGACAACAATCGAGAATAGACTGGTTTTGACACGGAGCGAAGCCATGAGGGTATCTGAGAACAGAAAAAGATGGAGTACGCTGGTTAAATGATCATCTGTGGTGCCCCTACGACCTTTGAGTTACGGGATAGGATAGAATAAGTAGGATAGGAAAATGTATGTACATGTACCTTTCAGCTTCACAAAAACTCTTAAAAGAATATAACCAACTGTATTTATCTGAACTTGAAATTCATGCGTGCCAGTTTTGTCTGAAACCCAAAATTAATCTGTCAGAAAACTCTGATATAAAACGTACTTCATGGTCAACATTTTTGAGAAATCCAGACAATACCAAACCCATTTTTACATACAATTTGTTTGATTTTAGAAACCCATATGACCTTTTTCGTGTTGTGCAAGCAACATGTCATAGACCTGTCGGCTCACTCTTGATTTTGGCAGTTTAAGAACTCTCTTCCAGTATTTAACACACTTTATATATGTTCTTATGTACAAGGGATGCCGAGAGAGAAGGAGAGAGAGAGAGAGAGAGAGAGAGAGAGAGAGAGAGAAAGAGAGAGAGAGAAGTGATGGGTGGTGGCAAGCAATACAGACTTTTTTCTATTTCTATTATTATTGGCATGAATAATACCTGTATAATACAAACCATCTACCAACTAAAACAGATACCTTAAAAAGTCAAGTCCAGTCAATATATCCGTTATTCCATCAAAAAGGAAATTTTGGTTTGCCACAAGGATACTCACTGTATAAAAACACATTAAGTAGGGCAAAATAAGAAATAATGAATTATCAACAAAATAAACCTGTTGCGAGAATGATTTGTGAGATGGGAATTTTCACATGGAATGAAAGCACGTAGACACTCACGCACACACCCGCATACACACCCACATATACACACCCACACGCCCACTGCGTTTATGCCCACCACACACTATTGTCATCCTATCATAACTTAAGACAACAAAACCATATCACATGTACACTAATACACGAATGTACAGTCTAGCACAAATAAAATAATTGTAATATGTTGTATCAATTTTTATTCATCAGATTAACATAAGTTGTACTGATAAATTATTATTGTAATAAATTAGACTTGAGTCTTATTTCATAATGTCCTAACCTTATTCAATTTTCTTCAACGGCTGGAATGAACTAAAACAGCTTGAAGAGTGTAAATGAACCTGACCTTTGGAAACAAAATCCCTTAGTAGGCTAAAATGTTTACAGTTTTTGCAGGTGAATCTGTTTCTCATATGTCGGCTTTTTTGGGTGTATTTGAAGTTAAATACGACTTCGCGATAACTGATGAAAGAGCCATTATTGGTTGCAAAAGATGTTTTCGCCAAGCAAAAGAACTTCCCTCAAATCCCGTTCTCTTCATTTTCTCTTGACTTGCTCCCCCTGACTGAAAAATACATAGTAGACTTTTGCAGGCTTTACCTCTTTCTAATTGTGTTTTGTTCGCCTGATGAAAAGATTAGCTTGAAAATGTGCATTGTGTAGGTTTGTCTTGTTTTTTGTGTGTGTTTTTGTTTTTGTTTTGTTTATGTTTTATTTTGTTTGTTTATTGTTGTTGTTCTTGTCAAAATTAACATTCCCTTGACTTATGTACACATTTGTTACTCATTAGTGTAAATTTTCAATACTAGCAGTCCTCTTTTGTTGATTTTTGTTTGTTTATTTTTTTCCCCCGTTATTTTGATTTTTCCCTCCATTTACAATAATTCGTCAAAAGCTTTACCTTCTTTCTTTTTTTTTTCTACTACTTCCTCCATTTCCTCACCTCCTCCCTCCCCCTTCTCTACTAACCCCCCCCCTCCTCCCCCCGCCATTCCCGCTCTCTTTCTTTTCCCTTCTCAACTTCCATTCACAAGCGTCGTTAGCTCAGCTCCCTCTGCGCTCTCGGGGGAACTGCCGGACTGTGATTACGTCCCTTGATGGCTGTGAAGCAAAGAGCGATCAGGACGGGAATTGCGAGCCTCAGAGGTTTTCCTGGGTAGCTACAGGCCTCCCGAGTCCGCTTAGATCTTCATGCTGCGATTATCCATTCTAAATCGCTCCGAGGGAAAGCTGCCCCAAAATAAGTTTGATATAACGTGGTTTTGTTGTTGTTGTTTTTTTTAACCTTTTGAGTTGCTTCAAGAATTGTCGCCCTTTATATAGTAATTAAAATTAATCGTACTCGGTTTAATATGAGAGGATAATATCTAATAAGGATTATAATTATCCGATATGCTGTTATTTAATTCAAGTCCCACTTCTTTCCTCGAAACAGCTAGAAACCTATACCGTATGTCTCCCTCGGTATAACAATGTACAGGCAAAACTTCCATCTAGTACGCAAAATTTGTTTAAACACGTACCAACTCAACGTCTACAGCTCCCCTCCCTCCCCCTCCCACAAAATAATAAAAACTTGTTGTCGTTTTTTTTTTTTTTTTGCATATTAAAATAGCACGTACTTTTACTGCCGCCCTTGCCAGAAGCCACATTGATTGATTGATATTAACAATAATAATAATAATAAATAATAATGTTCGTCATTTATAAGGCGCCTTAGCCTAAGGATCAAGGCGCTGGCCGATACAGGATCTAACTCAAACCGTCCGAGACGCCCACCCGCAGCCTTTGGCGCATGGTATGACGCCCGGACAACTGAGCACAATCCTGGGCAGCCAGGGATGGGGGAGAAGGACCAAGTGCATGCTGGGTGTGTTCTTGTTACCGGCTTTCACCCGTCTAGGACATGAGCGTCAGGATCTTTAAAGTCCGTTATGATGGAATGTATGCGACACACAGACTAGACCTCGGTTTATACTCTCATCCGAAGGAGTAGGAAAACAGGAGTAAAGTGTCTTTCCCAGGGACACAACACAATGGCTCGGCCAGGGGTCGAACCCGGGACCTTCAGATCCTCAAGCCGAAGCACTATCATTAGACCACAGTGCCTCCCTAATAATTAATAATTAAGCAATAAACGAAATGTGTGCTGCGACAAGCAAACATAATAATGCAAACGAAATTGACAATTCAGCAACCTTTTATGCGACTTGAAAATTTCGCAACAGCATTGGCTATTGTTTTCTTTTAAAAAAAAATGCTAAAGAAAATATTATTTTATTAAAGGTAGAGAGGAAGTATAGTCTAAACGTGCCCAAAAAATTAAATCTGTAATTTCTAACAATTTTGAGCGGACAGGAACAATCGCATGGGTAAAATATCGAGGATGACTTTCGACTTCCATAACAGAATGGCGCTTGTCTAGCAGCAGACTAAACTTTCTTCCTATAGATTCCACGCTCCTGTTACATAATAGGAATACGGTAAAGTTATGTAATAAGAAACCATAAAATGTTTCTCCGATTTTATATAGACCGTCCAATATTGACCAGACGATCAATGTGTAGATTTACATGTAAATTGCGAAAATAAGCCTACGACATTCGCCGTCGTTAAAAAGTTCATACTGGTACTCATGATAGAAAACGAACTACACTGCTTTATAAGTTAGTGTACGCGAGCAAATACAGTTATAGGCTTATTGCAGGAGTGAGTGTTGTGGAAAGAAATCGGAGACAACAGATAGGTAATTGTCTTGATTACTCCAAGTGCATGTGAAACTATACAAAGCCTATTTGGTATAATTTCAGAAACTTTGACTTTAGACTACTTTTGGCGAGAAACTGCAAACAACAAACTCTCCGTTTTACTTTTACTAGATTGGCAACCATTTGGAAAAGAAA
>CM072511.1:106521624-106574124 GCA_036898135.1 Oncomelania hupensis
ATAGTAAATTGCGCTTGCGATACTGGCGCCAACGGGCGGTCAGGCTAGGTACTTATCGGACTGCCCTCGTATATATGTATTAGTGACGTTTTATATGACGGCCTACTAGCGCCAAAACCGAGAGTTACCATTATCACGAGATAATTGAAATTATCACGTGTTCTGTGTAATTTACAGAGATACCGGTAATCCGCAGTGTTAATTAATAATTATCAGTATTTGCCATGCTTTCCTAGCGCCAAAACCTCATAATTACTAATATCATGAGATAATTACAAGTATCAAGAGATAATTACAATTATCAAGCGATAAGTACAATTATCACTGAAAATTATAAATATCAAGATGAGCATGCGCGGCCCGATGCGCGATGCGCATGCGCGGCAGCGGCACTGTTCCCAGCACGCCTGGGGTTTTGGCCCTAGTAATGCGTGGCCCAAACTGATAATTAGTAATTAACACTGTGAGTTACCGGTATCTCTGTGAATTACACAGGACACGTGTTAATTACAATTATCACTGATACATCATGTAAGTTTTGCAGGTTTTGACGCTAGTAAGCCGCCTTACCAGAATTAAGCATGATCACGTGAAAATTCTAATTATCAAGTGAAAATTTTAATTATTATGTGATAATTACAATTTTCAGTTTTTGCGCATTTTCAGGCGGATTGATAGAGCCAAAACTGAAAATTAAACATGATCACACCAACATATTTGTAATTTTCAATGATAATTGTAATTATCTCTTGATAATTGTAATTATCCCATGATATTTGTAATTATCATATGATAATTGTAATTATCAGGTTTTGGCGCTAGTAGGCCGCCATAGTTTTAGATCGCCATTATAAGTAGGCCTAGATGATTGTTTATTTCGTCTGTATATGTCAGTGACTGCTTAGATCGTCCTTATATAGCGCGCTTATAGCTCAACGTCCTACTGAAGGCGTTGGCCACGACGTTTTAGCAAGCGCAAAACAGTTCACCGAAAGTCAGGGTCGACCACACGACGCCCAAGTTGCTCATTTGCAGCCAGCCACCGCAGGGGCACTGCAAAAAAGCCACGGATCACTTGGCTACCACAGCCAAGTTATTTTATTACAGTTTTTGTATAGATGTTGCCATTGATCCTGCATCTAATTTACTATGTACATATGCATACATAGTACGGTCATATTATTATTTTTTTTTAAAATCTTTGACCGTTTCGTTGTGAATAAATTCATGAATTATTTCCACAATATATAACTTATTATTCATTTAATCGATACGTCTCCATTGCCTTCCTTTTCCCGCTCTTTTGTAAATTGTGTGTAATTATGTTCTATCTTTTATTGTAATTACGCAAGCAGTAAATGTTCAATAAACCAATCAATAAGTCAATCAATAATTAAAAAGATAATAATCCCATCAATCAGTCGATCAATTATCTCTGTGATTATAATTTGTTTTGGGGCGAAAGGCCATCGGAATCAATTTCTTGTCGACCTCATCAAGGAACAAGAGCCACCTCATAATCCCTTCGCACACTCTATTGAATCTTCAAGAAAACTGTTGCATTCGAAATCTCCGCTGTGGAAAATTGTCGCATCAACATAAAATTACCAGAAAATGGCAGCCATGGTCGCACTGCCACGTTTGACGTTACAAAATAATTATTACGCTGTAAAATGCGGCGCGTTTGTAACATATTTTTGCTTAAAATATTGTTGCTGTGGAATAACAACCAATTAAAAATTGCCTCTTTTCGCAACAAATTTATATTAACTTTTTTTTTCTCACTTGGATTGCAAACTCTTCAGCTTTATTTCAAATCAATACAGTTTCGAAAACAATAACATCATGTAAAGGGTCTTGGTTTCAGGGTTTTTGTTCATATTTTGTAACAAGAACTTTTCCTGGGAATTTATATTATTGTCAATTAAAAGATTATACATTGGGCACTTGTTGGTCAAATTGACCACTATCCTATCCTCCTATCCTATCCCGTAACCCGGAGGTCGTATTGACACTACAGATGATCGTTTAACCAGCGTACTCCATCTTTCCCTGTCCTCAGCAACTCTGATGGTTTCGCTCAGTGTCAAACCAGTCCATTCTCGAATGTTGTCCTCCCACCTCTTTTTCGGTCTCCCTCTTCTTCTACCTCCTTGCACAGTGCCTTGCAGGATGGTCTTTGCAAGACCTGATGATTTGGTGACGTGGCCATACCATCGGAGTTTCCGTTTTTTCACCACTGTCATCGTGTTGTCAAATGGCTTGTGTGATAATATCTCGGACTTCGTCGTTGGTGATGTGCTGGTTATAGGAAATGCCCAGAAGTCTTCTGTAGCACCTCATCCTCGTGCTTTGTATTCTTCGTTGTAGATTTGCTGTGAGGGTCCATGTTTCGCAAGTGTATAGGAAGATGGAGATGACAAGGGAGCGCAGCAGCCTTACCTTGAAATGTAGGCTGATGGTCCTGTCTTTCCAAATTGGTTTCAACAACGCCAGGGCAGCAGTTGTTTGTGCGATCCTGGAGAGGACTTCCTGTCGGGACCCATTCTGATACAATGGCTCCTAAATATTTGAAGCTATGCACTTTGTTGAGGGATTGGCCTTGGACTTTGATGTCCGTATTGATGCCATTGGTGTTGTTGGTCATCATTTTGGTCTTCTCTGCACTTATTTCCATTCCATAGGCTCTAGAGGTGGTGTCAAGCCTCTGTACCAGCTACTCAAGTTCGTGTTCCTCTCCAGCCAATCCATCATTGTCATCCGCAAAACGGAGGTTGGAGATTGCTCTTCCCCCTATGCTGACTGTGCCTTCGTGATCTGCAAGGGCATCTGACATGATGTGCTCTAGGAAGATGTTGAAGAGTGTTGGAGAGAGTAGTCATCCTTGAGGCACACCGGTTGTTGTTCTGAACCAGTTCCCGATGGCGCTGTTGTAGAGGACTGCATTGGTAGCCTTGTCATACAGCCTTTTGATTACTTCAATAATTTTAGGGCTGATGTTGTACACTCTCAAAGTTCCCCACAGAGCTGCATTCCAGACTCGGCCAAATGCCTTTTCGAAGTCTACGAACACATGATATAGATTTTGTTGGTGTTGTAGGTATTTCTCGCAGATTATTCTATATTTTGGGATGGCTGATGAGGCTCATGGTGCGGTAATTTTCACATTCCTGAAGGTTACCTTTTTGGGAAGAGTGATGACAAGCGACTGGGTCCATGATGTAGGCCACTCCCCACTCTGCCAATAGTGAGTGCGTCAATCATCGCTTCTCCTCCTGCTTGAAGCAGTTCCACGAATATGTTGTCCACTCCCGCTGACTTCCCCTTCTTCAGCGATTGCACTGCTGCCTCAACTTCTTCTCGGAGAACTGGGAGGATTTCTTCTTCTCTGTTGTCAGGACATGCTCGAACTTATGGGTCTCCATTTGGTGTGTGGTTGTAAAGATCAGAGCAGTACTCTGTCCATCTGTCCAAGACTTCTTGTTCTTCTGTAAGGCATATGACAGACTTGCTTTGGATCGTGGAGACCTTGGGCTGTTTAATACTTTGCAGCCGCTTCACAGTCTGGTAGGCATTCTTGCTGTTGTTCTTGTTCTGAGTGTTCTCTATTTCCTGGCATTGATCTTCTATCCAGTTCTCCTTTGCTGTGCGCATGCCTTTTAGGATGTCATTGTTGATTTTTCGGTAGGCATCAGCTCCCCGTGAGGTGTTCTTGTTCTTTTTCGTTTCTCTTCGTTTATCACACAGGTCCAAAAGTTCAGAGGTGATCCACAGCTTCTTCTTTAGCCGGTGCTTTCCAAGGATCTCCGTGGTGGCATCTGTCACAGCTGAGTTGAAGGTGGTGGTCATGGTGTTGACATCTATTTCGCGAGCTCCCAAAATGAGCAATGGTGCAAATTTCCCTCCAATTGTGGCCTAAAATATTTCTGCCACCTCTGGGTCTTGCAGTTTGTCCAGGTCAAACTTCAGTCTAGTGCACTTTGCTGTGTTTACTCTCTTCAAGTGGAGCCGGAAAGACATCATCACGAGATCGTGGTCACTTCCGATATTTGCTCCTGGAAAAGTGCGTGTCCTGCCAATGTTGATGCTTGGTCTGAAGCGTTTCTTGACCATGATGTAGTCGATCTGGTTGTGATGCTCTCCGCCGGGACTGTGCCATGTCCATCGTCTGGATTTTTTGTGGAGACCAAGAGTCTCAGACCCTTGTCATTTGTCTCGTTGTTGCAGTGGGGTCCACATGTGTCTCCCCAGTTGTGCGCATGTTGGCCAACCTTGGCATTCCAGTCGCCTTCCACCATGACTATGTCCTTTTTCGGCACTTGGTCAAGGACAGCCTGTAGATTTTCATAGTAATCCTCCACTTCGCTGTCGTCATAGTCTGATGTTGGGGCATAGGCCTGGATGATGGTGATGTTGAAAGGGGCTGCTGTCCGACGGATAGAGATTGGGCGGCAACCCATGACAGTGGCTAGAATGTTTTTATGGACCAAGAATCCAACGCCGTGTTCGTGCCAGTCATCTTTAACGCTGAAATTAAGCTTGTGGCCTTTGTCGGTCGTTGTTTCACCTATGCCTTTCCAGCGCAGTTCGCTGATCCCTAAAACGTTCCATCGATAGTGGTCCAGCTCGTGGGCCAGTTCTTCTAATTTTCCCTCCGCATTTAGGGTCCTTACATTCCAGGTTCCTATGACGATGTTGTTTCTGGTGCGGATCTTGCTAAGTTGTCCATCAGTAGCACACTTATCACCTCAGTCATGGTGGCCAACTGAAGGCGCGGTCCTTGGTGACACGGGCGACGACCGATCCGGTATGGAGTAAATGATTTTATTCATCATGAAGTGTGTCTTGGGCAAGAAAGACTTGGCAGGGCCCAATCCTCTCCAGGCTGTTGGCCACAGCCGATACCTACGAATACATTGTGGCTCGCCTTGGCCCCGAGCACGTGGTCCTAACATGAGGTTCCTCCGTCCTGGCCGGTGACTTCTGTGTAGAAGACTTTCGACCAGTGTTGCCGTGCTGTCATCACCCCTGTTAGTCGCCTCTTACGACACGCTGGGAAACGTTGGGTCTATTCTATTAAGTGCCCGAACCCACATGGAATAACTGACCACTTTTTTTTTTAAATTTAAGGCTTCCCTTCTTATTACGCGAACAAACAACTGGGTAGTGATATGCACAGCTCGTAGTAGTGCTATATTTAGAATCAACCCAGATTTTACCAATAGGCACATAAACGGATAAAAATATAGATTTAGTTTAAGACCATACTTTAAAAATAGATGTTTTTTTGGTTTCATCCGAATTTGTGCAGTGGGGCAACTCTCTCTGTGAATTTAAAAAGAAAACGATCTGTGACTCTGAATTGTGTGCAAGTTAGTCCACTTATTATTTAGTTTCATGAATTCCGGTCAATCCCATTTTACCTGAAGGCTGGTGTCGCCAACGCGATCAAAATTTCATGTGAAATGCTGCTGCGACGTTATTTGAAGAGCGGGAGTATTTTATGCTACAGGGACACAGACTGCCCTTGAGTGGGCTAAGCCACTGCCTTAACCAAACAGCAGGGCGTTTCGATAAATTATTAAAGGGCCCCAAGATCACACGGTTCAGCGTCACAGACCCTTTACAAATTCACAGTGAGCGTTGTCCCACCGAAAACAATAAGATTAAGCAACAACCAAAAAATTAAACTTTAAAAAGTACTGTTTTGATATACGTCGATTCATTCATTGTGTATATGCCTATTAATAGCATATAGCTTGACTCTAAAAATAGCACAGCAGCGAAAGTGTATATAGCAGGCACATTTGCTTGTTATATAAACAAAAATAAGAGACGCCTTAAAATTCAAAGTTTAGCGGTCCGTTTGAACAGCAATTGTCCATTATATCGTCTTTTAAATGCGACAACAATGCAATTTCCCAAGTCAACTTGTGGTCCAAAAGCAAAACACAAAAGACGTCTGGTTTTTGTTCTTTAAAAACTCGTCGAGAAAGACATAAACTAATAATGTACCACAAAATAGTAAATAGTAATTTACCTCAATACTTGCATAATCTTCTTCCACCTCTTCTTGCCAGTAGGCCTATTAGTCCGTATACCGACGTAGGTATATCCCTCCATGGGCGGATTTTGCTATTTTTGAGGGGGTGTGCACTCTTCCCTGAAACCATGAATGCAAAGCAGCGAGTGAACTAGGGGGGGGGGGGTGAGATCCGGGGGCATGTCCCCCCGGAAAAATTTGAAAATAATGGTTAAGATCTGTGCAAGCTGGTGCATTCTGGGCATTATTGTGAGGATTGAAAACAGTATTGTTTTGTGCTAAAAATCCTCTTTTAGCCCCCTCCCCCCACACACACTCCTCTGCAAACTCTGATGATAACATTTACACTAGCAGAATATCTTGCATAAAGGTTTATAAAAAGACAAAAAAGGTTCCTGAAAATAAAATAAGAAATAGCCACTCACATCAGTTTTATTCAAACATGACTTGATATATATGTACAAGAAATACCTGTAGATCTAGATCTGATGAATTAAAAAAATTGTTAGAAAACTAATTTGGAGGTACATGAAACTGTGTGGTGAGTGAGAATTAGTATAGTTTTTTATCTTCTTTCTTCTCATTTTCTCCCTCCTTTTTTTTGATCGCTAGGGGGTGGGGGAGTGGGGGTGCGTGCACGTGCACAAGTGCACATCTCCAAAATCCGCCCCTGCCCTCGTTACAAAACTGAAATCTTTTACACCTCCTACTTTCCATCAACCACTGTGCTTGGAATCTTTACCAGACAGCATACAGCAAAACTACATCACTAGGAGCATTTAAACCTATCTTCAGACAGACGACTCTTATGAACAAATAATTCACTGTCGACTCGGAAGAAATATGAGTGATCTTAATCACGATCTGTTCACTCGGCATTTAACTATCAATCCTACGTGCTCGTGTGGCTTTCAAAATAAAACTGTCGAGAATTTTCTCTTGCATATCTTTTCTACACTAACATCAGAATAACTACTATCGCTACCTTCAGGCAAGAACACATAACGTTGAATAACTTACTGTACGGAAACCAAACCTTTCTTTGCCGGATAATCAACTCCTCTTCAGCACCAATCAAGAGTTTATCAAACAGTCAAAGCGTTTCCGTTAAGTTAAATTCTCCGCTTCATCGCACGAGCATCCTGGTGTTCAGGTCAAACCCTCTCTCTCCCCACCCTCCTCTCTCTCCATCTATTTCTTATCTCTCTCTCTTATTTCTCTCTCTCTCTCTCTCTCTCTCTCTCTCTCTCTCTCTCTCTCTCTCTCTCTCTCTCTCTCTCTCTCTCTCACATCTCCTTCAATTATTTGTTTTAAAATGTCAATTACTTATTAATCTACACATTTGTTTTCCAGCTAAATACTTGATTCCTCTATTTTTTCTTTCAGTCATTTGTAATTAATTGTTACCTGTTATTCTGCATATTCCATTTAATTATTTATTAAATTTAATTTTTTAAAATTCTTTTTCTTTTATACGTAATTATTAGTTGCCTGTCGCTTAATTATTATGTAGAATTTTATTTATACAGGCTGGGCTTATATAAGTTCGCTTGTTGCTTATCCTGTAAATCATCGTTTGTTTGTAATTATGTGTTTCCTTTGAATAAAACATTTGTTTAAACCAAAAGACATCCTTGCAAAGCATGCTTTGCTAGAAAGAAAGCAGCCTTGACTAAATGCTTTCTGCTACCGATGACTAACACCAACAGAAAGATCCGGTGCCCGTTAAGGTCATCAGCTCATTGTTGACTGATTGTTGTCATATGATGATGAGGAAGAACAAGAAGGAGAGGAAGACTGGGTCGATGATGATGATGATGATGATAATGATGATGATGATGATGATAATGATGATGGTGATGATGGTGCTGCTGCTGATGATGATGATGATGATGATGATGATGATGATGATGATGATGATGATGATGATGATGATGATGACGATTTCGACGACGCAAATATCCGCGCTGCTTTTGCATGCTCAGTTAAATAAAACTCGGTATTTCTAATACTTAATTATCATGTACTCAGAAGTGATAGATTTTTTTTTTAGCCTGCGTCCACCCGAGTAATTCTTTGACTACAACAATATAAAGAAGTTGTTGATATGCTCAGAAATAAAATCAAATGAATATGTCGCGCTTTTGTCCATGTTAAAATTGTACGTTTGTGAGGTATTTCCGCCGAGTATTTTAAATATTTGTATAAACAAAACCATTCGCATTGTAATCAGTCAGAGACTATTATTTTGACCTCTTCTATCTCAACTTTCTCACTCCCTGACGTCACTTCCAGTGTAATCTTCGTTTTCCTTGTGTTTCATCTCTCTCTCTCTCTCTCTCTCTCTCTCTCTCTCTCTCTCTCTCTCTCTCTCTCTCTCTCTCTCTCTCTCTCTCTCTCTCTCTCTCTCTCTCTCTCTCTCTCTCTCATATAAAATTGCGCAGAGCCAATTCATGAAAACGTATCATATCGTCTCTCTCGCTCTCTCTCTGTCTCTATCACACGCATACACTTACACCTACACACAAACACACACACACACTTTCTCCCTCTCTCACACCCCACGTTCTGTTGGTCCTCCCGTCTCTCTCTCGCTTTCTCTCTCTCTCTCTCTCTCTCTCTCTCTCTCTCTCTCTCTCTCTCTCTCTCTCTCTCTCTCTCTCTCTCTCTCTCTCTCTCTCTCTCGTTATTCCACACACTTCCCGTCTTTCGTTTCCTTTCTTCACCCCAGCTCTCCTCATCCCACCACAGCTCACCCTCCACCCGCCCCAGCCACCTTTCCCGTGGCTCATGGTCTGCCAAGGGGAACTAATTTGCAAAGCCTTCTCATTCACACAACGTGCAGAAGAAAACGCGTGTTCAGAAAAGCTAGCTGTCGACCAGAAAATTGAATCAGCGATCTCCATGGAGGATGCTGCCCTAGCTGCACAAAATGCCCTCACCAAAAATGAAAGGAGAGAGAATGAGAGAGCACGGGAGAGAGAGAGAGAGAGAGAGAGAGAGAGAGAGAGAGAGAGAGAGAGAGAGAGAGAGAGAGGGAGAGAGAGAGAGAGAGAGAGAGAGAGAGAGAGAGAGAGTATTGCTGATTAACTCGCTGAGTACGACGGTAATTGTTGTCAACCAAAAAAGACCAATCTAATAATTGTTCCACCAGATGATGACGTTGGAATTAACTACTACTGCCAACCTCCTTCTTTCCTCCACATCCCATTAGCCATCCTATTACCCTCCAACCAATTGCACACGCATAAAAGACTGGCAGTCCGGATATACGACTCACAAACAAGCAGACAGACATACAAAAGGGAGACAACATGTTTATGTAGTGCACAAGGAGTAAGTAGTCTCCCCTAAAGGAAAAAAAAAGTCGATCGGGGTTAATAAAATCATCTTGGACATAATCTTTACTGAATGCAATTATCCGAAGAAGTCAATAAGGCGATAGGCTATGTCCTGCGCCAGCTGAGAATTTCTCTACTAGCAATTGTTTGTTTACTCGTGTAACTGTCAATAATTTTAAGCTGTGGAACAGATATTCTCTCGTGCACCCCTTTTTGGTTTCGCTATGTAGATAGGCCTACTTTAAAAGAGCAAATTGTGTTCATTCTTAAAATGGGGTGTGGGTGGTAGTGGGGGTGCCCTTGGAGAGGGAGGGAGAGTGGAAAGCGATGGAGACGTATTTCCTCCTTGTCTGGATGGTAATGCTCTGCGACTGCCGAGAAGGTAACCCGAATTTTGCAGACATCGGTGTCAAACTTATATAGTTTATTTTGTTGAATCCCAATGTTAGGACACAACTACTCTGACTGTTCGTTATTATTCAAGAGGTTCGTTCACGGCTGCAAATCATTGGATTATTCTGCATCAAATCTGAAGGTGCGACATTGGATCCTCTGTAGTAAATCTCTGGAGACAAAAGAGTTCATTTGCTTTGTAACAGAATCCAGCCCTTGACTGAAACTGTAACAGAATTGTTATGTAACAATAAATTGGGTTAAAAACCAATACATTTGAACCCTGCCGATTAGTCTCAAGTTTAAATAACAGTGTTTGGGGGAAAAATCAGGTTATAGTTTTAGAGCTGTCACATGATTGCTTAATTTACAAGAGAAAGAA
This sequence comes from Oncomelania hupensis, assembly GCA_036898135.1. Taxonomy (NCBI): domain Eukaryota; kingdom Metazoa; phylum Mollusca; class Gastropoda; order Littorinimorpha; family Pomatiopsidae; genus Oncomelania; species Oncomelania hupensis. The sequence goes on from CM072511.1 coordinate 106,531,784, forward strand.
AGAAAGGAACAGAGAAAGAAAGAAAATGTAGGCAGAAGGGAAGACTAGAATGAAAGAAGTAAAATAAGGGGAAAAAGGTAGAAAGAAAGAAAGATGCAGACATGCAGTAAAAAAAAAAAGAAATAAAATAAAAGAGAAGACAAGAAAGAAAGAAAGAAAGAAAGAAAGAAAGAAAGAAAGAAAGAAAGAAAGAAAGAAAGAAAGAAAGAAAGAAAGAAAGAAAGAAAGAAAAAAAGAAAAAGAAATTAGAAAGAAAGAAAGAAAAATAAAAAATGAAAGAAAGAAATAATAGAAAGAAAGAATATTTAATTAAAAAACAAAACAAAAAAAGAAAACAATATATAAATCACAGACAAACAAGAAATAAAGAAGTAAAGAAAGAAAGAACACAAACAAACAAACAAACAAACAAACAATTATTGGCAAATATGTGGGCAACATTATAACTGATTGAATAACACTACAGACAGACAAACAGCCGACATATAGATAGAGAGAGAGAGGCAACCGGCAAATAATTATTTCTTGCTATTTTTAGACAATTGTACAAATAAATATTGTCGCTTCTTGAGATTCTTCATTTGAATCAAAGGCACAGTTAACGTTTCATTCCCTTTTTAAAATAAGCCTTTATTGGTAAGCTTATTTAATCCTGTGCTGTAACAACAACGACAACAGCTTTTTAAGATGCATATACTACTATGCTAATGTAATGCTGATGTAATGATAATCTAAGCTCTCCAGAAATGTCTATTCACTATTATCTAGATTGGTCCCCAGCACTCCGCTTTTATTTAAACACAATCGTAGCACTTTCTACAGGACCGGCCATTTCATCACATCTGTATAGTGCGGATGTGCATTTGTCACGCAACCTCAGTCTCCAGACACAGATGGGCAAACACCCATCGAAACAGCGCTAAACATCCGATAAGCAATGGAAAGACCAGGAAAAACATACATAGAGTAGAGAGATGGGAAACTACTTCTTCGTCGAAATGTCCGGTATAAACGCGGAATTAAATGGGATCAATTTGCCTTTTTGTTGTTGTTGTTGTTGTTGGTTGTTGTTGTTGTTCTATTAATTTATTTAATCAATCTTGAATAGCGCTTTTCCAGCTCAAGAGCTGCTCAAGGCGCTGGTTCGATTTAGGATCTAAATCAAGTCGCCCGAGGCGCACACCGGCAACCTTTGTGCGGCATAGTCTGGCGCCCAGACGACTGAGCACAATACTGGGCGACCGGTGTGACATCCTCACAGTTCCTAGTATCTTAGCTGGGCTGGGAGCGAATGGGAGCATTCTGATTGGTCGACGCGTTACAAAATTCGACGCATGCGCACAGTGCTATCATAGTCTTCGTAAGGGTTAGGGTTAGGGTTAGAGTTAAGAGTTTAGGGTTAGGGTTTGGGTTAGGGTTAGGGTTATGACGCCTAAGAACTTCGTGAAAAAGCCGGCCCGACATGACCTGGCGCATGCGCAAATGCGCTCGGATAAACTAGGAGACCCGGAACTTGGAGGATGTGACACCGGAAATGGGGAAAAGGAACCTAGTGCGTGCTGAGTGTATTTGTGTAGCCGGCACTCAACCGTCTAGGACATGAGAGTCAGGATCTTTAAAGTCCATGCGATGGAATGCGTGCGTGCACAGACTAAACCTAGGTTTATACTCTCATTCTTCTTCTTCTTCTTCTTTAGTTGTAGCATTCAATTTTGCCACCTATTGATCAACAAACCATATATATAAATATCAAACTATACCGTTGTAACCATCCAACGTTCACATTTGAATTTTGGTGCATGTAAAACTCTTTGTTGTTTTTTTTTCTGTGTATAAAATATACTACTCAAAATAATACAAAGGCCACTTGGACATATGGGTCTCTCTTTAAATCAGAAACACGAATTCAATTTAATAGTTCATCATATTTTATTGCAATCATTTCTGCATCAATAACAAAAAATATTTGAGACATCAGTCGCTTAAAATTCGAGTAAATTCAATTTAACTAGACATACCCCTCATTTACAAAATCAAAACTTTAGAAACCAAAAATCTATAGAGTTAGTATCGGGTATGGCCACCGTTTGCATCAATGCAGTCTTGGCATCGTTGTGCAGAAAGTTCAAAACTCACACATGTGATTACTTGTCAGAATAAGATTGTCTTGAATGTTACTGTACATGATAAGTTTTGAAATAAGCAATATAAGCGATATTATTGATAGCAGCAAAAAATAATTAAACTAAATGAAATATGAGAGTGGCCCTTCAATTATTTTGAGTAGTATATATGCAGTTTCAAAATAATCGAATTCTATTTGATCTCTTTATGGAAGATTAAAAAAATCAACCCAACAACTTTAGGATTAACATATGAGCTCAACATGCGGTGAAATGTTAATAAATAGGGATGTGATGTTTAGATTGATATTATAAATATTAATTCAGATCAAATAATCTTTGTTCATTGTAAATATTTAACAGAGATTCTTGGGATGAGAGTATAAACCGAGGTCTAGTCTGTGCAAGCGCACTCGCATTCCATCGCACGGATTTTAAAGATCCTGACGCTAATGCCCTACACGTGTGAGCGCCGGCTACACAAGCAGCAAGCACTAGGTCCGTTCTCTCCTATACCCGGTGTGGTGCTCAGTTGTCCTAGCATCAGGCTACGCGCCCAAAGGTGCTAGTGGGCGCCTCAGTCGGCTTGAATTAGAGATGACTAACCAAGAACTGGGGTTGTTTTGTTCCCAAGAAAGCACACACACACACACACACACACCCACACACACCCACCCCCACACACACAGACACACACACACACACGAAACACACACACAAACAAACACACCTACACACTCACACACACAGGCCCAAGAAACACACACACACACACGCACCCACACACCTCCCCCCCCCTGTCCATACACACACCACTCTCTATGTATAAAAAAGAAACTCAAATTGAGCATTCCCAATAAAATCTCCCAGCGAAATAGACAGTAATATCTAACCATCTAAGTACAGGAGTGTGAGTGCCTTTGTCTGTACTGTCTGCACTGTTTTTCAGTGTTAGATAACTAATATTCCCCTTCACAAACTTTCTCGGCGACTTTCTCATCTCTATCTATTTAGTACTTCCCTGCACAGGGCCAATGACAGAAGATTTCACAGTCACAAGTTGCCATCAATTAACATTATGGAAATGGCGCGCTTGGCCAACAAAATCAAGCCACTTTCCCTGGCGCCAAGAGAGTATTATTTTACATCGCGCCATCCCACCCATTTATTCCGTTTGCCTGTTTGTCTGTGGCGCTTTTTGTTCGTTTTCATCGTCCTATGTCTTCATTGCTGTTTTTGTCCTTTCTGCTTCCTCTTTTATTCCAACTTCTATACATTTCACTCATTCCCTTTCTCGGTCTGTGTCGCTTATTGTTCGTTTTCTTCATCCTAACTTATTCTTTTATTCTCCCCATTCCCCCGACTCTCTCATTTTAATTTTTTTTCAACTTTTAGTCTCCTACATCATTTCAAAACTTAGTAAATAAGCAAAATATTATATCCTGTTCTAGAAATACTTCAAAACTTATATACAAACTGCGTTTGGATTCGTGGATTACAAAATATGTTAAAAAAAAAAGGCATTACTTGTAGGCCTACATGCCAGCAACCAATTAATATAAATCATTTCTTATTTGAGTGTATATCATTGTTGCCAAAATAGGTCATGTTAAAAACACTGATGATATTAACAATATATCGTACAACAAGATAATAATAGAAAAAAATTGCCAGTGTTAATCTTAGTACTGATTTAAGAAACATTTTAAAAAGGTATAGTGTTTTATATAAGTGTGAGTCTCTCTGTCTGTCTGTCTGTCTGTCTGTCTGTCTGTCTGTCTGTCTCTCTCTCTCTCTCTCTCTCTCTCTCTCTCTCTCTCTCTCTCTCTCTATATATATATATATATATATATATATATATATATATATAGAGAGAGAGAGAGAGAGAGAGAGAGAGAGTGTGTGTGTGTGTGTATATATTATTATTATTATTATTATTATTATTATTATTATTATTATTATTATTATTATTATTATTATTATTATTATTATTATATTATTTATATTATTATGTGTGTGATTTAGTGCATGTCAAAAATCATTGAAAAAAAAAAGAATAGACATTAAATAAAAGAACTGGACGGATATCCTTACACCTTTCCTTTCATTCATCCAATCTTCTCCACAAACCCGACCACCCAAATGTCGCGATCATTGCATTTGTTTTCTACAACATTAATAAAGAAAATTCAATTTCGTGTTGCGTTTATTAATGAATTATGATTATTTTAATATTTATTAACTTGTATACTTGTCGTTTGCTGTCTCTGAATTTCGTATCCTTGCTCCTTTAAAAATATGTTTTCTGGAATTGAGTTTTCCCGCATCGTATACATGGAACACACAGTAATGTTTCTTAATAACTTTAATTTATATATATAACTAAAACCATCTAAACAACCCTTAATATGTAGGTACGTTCTGGACTGCGCGCGTATGTTTTTATATAGTTGTTAATATACTGTACAATGCATTTATAAAACTGATTTATAGAAAGCATTTGTTGCATAATAATAATTATATACATAAGTTTATACTATCCTATTCTATCCCGTAACTCAAAGGTCGTTGGGGCACCACAGATGATCGCTTAACCAGCGTACTCCACCTTTCCACCTTTCTCTGTTCTCAGCAACCCTCATGGCTTCGTTCAGTGTCAAGCCAGTCCATTCTCGGTTGTTGTCCTCCCACCTCTTTTTCTGTCTCCCTCTTCTTCTGCCTCCTTGCACCGTGCCTCGCAGGATGGTTTTTGCAAGGCCTGATGCTCTGGTGACTTCACTAATTGTTGAACGTGGCTTTAACATCAGATTTAGCTTCCCCGCTGTTTAAAATCAATGAAATAAGGGCAATCCCGAAAAAGTTCAAGCAGAAATAAAGATGTCTCGCTAAGATTAAGATACGGCGATTGCTTTGTTTTTGTGGTGTGTTCTAAAACTAATGTATAGTAGATACATATTAACATAAGTTAAATGCTTTACATGTCAATTTACATAGAAGAAGAAAAAGAAGAAGAAGAAGAAGAAGAAGAGAAGAAGAAGAGGAAGGAAGAGGAGGAGGAGGAGAAGGAAGAGGAGGAAAGAAAGGAATGCAGTAGAATGAATATAGTATCAAGGAGAAGGGGAAAAAAAACTAAAAATAAGAATACTGCAAGCATCATGGCTTAGACCCAAGACCCTTATACATCATACAGGCGGTGCGGTGATGTATATGTCGGTATATGTAGGAAATATTCTGGACAAGACCCATCCAATAGTTGCAGGTGTTGCAAAATCCAGGCTGTGGGTGGGGGGTGTTGCATTATATGTCGTTGCAGCAGCGGAGTCGGGCTGTGGTGGTTTGTATGGAGGTGGAGATGCATACTGAGAGGGTGGTAATAGAGTAGGCCTACACTGATGGTGGAGGTGGAGAGGGGAGGGGAGAGGGGGGAGTGTGGAGGAATACGTGGCGTAGGTGGTAAGTTCGAAGAGAAGGGTAAAGGGTAATGGGGGAGGAGCCGTGACTGTTGATTATGGAAATTGACATGACGTGCAAACGCAATTCCACGCGGGTTCATCAATCATAGCGCAGGCGCAGTAGGAGCTTCCGACCGCCATCGATCTGACAAGAACAAGACCCCAGAGAACAAGCAGAGGGTGCAGGCCATAGAGGGATATAGAGGGGGGATGGGGGGAGGCGGGAGAGAAATAGAGAGGGAGAGAGGTTGGGATGAAAAGGGGTGGGGGAGGAAACAATAACATCAGTGCATTATATTGTATTTTACTTATGTAATTAATTAATTAATTTAATCGTTCTTATATAGCGCTTTTCCAGCTCAAGAGCTGCTCAAGGCGCTGGCCGATACAGGATCTAACTCAAGCCGCCCGAGGCGCCAACTTGCAGCCTTTGGGCGCATCGTAATAACGCTCCAGACAACTGAGCACAATCCTGGGCAGCCAGAGATGGGGAAGAAGGACCTAGGTGCATGCTGGGTGTGTTCTTGTCACCGGCACTCACCCGTCTATTACATGAGCGTCAGGATCTTGTGCTTATACAAGTCCGTTGTGATGGAATGTATGCGACACAGACTAGACCTCGATTTATACTCTCATCCGAAGGAGTAGGAAACGGGAGTAAAGTGTCTTTCCCAAGGACACAACACAATGCCCCGGCCTGGAATCGAACCCGGGACCTTCAGATCCGCAAGCCAAAAGCTCTACCATTAGGCCACCGTGCCTCCCTAAACTCAATAAACAAGCAAACAACACCCTTCTCTCTACCCATCCCTTACTTTTGACATAACAATATTCAAATATACTATTCTGGCCTGACTTTTAAAAACGTCATTATTATACAATTTTCTAGCAAAATAACAAAACCCGCTGCTGAATACTTAGAACACGATACAATTTTATTATTGATATTATAGAAATACGCTCTTTTCCCCCAAATCAGGCTCAGAATTCGCATGCTACAAACGAGGAACTCTCACATGCTACACACACACTCCCACACACAAAACACACACACACACACATCTATCACTCAAACATGTGGTGTTAAGGCAGGGAGATCGCTATTAAGAGCCCGGAGATGGTATTGGACTGAAATTCTAAATGTGCAAGCTGCATAGCAAAACTGGAAATACACAACTATTTTTTGGATAACGTGTAATAAACATGTATTATGTGCATGTATTGGCATTATTTCTCAACAATGCAATTATATTCGTCTACATTAAAACAGCTTATACTAATGCTGCAATCAGGTACTGAAGCTGTCATCTTTAAATGGTCCACAGATGATTTATGAACTGTTTAATTCCTTGCTATATAGTCATTTAGACAGAGTTTTGTAGTATTTTATTTTATATGATTTGTTAAAACCTAAATTCATACTGGGTGTTGTGTTAGTGCGTGGTTGAACATCAATATTATTGACCCGCAGGAATAATTGGGGCGAACATAAACACTCGGAATTTCGTTGTAGATCTATTGTTTAATTATTTAATACCGATTGTTTTTTGGATGATAATATACGTGTACGTGCGTGCATTTTAGTGTATTTTGTGGGCGTGTGTATGTGTATGTGTAAGGAAGAGCATGAGTGAGTGAAAGACCATCTAAAACTACAATTTGTGCATAGACATAAATGAAATAAATAAAACTAATAATGATGATAACGTAAATCATTATATATTCTAGTGACCAAACATCACACTTTCAAGCTATCCTATATTGAGCACCTCAGCTCAAATGATTGCATCACTAATACTTAAGAACTCGTCTATTAATCACCGGGAATAGTATTCATCCGGGCAAGTGGTCTCACAATTGCAAGAAACTGTGTAGCGGTTATGATCTGAATCACCCATTCAACGCAGAAGTTGATGGAATTATGTGACTTCGACATGGCATCACAGCAATGTTTAACACACCGCAAATGAGTGCAAGATTTTCAGGGACAGCGTAAAGAGAAAATTTGTAAAATGAGTGTGGATGTACATGAACCGTGGTAGAAAAACAAATGGGGGATACATCTGATGAGGAAAACGTGCGGGTAGGGTGACACGAGGGCAATGGAGATGAAGATGCAATGGTGTATGCTGTCATGGTGGATGGGATGCTGGTGTCGAGGGAGAGCCGCTGGGGGGTGTCGCACGAGCAATATGAGCGATGGTGATGTAGAGCTGGCCTGGTAGGGGGCGTAATAGGGCAATTGTAGGACAAAACCCCAAGGAGCGTTTGCGTGTTGCCTACAAGTGGCGGGACAGGGCCGCGCTGGCTCGCGAGGAGCGCTCCCGAGAGAGGCACGTGCTATACGTCGGCAGTGAGCGTCAATTACATTGTGAGATGGAAAGGCGCTTCGTGCCTGCTTCGCGCCCCCACCGCTATTGTTTCGCGGCTTGGCCCCGGCCCCGCCTGGCCGCCAACGTTCTGGGCGGACTTCGGGCGGTGTCAGTTTGATTTGCTGTCTGCGTGTAGCGCCCGCAACGGCCCTCGTCAACACAAATGACTTTTCGCGGTGCCGCCGATGGGGGTCCGGACCTCTGTCATGTTGCCCGTCTCCAGGGGCGCATCTCCAGGCGCGTCGTAAAAACAGACGTGTTGAAGATGATTACTCCTCTCTTACTTCATCCCTTTTTCTCTTTTATTCTTCTTCTTCTTCTTCCTCAGTAGTCACGGCCAGTCCCTTGATGCTGGTGGACGTCGACCCACTATAAACCCACCAGTCGATCGATGGCGTGTTTGCGGTTTTAGCCATTGTTTGAACATCATTTATGGCAGTCACTTGCACACCTCGTCCCAAGAAAAAACCTGTGAAACACCGCAGATCACTTGTCCATCCGATCCTGTACAACAAGACAATGTTCAAGTCCGACAAAATGAAGCAACCAAGAACCAACAAGATCATGCAAGACCTATTGACTTCAACTAAGACAACACAAGTGGTAGTTAACACAGTCAAAGGGCAACAAACCCAAAACAAACAAGACTTGAATTTCAACTGGGACAAAATGCGAAAGACAAGATGGCAGTTAACCACAACTTAAGTCAACAGAAACCATCCAAGGTGATGCAAAACTTTGACAACAAGTCGGACAAATGGAAATCAAACTACGAGATAAAATAGAAATAAACTGCTTGACTTTCAACTGGAACAACAACCCACACAAACAAAAAACTTTGTTAAGCATGAAGATAGTTAACTTTTAATGATCATAAAAGACTTGATTACAACTTTGAAAAAAAAACATTAAGAATTTAAGGATGCAACAAGACATTTCAAGTTCAAGACTTAACTTCATGCCGAACAAGGCAAAACAAAGCAAGTTACAACACGATCATACAAAGCTGGAATTTCAAACGTGGTACAATAAGATCATATTAGAATTGACCTTCATTTAGGTCCTAGAGTAAGACAGTAGTTAAGCAACAACTTGGTCAGAGAAAACACGATAAAATACAGTATTGTACTATAAAACCTGACTTGCAGCTAACTGCTAGGGCAAGACGGTAGTTGATAATCATTGCTATTGTATAGAAAACAACCCAAGATACAAGAGCAAACTTTCAAACAACAGCACAAGAAGAGGACACGAGATTTAACTTCAAGTCAGACAACCAAAACCAAACTAGATACAAGATGATAAAAGACTTTCAAACAGGATTAATCAAAATCACACAAGATTTGACTTTCAACTTAGGACAAAAAGGGTAAGACCGTCGTTAACGATGGTCGTTATGACAAAGGCCAGCAGGCGCCGCCAGTACAGTGATGAGAAAAACCGATAGAATTGCATCCTCGGAGCTGTTTGAACATGATACGCCCGCTTCCTAAGACCTGACAAGAAGTGGACTCGACAGCGTCTTTAACACAGCCCGTACAGAACGAGATGATGATTGTTTACTGTTCAGCTGTCTAAGTCAGCGGAGGAAATTGCAATGGAAGGATATTATGTTCGCGGCAGTGGGGCGGTGGTGTTGTGGTGTGCTAAACTGCTGGGTACAATAGTGGCTGGAAAAGAGCGGCAAGTGCAGCTGGAGGAGAAGGATGCAGTGGAGGAACAGAAGAGAGGGAAGAGGGAAGAGAGAAGGAGGATGAGAATGTGGTGGGGAAGGAAAAAGAAGAATAAAAATGCATTGCTTAACTATGTAGAGCGCGTAAATATTAGTGTGTGTGTGTGTGTGTGTGTGTGTGTGTGTGTGTGTGTGTGTATGTGTGTGCCACGTTATTTTAACGTCAAAATAATGTTCCGGTAGAGTTAGGTTAAGGGTTAGGGTTTGGGTTAGGGTTTAGGGTTAGGGATAGCTTCAAAAAATTGAAAATGTCAATATAATGTCAAAAACAAAAAGGGAAGTGTGTCAAAATAATGTATGTAGAGTTTCACAACAGTCATCACAACGTCGTTTCTACAAAAATGTGTGTGCGTGTTTGTGTGTGTTGGCGAATGTATGTGTTTTAGTAAGTGAGAGAGTGTACACACACGGTATGAGCTTAGAACATTCTTTTATGAAGAGCGCAACACCTTTTATGTCGATGAATCATGTTTTTGTGGAACATCGTACGCCATCATCATCATCATCATCATCATCATCATCATCATCATCATCATCATCATCATCATCATCATCGTCGTCGTCGTCGTCGTCGTCATCGTCCTCGCCATCACGATAATCAGGTGTCCTGCTAGCGTCGCGGTAGAACGCTGGTCTCCAATGCCAAAGTTATATACTAGTGCTGAGCGAACGGGCATGGGTTTGATGCTCGCAGGGAGCGAAGTAATTAATAATAATAATAATAATAATAATAATAATAATAATAATAATAATAATAATAATAATAATAATAATAATAATAATAATAATAATAATAATAATAATATGAGACGGCCAGGTTTGTGGCAGATGTCCTATCCCCGTTGGTTGGCAAGACTCCACATCATATCGCCAACAGCGCTGAACTTGTGCAGAAGCTTCCCGCCCTTATACCCCAGTCAGATGAAATCTTGATGTCCTACGACGTGACGGCGCTGTTCACCAGCGTGCCTGTGACGGAGAGCATTGAGATCATCAGGCACAGACTGCAGAGCGACCCTACCATGTGTAATGCAGTAGACCACCAACCTCTCGAACACAAACTGGGGGTCATCCGCACTCTCACCCACCGAGCCAACGCCATCTGCTCTACCGACGAAGCGAAAGAACGCGAACTCGATCACATCAAGAAAGTCCTCAGCGTGTCGGGATACCAGAAGTGGGCCTGGGATATCCCTGCTTCGAAGAAAACAACACCTCATCCTTCGATGGAACGTCAGAACCATAGCAAGGGACACGTCACCATTCCCTACGTCAGTGGCGTCACGGAAGCCCTCAGCAGGAAGATCAGGAAACGGGGGGTCATCGTCCACTCCAAGCCTATCAACACTATCAGAAGTAAACTTGTCGCTCCCAAAGACAAGTCCGACAAAATGGAAAAATCTGGGGTGGTGTACAAGCTAAAATGCAGCGATTGTGACGAGGACTATGTGGGTGAGTCAGAGAGAAATCTACATAAACGTGTAAAGGAGCACCACAAGCACTCATCTCCGTTCGGGGAACACCTCCTCAAACATGACCACCACCTAGAGGACGACAACATCAGAGTGCTGGACAGGGAGCAGAGATGGTTCCAGAGGGGTGTCAAAGAGGCTATCTACATCGCAGCCCACACCCCCACCCTGAACCGTGACCGGGGCCGACACCAACTGCCAGCGACCTACACCTCGCTCATTCATTCACATTGCCGTGAGTGTACTCACGGTGATGTGAACTGAATCCCAGTTCTCACCTTCAGTCTGTGCTGATGAAGGCGACAGGATAGTCGCTGAAAGCTACACGAGTAAGTAGCCATTTACGCATGTGTGACTTGTCAAAACTCTGTAGCCGATATAATAATAATTAACATTTATTTAGCGCCCTTTGTAATGAAAGCTCAGAGCGCTTTACATTCACATAAGACATTTCTAAGAACTAAAATGTCTAAGCAATAACAATGTAACACATGGTAAACAAAACATACAAAATTTCATTAGATAATATGAACACGAACACACACCCACCCACCCCACCCCCACCCCACACACACACACTTATACAGAGTTCAACACAAATTTAAGTTGTGGTTTCATCAAAGGAACGTTTGAACAGATGGGTCTTGAGGCCAGAACGAAAGGCAGCAGATGTTTAAGAAGAATGGAGAGACATGGGAGTTCCAGACGGTGGGAGCAGAAAATGAAAATGAGCGTTCACCAAAGGATTTGTTCACTCGTAGAATGCAGAGATTTTGGGCAGAAGAAGATCGAAGGGTTCTAGAGGGTATGTAGGGGTTTACCATGGTTTTGAGATAAGAAGGGCCGGATGAAGAGAGAGCATTGAAGCAGAGGCAAGCAATTTTGTACTAAAATCTTTGTTCGATGGGAAGCCAGTGTAAGGATTTAAGATGGAGAGTTATATGGGCAGATCTTGGATTGCGAAAAATGAGACTATCCTATCCTATCCTATCCTATCCTATCCTATCCTATCCTATAACCCGGAGGACGTGGGGGCACCACAGATGATCGTTTAACCAGCGTACTCCATCTTTCCCTGTCCTCAGCAACCTTCATGGCTTCGTTCAGTGTCAAACCAGTCCATTCTCGAATGTTGTCCTGCCACCCCTTTTTCGGTCTCTCTCTTCTTCTACCTCCTTGCACTGTACCTTGCAGGATGGTCTTTGCAAGGTCTGATGATCTGGTGACGTGGCCATACCATCGGAGTTTCCGTTTTTTCACCACTGTGAGCAGGTCATCGTGTTGTCCAATGGCTTGTGTGATGGTCTGTCGGACTTCGTCGTTGGTGATGTGCTGGGTATAGGAAATGCCCAGAAGTCTTCTGTAGCACATCATCTCCATGCTTTGTAGTCTTCGTTGTAGATCTGCTGTGAGGGTCCATGTTTCGCAAGCGTATAGGATGATGGGGATGACAAGGGAGCGCAGCAGCCTTACATTGGAATGTAGGCTGATGGTCCTGTCTTTTCAAATGGGCTTCAACCTCGCCAGGGCAGCAGTTGTTTGTGTGATCCTGGAGAGGACTTCCTGTCGGAACCCATTGTCTGATACAATGGCTCCTACATATTTGGAGCTATGCACTGTTTTGAGGGATTGGCCTTGGACTTTGATGTCCGTGTTGATGCCAATGGTGTTGTTGGTCATCATTTTGGTCTTCTCTGCACCTATTTCCATTCCATAGGCTCTGAAGGTGGAAAAATCAACAATGACATCCGAAAAGGCATGCGCACAGCAAAGAATAACTCGATAGAAGATCAACGCCAAGAAATAGAGAACAGTGCAGTCTGAATAAGAACAACAACAAGAAGGCCTACCAGACGGTGAAGCGGCTGACAAGTGTTAAACAGCCCAAGGTCTCCACGATCCAACGCAAGGTCTGGCATATGCCTTACAGAAGAACAAGAAGTCTTGGACAGATGGACAGAGTACTGCTCTGACCTTTACAACCACACACCAAATGGAGACCCATCAGTTTTAGCATGACCTGAGAACAGAGAAGAAGAAGAAATCCTCCCAATTCTCCGAGAAGAAGTTGAGGCAGCAGTGCAATCACTGAAGAAAGGGAAGTCAGCGGGAGTGGACAACAAACCCGCGGAACTGCTTCGAGCAGGAGGAGAAGCGATGATTGACGCACTCACCATTATCTGTAACAAGATCTGGCAGAGTGGGGAATGGCCTACACCATGGACCCAGTCGCTTGTCATCACTCTTCCCAAAAAAGGTAACCTTCAGGAATGTGAAAATTACCCCACCATCAGCCTCATCCGCCATCCAAGCAAGGTCCTCCTGAAAATAATACTCAACAGGTTGAAACCCCAAGCTGAACAAATTATAGCTGAAGAACAAGCAGGATTCAAGGCAGGGCGAAGTTCCACTGAACAGATTTTCAACCTCAGAATAATCTGCGAGAAACACCTACAGCACCAACAACATCTATATCATGTGTTCGTAGACTTCAAGAAGGCGTTTAACCGAGTCTGGCATGCAGCTCTGTGGGCAACCAGGAGTGTGGACAACATCAGCCCTAAAATTATTGAAGTCATCAAAAGCCTGTATGACAAGGCTACCAGTGCAGTCCTCCACAACAGCACCATCGGAAACTGGTTCAGAACAACAATCGGTGTGCGTCAGGGATGTCTACTCTCTCCAACACTGTTCAACATTTTCCTAGAGCGCAACATGTCAGATGCCCTTGCAGATCACAAAGGCACAGTCAGCATAGGGGGAAGAGCAATCCCCAACCTTTGTTTTGCGGATGACAGTGATGGATTGGCTGGAGAGGAACAAGAACTTGAACAGCTAGTACGGAGGCTTGACACCACCTTCAGAGCCTCTGGAATGGAAGAATGAGACGGGCGGCATTATTTTGAATCTTTTGAAGTCTTTGCAATAGATATTCCGGGCAACCATAGAAGAGAGAGAGAGAGTTACAATAGTCAAGCCGTGAGAGAATGAAAGCTGAGACAAGAGTTTGAGTGGCTTTGGCAGACAGAAAGTGAGGATGCTGTTAATTCGACGGAGTTCAAAATTTAGGGTTCGGATTAGAGTTTGAATGTGAGCTTGCATAGTCAGGTGAGAGTCCAAAATCACGCCCAAGTTTTTGACAGAATCAGAAAACTGGACAACAGAGTTACCAACAACAAAGGAAGATGGAAGTTTAGATGTTTTCATGCGAGGAGATGAAATAATTATGGCTTCTGTCTTTTCGTCATTTAGTTTCAATTTGTTGAACATCATTCAGGACTTGACATCACAGATGCACTCTTGCATCAAATTTATTGTAATGCCAAGATCATGGATGTCATAAGGTTTATGAAGTTGTGTATCGTCCGCAAAGGAATGATGATTGACAGAGTGAGAATCGATTATGTCAGAAAGAGGGGATGTGTAGAGAACAAAGAGGACGGGACCGAACACCGATACTTGCGGCACGCCACAGAGGATCGGAGCAGGATCAGAGCTGTCATTGTCAACGTAAACAGTTTGTCGTCTGTCAGTGATGTACATGTATACGTGAGCCATTCAAGAACTGTGCCACGAAGGCCAAAAGTGTGTTGCATACGGTCAATGAGAATGGTGTGATCTATGGTGTCAAATGCTGACGAAAGGTCTAACAGAGCAATGACAGAGAGTTTGCCTTGATCAAGGGAGAGGAGGAGATCATTAGTGATTTTAACAAGAGCAGTTTTTGTACTATGTCCAGGTCTGTAAGCGTATTGAAGAGGATCAAGAAGGTTGTTTGAAGACAGGTGTGCATTGAGCTGAGAAAGTACAATTTGTTCGATAATTTTGGAAACAAAGGATAAATTTGATATAGGCCTGAAATTTTTTAGGGCATTTGGGTCCAGAGAAGGCTTTTTGAGAAGAGGCTTGACCAGAGCGGATTTGAAGACGTCAGGAAAAGAGCCAGAGGTGAGAGAATTTTTGATGACGTGAGTAAGAGAAGGAAGGACTACATCCAGAAATTCAAAGAGGAATAAGGTAGGGATGGGATCTAGGTCACACATTTTGGAAGCAGAGGCTTTGACGACCTTCACGTAGGTATGAGGCTCCTCGGGTCACCTATTCCTTCGGATGAGAGTATAAACCGAGGTCTGGTCTGTGTTCGCATGCATTCTACCGCTCGGACTTAAGAAAGATCCTGACGCTCAAGTCTTGGACGGGTGCGAGCCAGAAACACCAATGCACCCAGCATGCAATACAGGTCATGTACTCCGGCCTGTTCTTGGTCGCGCTGCTCTTGCGTCTGCAACATTTTCGCTGAAAAGGCAGCCTGAATTTTGTTGGTCCGCATGGATGGCGAATAAAGTCCGCACACACATAAAAACATCATCATCATCATCATCATCATCATCATCATCATCATCATCATCATCATCATCATCATCATCATCATCATCATCATCATCATCATCATCATCATCATCATCATCTTAGTTGGTTCCTCTTCAACTTTCTCTCCTAGCTCCTCCTTCTCCTGCCTCTCCCATCTCAGGCTCTTCCACAAGACAATGATCATCAGTAACCCAGTCTAGTCATCATGGTCAAGCACCTTTACCACACCCAGAGCAACACAGACCACTGGAGACAAGCCAATACCTTTCTTACCAACCTCCACACACAACAAAACTGAGACTGATGCTACTTCAAGTTTAAACTTGACATTTTAGAAGGAAGAAAACTTTCTGAAATCAACGTTGAAATTGTAGGCTATTGTTATTGTAGTTATACGGCCCCCTTTCCACGTTAGCACAACAAAAAAATCTCAAGACGCTGGCGACAAGATGCTCAGTGCAGGGGTGAGGGTTGGGGGTGGGTGGTGGCGACCTCTCCAAGCTACAAGGGGGGGAAACTGACCGGTCGCTGGCGTGGCACCGAGAGCGATCGAGGGCGAAATTGAAGGGGAAAATTAATCCGTTTACTGATGTTCCCCCCAAGTCTTTGCCAGCAGCCGGTGGGCCCAAGGAGGAGCTAAGGTTTCCGAGGGCCGCGAGCCCTGTGCCCCGTCTTCAGGGATTGGGTTCGATTCGGGGTGACAGCCTCTTGCTCCGTAACAGGCAAACGGTGCAAGTGATCGCCTGCTGTACAGTGTTCAAGCCTCTTTGTCTGTGACAAAAGACAAAAAGCGATATGCCCGTCTGCTGTATGCCCTTATGTTGTTATTGCTTATTCTTTAATTTGTAAAGAGATGTAGGCTATAGCTTTAGTTGACAAACGCCTCTGCCTTTATGCCCTTACATTGTTTATTTTAGTGAAAACTCTAACACAAAAAAGAGACATGGCAGTTCATTGCAAGACGTTATTATTGTTGTGCAATAGGTAAATACTTAGTTAAAGGGTTATATATCTTTTCATTTTGCTTGTCTTCAATTGAGCTGTTATACGGTATTTTTGTATCTTTCTTTCTTTGGTATAGGAACGCCAAGACCTTATTCTGTAGACTGCCCCACTTTTACCACGCCCCCTAGACAGATCATTTTTATATTCACAGTGAGTGTTGTCCCACTGAAAAAAGCTTACAATAGCTCGTTTCTAAAGTAGTTATTTTTAAGGGAGCGCCTATTGGCAATCGATTGCCTTTAGGTTTTCAACGCTATTGGCAATCGATTGCCTTTAGGTTTCCAACGCTATTGGCAATCGATTGCCTTTAGGTTTCAAACGCTATTGACAATCGATTGCCTTTAGGTTTTAAACGCTATTGGCAATCGAGGCTCATGTGCAGTCAGAATACTGTTGTATTCTACCTAGATAACGTGTTGCATACAGTAGGCCTATTCAGTAGCCAGAGATGTGTGTGAGATAAAAGTAAACAACGGTTATTCCCACTAGATTACGTCACCACTCACTGAAGTTACCTCCCTTGTGGATAGACAACGCAAAAAAAATACAATGCATAATTAATTAGCTGGAGTGGCCACTGCATCTCGTTTGCATGCTACAGCCTCTACTACTACTACTATTACTACTGCTGCTGCTGCTACTACTACTACTTTTTATACTGTTATCCTTTCAGCAGAATTTATTTCAATATAATATTATATTACTTTATTTTGTTTTAAAATTATGTTTATTTGGATTTTCTTGTTAGAAAAGTAATATTAACTAGGAATTAAAATTACTAATATTAACAACAACAACAACAGAAAAAGAACAATATTATTAACACTACTACTAGATATATATCTACTTCAATTTTCTTAGATTTTATTTTGCTTTTTTAATTTAATTTATGTATGTATTTATTTATTTATTAGGCCTATTATATACGCAAACGTCGATCCTTCTTGGATGGCAGCCATTTTGGAATGAACGTCGAAAGGAAAGACAACCTCAATTCCGCGAGATTCTACATCCGCCGATTGCCTAGGCTATTTATAGCACGCGCCGATTGCCTAGGCTATTTATAGCACGCGCCGATTGCCAATAGGGTTTGAAACCTAAAGACAATCGATTGCCAATAGTCACTTCGTATTTTTAATGGAATATATTCCATAGTTTTTGTGCCTATTTATAGCAATGGCTAGCCAACATTCTTGAGTTAAAAATAGCATCTACCAAAACCGGTAAGAGACAGAACCCGTTAAACATGTTTGTTCGGTAAGGGTTTTCGTTTAAAGTTGATGAAATAGACCCAATCTTACCTCAGACACCAAACCGTCACTCAGAAATAGGGTCAAAGGTCTCACGGCTATGGTATTGATGTACCGTTAAAACAGGGGAAATCACTCCCTGTCAGAACCGAAATGAAAAATTCCAACTTTAGCGGTTGGTTTGATCACCGAAATTCCACTTCATCATTGTTTAATGCAATAACAGTGCGAAATTTAGGGTAAAACCGTTTTCGCCAAATGTAAACAAAGCCTTCAAATTCAGTGGGGCCTTTTAAATGAGTATTCTGTGAATCCGGGGTTTGTTTTGACTGGCTGGCCTTTACATAGGCATACAAAACGAATTTGAATTGTTTGTATACATTGTTATGTTGTGAATAGTTGACCCTCTTTTGAAACATTATTCAAACTTGTTTGTTCAGTATATGTATTAGTGATTTTTTGATCTCATATTACATTCATTTATTTATTTACTTACATATATTCACGCACTTATATTTCCTCTTGTGTGTGTGTTGCAAATAACTTTAATCGTTTATGAAAAAGGAATTAGGATAGAGAACTCATGATGATGCTGAGTTGAGCCGAATTAAAGTGTAACATTCTAAAGTTCTAAACATCTCATTCTGGCAATACGGCAAAATGTGTGAATTTGCGTGTCTGCATTTACGCTGTCAAGATTATAGCTGGTTGTACTGCTTGTAAATATGCAAAGAGGTGTATACCAATACTTTTCCTCTCATTGTGACAAGTCACGTTTACTGAAAAGTACACTTTTTTGTTTTGTTTTATTGTTTGTTTGTTTGTTTGTTGTTGTTGTTGTATATAAGAGAAAATTTCCCGTTTGGAAGATAATATTAAAAAGCCTTTTACATTCTTTCTTTTTTTTTCTTTCTTTGTAAAAAAAATTGAAGTAAGACTTCAGGTGAGTGATGTTCGTAGATAAGAGATAAAAGATCTGACCTGGTAAACTTTTTTTTCCCTATTTACGCTCCATTGCAAAGACTGAATGGTTACAAGCGAGCACCTTCATTATAATTTACTTACCTTTCATTCCTTTTTTTAAACTCATTAATTCAGTTCTTTCCCACTCGTTCGTTCATTCATTTGTGAATTCAATCAATAATTTTAAAATATTACAACTGTCAAATAAGACAACACCAATTCATGCTCATTGGAAAAACCGACAAACGTAGCTACGCTTCCAATACATCAAGTTCTAAAAGCAGAAATTAATTATAAACATAGGAACATGAAGGGATGATTAATTTGTTTTCATAGTTCTGATGTTTCCCAATATTTTATTTTATATATTAATTAAAAAAATGGTTCATGTGTGTGTGGGAGGTAGGTTTGGGGGAGCTGGATGTCGAGTGCGCGTGTGTGTTGTCTTTGCTTGAGTTTCAATTAATTGTGGAGTATGAAACTTATTTCTTTCGAAACTCCAACTTAGTTTGTCGTGCTTTTCGTTTCTTACACTAATGGAATAGCTATAGCAGAGGGACTTGACCTACTTCCAGTACCTCGCTAAGTCTCAAAACGAGTGTCGATCCCCATTTTTACCTTCAAAATAGTTGAGTAAGGTCCCTTACACAAAGTCATATCATTTTTGATATAATAAATAAAATATACTCAGGAAGTCAACTTCGGGGGAATGTCTGTTTTGACGAACTCACATCGACACGATTCGTGAACTTTTGCCTTTGCATACCAATGACTGCATAAACTGATGACGTCACTGACAGAAAGTAGTGCGGAATCACTTTCACAACGAAAATCCTCTCGCTTCCAAAAGATCTACGATCTATGTGTAGGTAAGGGAACTCCTAGTAATGTTCTTGTATATTTTTGTTAGGCACTTCACTCCACTCCGCGCCGCGTCTAGCAGCATCAGTGAAGCAGACTCATTTGCGCCTTGGTGTCGGAGGGCACTGAGCTGCTGATGTTGAAGATGATGCTGTAGGAATATGTGGTTGTCGTCACCCCGTTAGCTACCCGTCCCACCCTGCGCGTCCGTCGTCAAGGGGGATAAACAGTTTATCAAGCGTTGTAAAACATATCCCGCGCATATCTTGACACATGTAATTTGCCAGCCTAACGTTCGTCTCCGACCCATCAGCAGCGCAGCGGCAATCATACTGGGTATATGTGGCATTTGTTGGACGAAGAGAAAAACGTAAAGAAGACAAAGAAGAGGATAAGCACGAGAAAGTAAAAGTAAGAAGTGGAGGAAGATTATGAGGAGGGAAAATGAAGAGGAAGAAGAAGAAGACAACGGGAAAGAGGAAGAGGAAACTACTAATACAACAACAACAACAACAACAACAACAACAACTACTACTACTACTACTACTACTACTACTACTACTACTACTACTACTACTACTACTACTACTACTACTACTCCTGATGATGATGATGATGATGATGATGATGATGATGATGATGATGATGATGATGATGATGATGATGATGATGATGATGATTATGATGAAAGAGAAGACAAAATATTATATGTTTCAGACATACAATTCGGGAACGACCGTTCGTTTGCATTTGGACATTGCACTACTGTGAAGCTTAGACTTTTAGCAAGAATACCAAATGAGACACGTTGATGATGATGATGATGGTGATGATGATGATGATGATGATGATGATGATGATGGTGATGACACGTTGATGATGATGATGATGATGATGATGATGATGATGATGATGATGATGATGATGATGATGATGATGATGAAGAAGAAGAAGAAGAAGAAGAAGAAGATGATGATGATGATGATGATGATGATGATGATGATGATGATGATGATGATGATGATGATGTTTATTTATAACGCGTGTACCTCCATCCATTGTCGAATGTTCAGTGCGCGATGAGGAAAAATAAAATTTAAAAAAAGCAAAAAACTACTTAAACAAAAACGACAGGAAGATAGTGTCCGGTGTTGGAGTGGGGTGATGGAAGTGGACAACAGAAGTGAGAGAGGTGCTTGGTTCACTAAGTTATTACAATGTAAACAAGTGACTCAATCTTCAGCCTTCTACTGAACGACTCGACACAGTCTGCCCTTTTGACAGTCTCAGGTAGCGTATTCCATAATTTGGGTATTTTAGTATGTAGGGATCGGGCATCAGCTCTCTTTTTGATCGTTTCATCAGAGGAAGGCAGTCGAAAACGGGACTGGAAAGACGAGCGAGATGGTTCATACATAGGAACCGACAGACAGGTATCACCATCATGGCTTGGCCGCATTTGGAAGTTGATACAGTTGGAATGTTAATGCACGCAATTTTATTTGTCTTCTAAATATCGTATACTAATAATTCCTGAATTTTCCCGGCCTAACCACCCACGCGTAGAAGCGCAACGAGACGCACCATCACAGATAGCTCTTTAGAACTAAACTTACACTGAGTCAAATGGTGAACCTGGCTCTTCCACAAGGCTAACTAAGTCTTAGTGGACGAGGGAGAAAACTACAAAAACTAAAGATACTCAAATAGTGTGTCAGACAAGGTATATCTTCAGCAAAGAAACCCAGACCTAAAATGCCTGCGTTAGCCTGTGGGTAGTCTCCAATCCGTCTTCTACAGGAAGGCATAGGCTGTTGTGTACGTTCCTAATACTCTGTATGCACCGTATGAATCTCTTCTCTTCACACTTACATAGCTTAGCTCTCTCTTCACCAGGCAGCGCTTTTGTCTAAAAACTTCCGCTGACCGTGTTACAGCGGCGCCATCTTAGAATGGCTTGGTTGCATTTGGAAGTCGATACAGTTGGAATTTTAATGCACCACTTGTAATTTAGTTTGTCTTCTAAATATCGAATATTAATAACTTTTGATCTGATTTGATCGTATTCCACCACTCTTTAGCCTGAAACCATCGGCCTCTTTTACAGCTCAAATTTCAGTAATTTAATTATGGAGGAAAGAAATTATAATTGAAATACTGCTAGTCCTAATTTATCATTTACAATCGAAATTCAGATGAACTAGTCCTTGTTGATGGCTGTAATAGGTAATGTTAGTTAAAGATAAAGATCCAGGTACCCAGGTACCGCTTGGGTGGACTGAATGTGCTGTGTGTTTTTTTTTTCTTCTAGAGTTTCTTTTGTGCATGTCAGTTATTGCATCCAAGACAGTGCTAACTACATGTATTATTTTCCATCCAAAGCGGTAAAAGCGCGGCCGACCTTGCATAACGGAACAATTCTAGCATGTGCCCAAATCACTTCGGCCGGATTGAGTTTTATTCTGTATCGGCCAGCGCCTTGAGCAGCTCTTGAGCAGGAAAAGCGCTATACAAGACCGATGAAGTAAGTAAAGAAAAGAAACAAATCACTACGCCATTGAGCCATCGAAAAAATAAATAGGATCAGGAAGGTATACAAAAGCAGGTAGCTAACTGGAGGGTATATAACTTTCAACCTTGCTTCCAGTTCATGCATACCACCTCCAACGACAGCGGCTAGAATGTTTAGATATACGGAGAGGTCAGCTCCAGATCTTGGCTGAGAACGATGTTGATACTTGACGACATCTTGCAGAATGTGAAATATGTACACATTAGCCTTGTTTTATGTTGATATTGCTTGATGGCTGAAATATAGCCCTGTCAGGCCCATGAAAGTAAACAAAGCTGACCACGGCTGCACTTAATGCCTGTACTTAATCACTTTTGCTATTATGGCTTATAGCAAGTGTTTAGATCATATAGTACACTAGCCAAGCTGAACCTTAGGATTCCAACACCACCACCATCACCACCACCACCACCATCATCATCATCATCATCATCATCATCATCATCATCATCATCATCATCATCATCATCATCATCATCATCATCATCATCATCATCATCATCATCATCATCATCATCGTCATCGTCACCATCATCATCCATGCTTCATATTTCAGGATTTTGTTTAAAGCTCTCATCTCTTGCCAGATTTCACACTACTTGAGCTATAGGTTTATTACAAAGTCTATTGACAATTTGTTTTAAGTTTGATTTTGTTTCGTTGGCAAAATGTTTGGATGTATTGACGTTTTGATATAATTATGCTTGAAGTGTGTTTTGTAGAATGCGGTTCCTTACTTTAAGTAGTATGCTCTCAGTCCACTTGTACTGCGATGACACCCGGTCCCAAAGTGCTGTTGTAGCCGTACCATTTGTTCTTCGCCAAACACTATATAAACAGATAAGAACACGAGAAGAAGTAGAAGAAAGAGGGAAGGATGAGGAAAGAGTCGGAACATGAGGCAGAGTAAGAGAAATGGGGAGTAGAAGAAGAAGGGAAAAGTGAAAAGAAAAAAAAAGGATGATATATGTCTGGTGTTCGTTAGATATAGAAACTTTTAGTATTATAAGGATTACATTACATTATTATTGCTTTAGGTCCAGCGGACTCTTCCGAGCCAAATCAGGACCGGACAACCCCCGATCCGCATAAAAGATCTGCCGAAACAACCCTAGTGGTAAAACCGAAAGCTCTCCACCAGCCAGTCACTTTACAATAAAGACATCCCACGCAGGGGACGGCTGAGGCTTCACCCCAACTTATCGAACCCCCGTTTACAAGAAACAAAATAGAATACAAACATCATTATAAATTATCAACAAAACACATAAATATAAAATGCCTATATTGCTAAATAATAACATCATAGGAAGCCCTAGTGACCACCTGGCAGAAAGCGTCCAATATTCCCAAGCTGATCCAACAGATCTCATACACAAATAAGGAGTCTTGTCCCGGAAGAGTTTTCAAGAAAAAAGGTAGGAGACTGGGCTAGCGAAGAAGACGATAGTATAGCAGATTAATAGAACAGAGCAGGAATGAGAAAGAGCAAATGAGAAAGACAGCGACAGTGGGAATTTAAAGCACTAAATTTCCAGAAAGTGGGGATACTATTTATACTGAAACCCCCGGCACCCCAACGGGGTTATTATAAGGATAAAGAACGCATGTAGAAGTAATGATGAGGAGGATAAGGAGGAGGAGAATGAGGAAGAAGAGGAGAATGGGGAAAAAGAAGATGGGCAGAAAGTAAAGAAGCGGGAAAAAGGGGACAAAAAAAGGGAGACGACAAAGAAAACAAAGGGAATTGGAGAAGAAGAAGATATAAAAGAATGAAGAGAAGAAGAAGGATCATAAAAGGAATCGGAGGAGGAGGAAGAGGAAGAGGAGAAACAGAGGAAGAAATTAGGAAAGTGAAGAAGCAAGAAGAAGAGGAGGGTGAGGAGGAGGAGGAGGTGGAGGAGGAGGAGGAGGAGGAGGAGAAGAAGAAGAAGAAGAAGAAGAAGAAGAAGAAGAAGAAGAAGAAGAAGAAGAAGAAGAAGAAGAAGAAGAAGAAGAAGAAGAAGAAGAAGAAGAAGAAGATTGTCCCTGTCGTCAGATTGTCCTTTCGGTGCTATCGTCAAAAACGACTCACCGTCAGTTATCGGCGCGAAAGACTGCTCGCTTTATCGGCGCTAACAGCCGAACAGCCTTATCTAAGGCTTTCGACAAACATTTAGATTGTGAAACATGGCTGGTTTGTGAAGGCGACGGTCTGAACTAAGACGGAGTATCCACGGCTCAGTTCTAAATCTAAGATTTTGATTGGCTTGGCTTTAAAACCTGAAACTCGAAATACTCAACATTCTCTGAAGATAGAGCCAATATCGACCTCCTAAGCATTCACTTTCCTTTTTTTAATTTAAAAAAACGTAGATATAATCTCCAGTCACTGAATCGGCTTTTGTACCTGCAAAGAGGCAAGTGTTTAATATTCAGGCAGCGGTACTCTGAGCTATCTTCGACGCAGCTTTGAGATTCTACGCTGTTGAATAGTTTGCCATCTAAATCGAGGTTACATGTGAATTTGCTCTTGAGGCCTAACTACACTTCTCAACGATCGGAGGAAATGCTGTGAGTTCAGCGTCTTCAGCGTTGACGATTCATGCAGCGT
Source organism: Oncomelania hupensis (assembly GCA_036898135.1). Taxonomy (NCBI): domain Eukaryota; kingdom Metazoa; phylum Mollusca; class Gastropoda; order Littorinimorpha; family Pomatiopsidae; genus Oncomelania; species Oncomelania hupensis. The sequence goes on from CM072511.1 coordinate 106,556,550, forward strand.
TCAAAAATAGTTCGCATATATAGATGATCGTTCTAATGGACTATAGTTCATCATTTTGGTCACAAATAGATTAACTGTTCTATTTTCGTTCAGTTCTTATCAACAGCGCCGAAGACCCTGATCTACGAACCTAAAGCCGTTTCACCCTAGTTGAAGGTTAAAAGGTAAAGATGTTCCGGTCAACTTTTCAGTCGTTGGTATAAGAGGCGTTTGGGACTTTCCCTGGTACTAAGCAGAACCCAAGTATTCACAGCTGGGTATAAACTGGGGTGAGTTGCTCGTTTGTTTCAAGTGTGCAAAGAGCACATAAAGCTACAAGCACACAGCAATGGATTTACTTGAGTAAAAAACGGTAAGTCCTCGTTTATTATAGTTGAAAAGAGGATTTAGTGTCTGTGGGATGCAGCGGAGATCAGTGAGTCTCTGATGCTCAGTCAGTCCCTGGTCTTCGTCCCGTCATCGGCCATATCGTGCAGTGTTAATTGCCCTCCTTGTCGGCTTGACAACACCCAGAAGTCAACTTCACTATTTTAACCCTTTTCACAAATACACATAATTTTAAGTAATTTAAATGCAACGTCGTACATCATGTTTTATGGCTCATAGTATGCTAAAGCGAGGGAAAGTATATAGTTCCTCGTTATCTCAACATCAGGATAATCTTTAATATCAAATTATCTACTGTATTACACAGGTTAGAATAGTCGCCTAGTTAGAGCGATGCAGATAAATTAGTTTTTGCACGTGTTATTCCGAAGTCCATTACTTCTCTTCAGGGCATTCAGACCCTATGCGAAGATAGGATGAGAGTCTTTAACACTCGCTGTACGAGTAAAATAAATACTCCCGGCTCTATGAAGGGAGGCAATGTTCTCTTTCTCAGATAAGGGGAGGTTATTAATGTGACCTTGCACCTTGACGTTGCGTCTCGGCTACGATGTTGAGAACGATGAGGGTGATAAGGATGATAATTTTACCTTTCCTCAACTGACAGATCATGAGATCGTTAACACCAGCCAAAGCTAAAGATGAGGTGGAAGCATCAAAACATAATCTACACCTACAATTAAAGTTATCCGGATGATCTCGCGCAGCAAAGTGCTGAATTAAATGTGTCCTGGCAGCTATTCAGTTATTTGCAGTATACAAAAGATTTGTTGTGAGGACTTGTTTGGACTACATCCCTGCGTTGATGAGGTGGGCCAGAACAGGTTTGCAACCTATAGTCTCATAAAAATGTTAGACCATGACCGAGGCACATATCGTACCCGTAAAGTCACGCAGGAGTTTTTAGTACGTTTAGGAAATTAGTTCAGACTAAAGCTCGCAGATTGCTCTTTTGGGGTGCAGAATAACCCTGAGTTCCATTAATGGTAGCAACGATACACTTTTCTCACAGGAGTCGATATACACTGGATGCTCTCATCCCTTCGCTTTTTGTGTCGCCGCAAGGGCATGTTTAAGAAACATATTCGTATATGAGTCACAATGGCAGGTGACCTCTTCAAGTAGTTCATACACTCTAAGTCGATCATGGGTTTCAGTTGTGTAAGGCACTTGATGTTGCACGTTGATGTTTTGGGCGACTCGAGTTCGGTCCTGCATGATTACGTCAAAAGCCTCGATCTAGCTGATTAGTGCATTATGAAAGAACGATTATTTTACGTTTATATTCGTGTCCTTTGCATCGCCTATGATAACCATGGATGCAGCTCCAAGATTTGAGGTTCAGAGACTGATCTTACATGCTTTCTTCCCTGTTTCTCAGCTTAAAAAAAATCTTGATGAAGCTAGCTTTTAACACCAGCGACAGAGCTACGGATTACGATTAATTTTGTAGTGGAAATGTAAACAAGGTAAGGTGATATATAAACGACATTTTCTTCAAGTCGATGTAGACCTAGGGCGAACAACTCCGACACACAAACATTGCCAGCATGTTCTGGGAATTATATACACTTTGTGAACACGGCCAGCACTATACAAGTTCTAGTCATCATTACTATGGTCCGTCGTCGTTATAGTTGTCATCATCATCATCATCATCATTACCATCATCATCATCATCATCATCATCATCATCATCATCATCATCATCATCATCATCATCATCATCATCATTATCATCATCATCATCATCATCATCATCATCATCATCATCATCATCATCATCATCATCATCATCATCATCATCATCATCATCATCTTCTTCTTCTTCTTCTTCTTCTTCTTCTTCTTCTTCTTCTTCTTCTTCTTCTTCTTCTTCTTCTTCTTCTTCTTCTTCTTCTATATCATCATCATCACCATCATCATCATCATTCTCATCATTTTTGTTGTTGTTGGAAAATCCACCTCACTGTCAAATGCTTTTAATCTATATTTACCCCAAAACATTCCATAAACGTAGTCGAAAATATATGGACAAAATTATACAATAAAATATTAACTCTCTGTCATGCATTAATCTTTATGATTGTTAAAACCTACAATCTTGAAAAAACTCTTTTGGAGGAGCTGAGACAGATGAGTCAAGCTTGACGGAACATACTCCCCTTTCGAGTTGACTTATCAGACTCAAATACCCTGTTTAGGAGTATCCACGGAGTGGTATATGGGAGCACCTCGTTTATGTTCATCATCAATGTACTCGCTTCCCCTTCCCTTCACACCAAACAATGTTTATAATTAACGACGACCCCATACAGCCATGTCTCCGTTGTTTATGTGTTTTCTCTTACCTTGTCTGCGCAGTGTGTATAATAGTGTAGCTTTGGCTTTGGGAGAAACAAACGAGTCTATCAAGCTTGAAAACTCAAACTTGGCTTCTTTGCTCACCCCTAGCCTTGCATTAAAAACAAAAAATCCACCGGGCAGCGTATATTTTACATGCAAACATCAGGACGACAAATAGACTTATGTGAAGATATGGAGACCAGATGAACTTTAAGCATTGAATTCGTCTGCCTTCGTGAACATCCACGTACTGAAGTTTCTTACAGCACCAATAGCACAGGCGCATGCACTATATCAGAATGTATTTACAGGACAATAATTAAAAATCTTACGTGAATCTAGCATTGCAATATTCTGGAAGCATTGCATATTATGTGCTTTCAAGATTTTGGTTTTAAATTTTGGAACACATTATTGTCATCCGAGCAAGTTAATTGTCTTCTAAAGAAAGAACGCAGGGTAGACACCGCGACGCCACCTAAGACAAGGACCGATTTAGTAAAAAGAAGAACACCAACCCATTGTAAACAAGACATCGGGAATCAAACTGGCAAATTCTTATCGCTCTGCCAACTGAGCTATTCCGGCCCCATGAACAATAGCCCAATGTATTTACTTACAACAACACTAACAGCTCCGTTGTAGACAGTCACTGTGGTAAATGTATTTACAATATACCTAATGCATGCCAACGTTACAATGTGTTTCTAACATGGTTGGCGTCTTGTAGTTGAAGCAATACACATAAGTATGATTGATCTCCTTCATTGTTCACCCATGTAGCCGACATTAATGTCTTTTTAAAAAAAGCAATAACTGATGCTAATTCCTATATGTCATGTACATACGGTATTTTCAACTAAGAATGTGTTTTGAAAAAAGTTTCAATCTACTTCCAACATTGTTAGTACTTTCTAAGAAAAGCAATAGTTGAACCTAATTCATATTTCTTAGGTTTTATGTAGATACCTTGGAACGGTATTTTCACATAAAAAAATATTTTAATATACTTCCAGTATTGCTAGTATCTGGAAGCATTGTAGATAACGTGTCTTTGATACAGCCTACTGTATTTCCTTAAAGCAATTGCTGATCCCTTCCCAATCACCACCCCAAAACATTGAGATCTATTATACAGTATTTTCAACGTAGCTGGTGTCTTGAAGTCGAAAATGCAGTGTATTTCAGCTTTGCTTGTATAAAGAGGGGTGCTCTGTGTGTCTTAATGAAGATCCATGCATTTTCAACTTAAAAGAAAACAAAAACTACTACAAAAATACACATCTATTTCCTTTTTGAATAAGACGAAGAACGGTCTCATTGGATCGCCGCGATTTCAGTTTGAGTGGAGAAAAAGAGCGTGTGCACTATACAGCATCCAGCATTATTGCTATAGCTAGTGTCCTGGTGCAATGCGTTTCCAGCATTGCAATTGTCTTGAAAACTTGTCCCCCAACATGTCGTTGAGAGTCCGGGGAGGTGCGGTGACACGTGCAGTAGAGCCGGGGTGACGAGGTGGCGTCCTGCAATTACAAGGCAGCGGGCAATGAGGTGTCTCATTTACAGCCTTAGCGGCCTCAACTGCTTCCGCACTCCAAAACGACTTGCCACCCAAAGAATACAGAATATCAGGGGCCACCAGAAGAAAAGAAAAAAAAAACACCAGCAAGTGTCCAATGCATCCAGAGTATAAGAGATCGCCAGAAAATGCAAACGCCCAACGGACTATATAAGACTACCAGAACAAGCAAGTCCCCAAACGTGCACAGAGTGTCAAGGACCGCAAGAAAAAGCTAACTCCCAATGCACACAGAGTATACGAAATCCACAGAAAACAGCTAGAACACGATGCATTCAGAGAATACAAAAATCAGCAGAAAAAAAGCGAGCGCAGCACCCTCTTTCGAAGGAATAGTCGGCTTCAGTTTCTTAAGGTAACACCAGCGAGAGAAGGACAAGAGCTGTGCTGCCCTTTTTGTTTCCGCTTGACTTCGTTTATTGCATGTTTTCACTCAGTTCAGTTCATGCAAGCTTCCTCTAAGCTTCATTTTTGCAAGCTTTCACTCAACCGGGTTTTGCAAATTTCCATGCATTGATCGTCAATATCTGCACAGTTTCAACATTATGGTCTCGAGTTCCACTCAGATTTTAATTTCTGCAACCTTCCATTCAACTTATTTCTGTAAAGCTCCACTCAGCGTATTTCTGGAATGTTCTACCCAATTTCAATTATGCAAGCGTTCATTCAACTTAAGTGTATACATGTCTCCACTCAACTTCATTTCAACTGCAGTTGGTGGTTTCAAGTTATTTTTTTTTGGCAAACTTCTAGGCAGCTTCAGTTTATGCATTCATCCACTGTATGGAAGGAAGACTAAGCTCTTATAAAGGGAGATTGCCCCTGATACTCGGTGTTAGCTTGCTTCCTTGCAGAAACAGAACTATATCTGCTTCTCCTCTACCTCACTAAAAGGTTTCTAATTCACCTCTTTCATTATATTAACTTACTATCTCCATCATCTCATTCCTGACTCTTTTTACAGCAATCATCATCATCATTATCATTATCATCATCGTCGTTATCATCATCATCATCATCATCATCATCATCATCATCATCATCATCATCATCATCATCATCATCATCATCATCATCATCATCATCTCACTCTCTTTCTCTCTCTCTCCTTCTGAACATCCATCAACCTTTAGATGACCCGCCCACTTTCTTGTTTCTTGAAACAACTTCGCATTTCATGCACGGTTCTGCGTCCAAAGACATTGACACCTCAAAAGCGCGGCAGGCACCATCCCCTTTAAATCGCGTCAAACAAAACTCAACCATTCTTCAGTCTGCATACTCATGAGAACAATTAGGTAATCAAATTCATTTCCATCACAGGCATTATAAAATTCATACTGTCTGTTCCTTGTCATATTTTCGTCTGTTTTAAAGATAGATTTAGAAAAATCTAAATCTTTCTGACGTTACTGGCCCGGACAGCTATTTCTTTTGAAACACATTCTCTGTTACCACAGGTCTGTGGTTGACACCCATCACAGTCCTCTTGCAAAGACTCTCCTCTGTCACCTCTCTCCCTTGTCTCCATTCCCGTCTTGGCCCATGTCCCCCTTCAAAGCGCAGAAAGGCGTTTGCTTCCAGCCGGTTGCAGCACGCACTCAATTATTTACAGCGTCAAGCGAATTTGGGGAATGAAAACTGCGTTCGACAAAGTGGAAGAACTAATAGCACTCACGCAATTGCCACCGAGACAAGAAAGAAACTTACCACAACTTTCGGTCCTTCAAGACATCCAAACTTGCAAGTGCTATGGATCGTCGAGAGTGAGGACTAGAGGAAACAAAGAAGAAGAAGAAGAAGAAGAAGAAGAAGAAGAAGAAGAAGAAGAAGAAGAAGAAGAAGAAGAAGAAGAAGAAGAAGAAAATAACAACAACAACACAAGAAGAAGATACTGCTGCTACTGCTGCTGCTGATGATGATGATGATAATGATGATGATTATGATATTGGCGCTTCTGCTGCTGATGGAGAAGAAGAAGAAGAAAAATGAAGAACAAGAAAGAAGAAGGAAGTAAGAAGAAGAAGAAGAAGAAGAAGAAGAAGAAGAAGAAGAAGAAGAAGAAGAAGAAGAAGAAGAAGAAGAAGAAGAAGAACAAGAAGAAGAACAAGAACAAGAGGAAGAGGAGGAGGATGAGGAAGAAGAAGAACAAGAGGAAGAAGAAGAAGAAGAAGAAGAAGAAGAAGAAGAAGAAGAAGAAGAAGAAGAAGAAGAAGAACAACAACAACAACAACAACAACAACAACAACAACAACAACAACAACAACAACAACAACAACAAGAGGAAGAGGAGGAAGAAGAAGAAGAAGAAGAAGAAGAAGAAGAAGAAGAAGAAGAAGAAGAAAAAGAAGAAGAAGAAGAAGGTAAGACCGAGGATGATGGTAAAAGATTTATGAACTAATAAAAATAGAAACCCGAAGTCCGAAACAGAAGAAAAGTTTTTCAAGTTTATTGTACGTATGCGTCAAACACATTACCACTTTCACACGTTCGTATGCATCTCTTCTCTAGCGTCTCTTCTCCTGTCTAGTGTCTTTCTGAGTAGTCATTCAATTTTGAAATAATGGGTTTCGACATTGCATTTAAAAGGGCCCATGCAGTTCACGCATTTCAGAATCTTTTTTAAAGTTACACAGCCTGTGTTGGCCAACCGGGAACCTAAAGATGACGCCCAATACAAACCTTCTTTCAAAATGTACGGGGTTGATATGAATCGATCCATTCATTTGCTTATATGCTTATTAATAGCATTAAGGCTGATGATAGAGAATTGCCCGGATGCAAAAGTCTGTGTAAAGGTGTGGGTAAGGCCTAGAGAAGGGACAGTTGTTAGTTTACAGAACAAAGAATAGACGCCCAAAATCCAAAGCGCAGGAGTCGGTTTATGAAACGATTACGTACACTTGCTATTTTATTTTTTAATGTCATAACAATGCACTTTCCCAAGTAAACTAATTGTAACAACAAACACACAAACAACACACGCCCTTTAAACATGACTTGCGTTCGTCCGTTTAAAACATTCATAGTTCTCTAGCGCATTGAAACAACTACCATCTCTAATGCTGTGCATGAAAGGTGGGATGAGCCAAAGACACGCAGCTTCTTCTTCTTTGCTCCCCCTCCCCCTTCCTTCCTCTTCTTCTCCTCCCCATTCCCCTTGTTCTTCTTGTTTTTGTTGTTCTTATTCTTGGTCTTCTCCTCCACCTCTTCTTCTTCTACTTCTTATTTTCTTTTTTTCCACCCCTAAATCCTTGATGTAGTAGTAGTAGTAGTAGTAGAAGTAGGCTAGTAGTAGTAGCTTAGTAGTAGTAGTAGTAGTAGTAGTAGTAGTAGTAGTAGTAGTAGTAGTAGTAGTAGTAGTAGTAGTAGTAGTAGTAGTTGTTGTTGTTGTTGTTGCTGTTCTTCTTCTTCATATGTTGCAAGTTTCACCTCTTCTTCTTCTTCTTCTTCTTCTTCTTCTTCTTCTTCTTCTTCTTCTTCTTCTTCTTCTTCTTCTTCTTCTTCTTCTTCTTCTTCTTCTTCTTCTTCTTCTTCTTCTTCTTCTTCTTCTCCTTCTTCTTTCTAATTGTTTTTATTTTAATTTATTTTGTTAACAAGCTTACAAAGTTTTTGCTTATAAATACGAAATTAAGTTGACCATGAAAGTTGAATCCGACGTTGTAAATCCAGACCTGCAAATAAACTGGATCAAAAATATCGTTGTTGCTAGTCTAATCTAATTTAATCGACCAAAAGGTCAACTGCTCAACCAACCAGGCAAATAGTCAACTAGTCCTTGTGTTGCTTGAACCAAGAGGGACAAACATATAAGCTAATCAACAGGACGACAGGTCATTAAATTGACAAACATTTATAATAGTTGAATGCGTATTATATTTCGCCCTGTCATTAGCGTCCTTACACACAACTATACCCCTTGGGGTCATGAGCAATCTTGCCACTGTAGATTGTTCTCACCTATACAGGGAAAAGTGAAAGCCCCAGTTGAAAACCTGTCTTTCCTTTGTAGGAATGACCGATTCACTGCTGCAACAGTACCCCCGTTGGAGTGCCGGGGGTTTCAGTATAAATAGTATCCCCACTTTATTTAGTGCTTTAAATTCCCACTGTCGCTGTCTTTCTCATTTACTCTTTCCCATTCCTGCTCTGTCCTATCACTCTGCTATACTATCTTCTTCTTCGCTAGATCAATGACCTGCCTTTTTTCTTGAAAACTCTTCCTGGACAAGACTCCTTGTTTGTGTATGAGGTCTGTTGGATCAGCTTGGGAGTGTTGGACGCTTTCTGTGTGATGATATTCTGGGGAAGATACGTTTATCTTACTAGGGGGTAAGACTTATTGATAGATGGGCGATGCGCTACCACTATCGATCGTTCTTTTACCAGAAGTCCTAAAGTGGTGTGAGAGACAGATCACGGTACTTTGGTCACATAAAATTTATATTTGTTCTCGGGAATTTTAGTATCATTTGGCTCAACTTGAGAACCGGTGATGACTAATCAAAAGACTAGATTATTATGTCTCAAGAGAAGAAAAGTAATAACTACACAACAATACAAATAGAATGACACCAGTCGTATGTATGTAATTTCACTTTTTATATATTCAACACAAACTTTAACATTTCGGCATTAATCGGTAAATTAATAAGTAATATAGTTCCAAGTGCTGGGAAAATGTCTTAACAGGTTTTTTTCGTCATTTGCTACCTGCGGTTGCGATTTTCACTGTTCGTAAGTTTCAAAGGTTCTAGTTTCTCGAGGGTATGACTCAGTTCTTGTGGGTGACTTAGCTAAGGTAAGTCGGGTCGCTCTTGAAGCTGTGGGGTTTGGACGTGGTCAGGTAGAATCGTGGTAGTTCTCCTTGGTTCCACGCGGGAGCGACGGTCAGGCGTTCGTCTCCACAAACGTGATCCCAGGTCCGACCTGTAAAAGTCGGAGCCCTGGCTACAGTATTCTCGTTAGCTATAAGTGTGCGGTCCCCTCTGCAAAGTGTCCATAGCATCAGACACCTGCAGGGTTCCCATATGCACAATTCAATTCGAATCTTAAGGCTAAGGTACATCAAACCACATGCATACTGTCTCAGAAACAATAATCTGTTTCTGTAACTATATATCAAGAACATATTATTTATACATGGCAATCAATATACACTAAACATACACATATCAAAACTATTAGTGTTATCTTACTTGTAGACTCTGGGCTTCGTGAAATCGTCTTTTACGTCTCTAGCACCCTCTTGATGAGATGGAGATAGACGAACACTGCAGTTTGTTCCTTTTGGTAGACCCACACAGCTGAGCAGTTCTTTTGCGACTGATCAGTTGAGATTTGGTCCCCAAAGGTATGCAAAAGTTCCCAATAGTCTTCTGACCAATCGTGTTTAGCTCTCGTTTTCGTTAATCTCGCATCTACAGAATTATGGTTCTAATTTGAATAGTTCCTCCCCTTCTCTCTTGTCACTGGGCACGCATAATCACTTTTCTAGTGGAGTATCAGGGATAGAGTGAAGAACAGATGCAATAACGATAAGCGGTGTCTGCCCAATACGGGTGACATCATCTTGGTAACTTTTGGCTGGAGTGAGCTACTTAGTGTCTCATGGTGCAGTAAGTTATTTAATCGAAGACAACGCTATGGTTAGTTTTTGACTAAAGTATGCTATTTAACATTCTTGGTCGCTAAGTCTGTTGATGGTATCGGTAGCTATCGGCGGTGTGCCTGTTTCAAGGAAGTTAATTTGCCATGTGTGTGCTGCTTGTTAGCTAACTGTTGTATTAATGTCCAGTTTCGTTTCGATGGTATCTCTGTTTCGCTAAGCTAATTTCCTACATGTTTGTCGTCAATATGTCTGCTGTTACATAGGCCCCCCAAAAAACTATTCTTACACGTAGGTAAGAATTGGTACTGAAATGGTGGCGCAAATATGTACATGCATTATTTACATAGAGTACTGGGGAAGAGGTCACTGGGGTACAAAGCTGGGTGCATCCACCCGCAACTGTGAGGGGTTGGAAGCAAGGTTAGGTTTGTCTACAGTGGGCACGGGGTATCTGCTGAGGTAGTCAGCTCCGTGGTTACTCTTTCCGGGTATGTATTCTACATGAAATGAGTAGGGCTGTAGCAAGAGTGACCAACGCATGAGTCTGGCGTTGAGTTTCTGCGATGACGCAAGGAAGGTTAAGGGTTGGTGGTCGCACTGCACCTTGAAATGAGCGCCATACAAATACATCTGGAATTTCTGGATGGCCCAGACCAATGCCAAACATTCTTTTTCTACTGTTGCGTAATTGTGTTCGGCTTTGTTTAATTTCCGGCTGGCATACGCGACTGGCAGGAGGAGTGTAGGGTCATTGGGGTCAGATTGTAGTAGGGTTGCTCCTAAACCTTGATTGCTCGCATCTGTGCGTAGCACGAATGGTTGGGTTGCATCGGGCAACTTCAGGATGGGTTGTGAGGTGAGTCTAGCTTTCAGGGTTTGGAACGCATCTTCGCACTCGGCATTCCATTCTACTTTCTCGGGCGCTTTCTTCTTGGTTAGATCAGACAATGGCGCGGCGATGGAATTGAAGTTGGCAACGAATTTCTGGTAGTAGCCACATAGGCCTAGAAACGATTGCACATCCTTTTTGTTTATCGGGCGCGGTGCCTTGTTCATTTTCGCGATGTTCTTGTCTTCCGGAAGAAGACTGCCGTGTCTGAGTGTGTGACCGAGAAACTCTATCTCTTCGTATCCTAGCAGGCACTTTGTCGGTCGGGCTGTTAGTCCGGTTTCCCTAAGTCGCTGAAGAACGGTAGAGAGAAGTCTTAAGTGGTCATCCCAGGTGTGGGTCGCGATTAAGATATCATCCATAAAGTGATGGAGTTCTTCTTCTTGAATGGGCGCGAGAAGTTGTTTCATCATGCGTGAGAAAATGCTTGGTGCGTTGTTCAGTCCAAACGGTAAGACATTGAACTCATAGTGGCCATCAGCTGTACTGAAGGCTAGATACGGTCTTAGGTGCTCTGGCACCGGTATCTGATAGTACCCTTTGCTTAGGTCTATTCGCGAGAAGTATTTTGCGTTATGCAATTTCGCGAACAGTTGTGCTGTGTCTGGTAGCGGTTCGGCTTGGAATTCCGTCACGGCATTCAGTCTGCGGTAATCGATGCATAGGCGGTGCTCTCCGCTCGGTTTGCGTAATAGAACTATTCCAGCGCTGTAGGGGGAGGTTGAGGGGGAAATTATTCCTGCCTCTAATAGGGTGGCTATCTCCTGCTTGACAGCTGTTTGTTTGGCAAGAGGGATAGGGTACGGTTTTACTCGGACAGGGGTAGGGTCAGTCAAGGTCATTGTCACTTCAACTAACGGTGTCTGTCCAGGTATGTCCGTCAACACTGCTTGGTGTTGTGCAACTATCTCCATTATCTGTCTTTGTCTGTCTGTCGATAGTTTGGGGTTGATAGCTACGTCTCTGTAGGTCTCGCTACTTTTCAGCGGATACTCGATAGCTAAGTCCTCTGTTGCTTCGACTTCTTCTGCTATTGACAAAGCCATTAAATGATCTGTGGATGTTGCGTCATCGCGGTCTAGGTACCGTTTGAGCAAGTTGATGTGGTACATTCTCTCTTTTCCCTTTACCTTGATCCGGTAGTTTGTTCGCGACACTTTTTGCGTGACTACGTACGGGCCTTACCATGCAATTTCTAGTTTGTTGGAACCGCTGGGGAGTAGGAGTAGGACTTTGTCTCCTTCAGCTAATTCTCGCTCTTTGGTGTTTTTGTTGTAGTGCCGAGCCTGTCGCGCGCGAGCTTGTTTGATGGCAGACGTTGCTAATTGCCAGGTAGAGTTTAGGCGGCCACGTAATTCCGTTACGTATTGGGTAGCCGTTTTAACCTCTTCGTCTACCTGAGAATCTGTCCATCCTCTCTTCAGTGCTTCAAGCGGACCGGCTATCGGACGACCAAATAACAAGGTTGCCGGGGGAAATCCCGTAGACGCGTGCGGAACCTCCCGATACGCGAACAGCGCGGCGGCTACGTAGGTATCCCAAGTCTCTGGCTTTTCGTTTACGAGTTTGCGCAGGATGGAAATTAGCGTACCGTTAAACCGTTCGACTTGACCGTTACTCTGAGGGTGGTAGGGAGATGAACGAACGTGTTTCGTCTGAATGAGAGAGAATACTTCTTGCATCATCTTTCCCGTAAACTGCGATCCGTTATCTGTTAAGATTTGATCGGGAAATCCAACTCGTGTGAACATAGTGACCAGCGCTTCTGCTACTCGTTTGGTATCGATAGTAGGAAGGGGTGTTGCTTCACACCACATGGTGCAAGTATCCACTAAGGTTAGGATATACCGATTGCGCTTTTTTGTGAGCGGCAGTGGGCTACGATGTCTACTGCTACTCTGTGGAATGGGGTACCGGTGACGGGCATTTCGCCTAGCGTTACTGGGACTGTCCATCTCTTTGATGCTACCTTCTGGCACTGGGGACAAGAGCGGACAAAGCGCGTAATGTCTCCTGTTATTCCCGGCCAATGATAGTGAGCGGTAATTCTCTGAATTGTTGCACTCACGCCCATGTGCCCGCTAAATGCAATGGCGTGTCCTACCTCTAGTACCTGTGGTCTATTTTTGGCAGGGACAACTAATTGAGAGTGGTCGTGGTCTGTCTGTCTGTACAGTAGTCCGTTTTTCTCAAAGAACTCTCCTTTCTTAGGTGGGTTATGCGCCTGAGGGAGTTTTTTGTAGCATTTAGCTAATGTGGGGTCAGCTAGTTGATCTGCCCTCATCTCGGCTGGTGCCGGATTAGCAGGGAGATTATCTGCAGCGTCCTGTCTGGTCTGTGCTCTAGTTTGGACTGATGCAACCACTTGAGGCGCAATCGGCGTCCCTAAATACACATATTTACACCCTAGTATGATGTCATACAAAGGTGCATCCATTACTGCCGCTTTTACTTTTCCTGACACATATCGGGAGTCTACATGGACTATCGCGATTGGTAAGGTGGAGGCGGGTATGGATCGATCAGGGCCTTGCAAAGTGACGGTCTCGTCGGTGATGTCCTCAGCCGCTACAAGAGTTCGACTGACGATTGCATCGTACGATAATCTGGTGTCGTATAGACATGACGCGGTTTTTCCGTTCACTACAACTGTTTCACTGACTGGGGGTCGGGACTTATCTGAAGTCTCCAGTTCAACGGTACTAGTTTGACTTACAGCCACTGTGTGCGTTTGATTCGCTGTTCTACGGCAATCAACGGTGTTATGGTTAGTTCTTTTGCAGTTAGAACAATATTTCCGGGGGTTTTGACCTTGACCGGGCGGTTTTACCGAGTTTTGGGTTTTCTTGTTATCCGAATTCTGCTGATTCTGATTAGACTGCTGTGTTTGTTGTGGGTTTTGTTTCTGGGTGTTTCCATCTCTGCTGGGTTTATCTGTTACCTTGCGTTTAGCTTCGTTTTCATGCGCGGTGGTGTAACGGTCCGCTAGTTTGATTAGATCAGCTAAGTTCTCGGCACCTTGTTCCGCGGTGAACATCCTAGTTTCTGGCGTCATTGCATCGCGTAACTGTTCGCTAAGGATTAGTTCAGCCAGATCTTCGAATGATTCTTCTAGGTTGGATAAGGCTAACCATTTACGCAAGTACGTTTCCAATCGGTCTACAAACTGACTGTGAGTTTCACCTTTTTCTCTTCGCGAGTTGCGCAATTTTTTCCGGTAGGTTTCGGAGGTCAACTCGAACCAAATCAAGAGTGCTGTCTTGAGAGCTGCGTAATCGTTACTTTGTCCTGTGGGCAATTTCGCGTACACGTCATAGGCTGTACCTCTCAATCCTTGAGCTAATTTTATGTTCCATTTGTTATAGTCAAGTTCGAATTTCCTGTGCTAAGCGCTCAAACCGATCAAGATATGCATCTATCCTATCAACTTTCTCGTCAAATGGACTTAGAAAAAAATTCATGCCTGGAGTGATGGACGGAGGTTGGGGAGGGTTGTCAGATGAGTTTGACAGTAGGCTAATATTCGGGTCAGTTGCCCGAGCTGCTATCAACTGGTCCCTTTCTTTTTCCCTGGCTTCAATGTCCAACTTTTTTAGACGTTCCGTCATCTCTAGTTCCATGCCTTTTAACTTTTCTGCATGGTCTCTTTCCTCAGCTCTAGCTTTTTCTGCACAGATTCTTTCCTCAGCTCTAGCTTTTTCTGCACAGATTCTTTCCTCAGCTCTAGCTTTTTCTGCACAGATTCTTTCCTCTGCTCTGGATTTTTCCAATTTATCCCATTCTGAGGTTACATACGTGATTAAATCTTGCCCTGTTAGACCTAGTGCTATCCCCTCTTCTCTCAATTCTCGGCGTACTTTTATGAAGTCGGCCATGATAGATTTCTAGATTTCCAGAGTCCAAAAGCAAGATAACCTAACTACTCTTAGTCAATCTAGTTTAACACAAGTAAAATCAAAATATCCCTATGTGAGAATGATGTTACCAGCAATCCACAACAATTTTCAATCAATGCATAAGAAACAATTATCTTACATCAATCAATACATACATGTGCATACAACAATCAATACAATCATGCAATTCAAAAATCAAGAAAAAAGGTTTTCCCAATGTAACTGAGTCAACTCTCGGATTTTGTACTAGACCACTGTTACGAATCCTAAGTGAGATAATGTTTTCTATTCGATATTATCTTTAGTTACTCAAGATATAGATACAAAAATTTATTATCCCGGACGAGCCCCCATATGTGATGATATTCTGGGGAAGATACGTTTATCTTACTAGGGGGTAAGACTTATTGATAGATGGGCGATGCGCTACCACTATCGATCGTTCTTTTACCAGAAGTCCTAAAGTGGTGTGAGAGACAGATCACGGTACTTTGGTCACATAAAATTTATATTTGTTCTCGGGAATTTTAGTATCATTTGGCTCAACTTGAGAACCGGTGATGACTAATCAAAAGACTAGATTATTATGTCTCAAGAGAAGAAAAGTAATAACTACACAACAATACAAATAGAATGACACCAGTCGTATGTATGTAATTTCACTTTTTATATATTCAACACAAACTTTAACATTTCGGCATTAATCGGTAAATTAATAAGTAATATAGTTCCAAGTGCTGGGAAAATGTCTTAACAGGTTTTTTTCGTCATTTGCTACCTGCGGTTGCGATTTTCACTGTTCGTAAGTTTCAAAGGTTCTAGTTTCTCGAGGGTATGACTCAGTTCTTGTGGGTGACTTAGCTAAGGTAAGTCGAGTCGCTCTTGAAGCTGTGGGGTTTGGACGTGGTCAGGTAGAATCGTGGTAGTTCTCCTTGGTTCCACGGGAGCGACGGTCAGGCGTTCGTCTCCACAAACGTGATCCCAGGTCCGACCTGTAAAAGTCGGAGCCCTGGCTACAGTATTCTCGTTAGCTATAAGTGTGCGGTCCCCTCTGCAAAGTGTCCATAGCATCAGACACCTGCAGGGTTCCCATATGCACAATTCAATTCGAATCTTAAGGCTAAGGTACATCAAACCACATGCATACTGTCTCAGAAACAATAATCTGTTTCTGTAACTATATATCAAGAACATATTATTTATACATGGCAATCAATATACACTAAACATACACATATCAAAACTATTAGTGTTATCTTACTTGTAGACTCTGGGCTTCGTGAAATCGTCTTTTACGTCTCTAGCACCCTCTTGATGAGATGGAGATAGACGAACACTGCAGTTTGTTCCTTTTGGTAGACCCACACAGCTGAGCAGTTCTTTTGCGACTGATCAGTTGAGATTTGGTCCCCAAAGGTATGCAAAAGTTCCCAATAGTCTTCTGACCAATCGTGTTTAGCTCTCGTTTTCGTTAATCTCGCATCTACAGAATTATGGTTCTAATTTGAATAGTTCCTCCCCTTCTCTCTTGTCACTGGGCACGCATAATCACTTTTCTAGTGGAGTATCAGGGATAGAGTGAAGAACAGATGCAATAACGATAAGCGGTGTCTACCCAATACGGGTGACATCATCTTGGTAACTTTTGGCTGGAGTGAGCTACTTAGTGTCTCATGGTGCAGTAAGTTATTTAATCGAAGACAACGCTATGGTTAGTTTTTGACTAAAGTATGCTATTTAACATTCTTGGTCGCTAAGTCTGTTGATGGTATCGGTAGCTATCGGCGGTGTGCCTGTTTCAAGGAAGTTAATTTGCCATGTGTGTGCTGCTTGTTAGCTAACTGTTGTATTAATGTCCAGTTTCGTTTCGATGGTATCTCTGTTTCGCTAAGCTAATTTCCTACATGTTTGTCGTCAATATGTCTGCTGTTACATTCTGCCGGGTGGTCACTAGGGCTTCCTATGATGTTATTATTTAGCAATATAGGCATTTTATATGTATATGTTTTGTTGATAATTTATAATGATGTTTGTATTCTATTTTGTTTTTGTAACAGGGGGTTCGAGTAGTTGGGGTAAAGCCTCAGCCGTCCCCTGCGTGGGATGTCTTTATTGTAAAGTGACTGGCCGGTGGAGGGCATTCAATTTTCCCACTAGGGTTGTTTCAGCAGATCTTTTATGCGGATCGGGGGTTGTCCGGTCCTGATTTGGCTCGGAAGAGTCCGCTGGACCTAAAGCAAAAATCAATCAATCAATCAATCAAACACACAACTATGAAAAGTGCCAAAATGTACTAAGGACCTGCCCGGATAAACAATTCAACCCACACCCCGCGGTGACGAGGCTTACCACATCAGACTTGCTTCAAATCTTGTGCAAATGAATGAGACTTAGTATATAATATAGCATGTTGCGCGTGAAGAGTCAAGCGTTGATTTCTAGTTTACTATACACATGATAATTAATAGTAATAATAATATATCTTTGATGTCATATAGAAGATATAATAACCTTTGCCGTTTATTCACATTAACCCAGCGAAACGAAGCATTCTATGCATCGGTTAGTATATTTCCTGTCACGTATCCACAAGGTCCCACGTGACGTACTCTATGACCTAGCCACGTGGACCTACGTTATCAATACTTCACGGCGTCCGGCGCATCGCCATGCCGCGCGTCCCTAGAGTTTGTCGCGTTGTGTTTGTGCATCAATGCACCTTGTTGACTTTTGACCCCGAACTTGGTGACCTCTGCCTCTTAGAGGTTTAGGTTATAGGTTTATTGCAGTTTTATTCTTTCATGAATATGTGGCTATGTTGGTTGATTATCATAATGACCACGATGACGACGATGATGATGAGAATG
>CM072511.1:106576624-106769124 GCA_036898135.1 Oncomelania hupensis
AGAAGAAGGAGAAGAAGAAAAAGAAGAAAAAGAAGAATATGGACAGCACAAGAAGAAGAAGAAGAAGAAGAAGAAGAAGAAGAAGAAGAAGAAGAAGAAGTAGAAGAAGAAGAAGAAGAAGAAGAAGAAGAAGAGAAGAAGAAGAAGAAGAAGAAGAAGAAGAAGAAGAAGAAGAAGAAGAAGAAGAAAGTGTGGTATCAAATATTATTCATCAGATTAACTCCAAAGTTTTACAGATGAGATTTGCTTAGACTTTAAAACAGAATGTAGCCTAAACTATAAATAAATATAAAAACAATGGTTGCTGCAAAAAAAAAATAAGGGGGGCCAAAGAAAAAGAAAAATCATAATAACGGGAAATGAACTTTGAAGGGCAATAGGTCGATAAGGCGCATTATGGGACATCCAGTTTTCATCTCAAGACAAATGCAAATGCACATGAAAAAAACTAGAACAAAGGTTTAGCCTAACTACACAGTTTTTTGCAGTTATCCAAAGATAAAAGCTGAAAATAGCAGAAACAATGCCAACCATTGGCGATGGAGATAAACGTGAAAGCAATGACGAGAAAATAAAACTGGCGGAGGATCATTTAGTGCGTGTGAAGGACGGAAGGAAGATGTGTGAAAACAAGACAACAGATCTGAACACAAGATGGACAAGATGACAGCGCAAGGGGACAGGGAAAGATTTAGATAGAGAAGGATGAGAAGAAGATATACAAAGAGATAGCCGAGAGAAAAAGAGAAGAAAGAGTATAATTATGTGAACACTTCCTGAAGACTTGGCAACGAGTGTGCCACAAGAGCCCGATAAGCCGCTACATCTATCACCAAGCACTGACCTCTCGAGGGGCGGGGCCAGACTAATGGAAACGAGCAGCGAAGCTTTTGGCCGCAAAACACTTTTTAACCAATCAGCGAGCGCGGCAATCGGCGAGGCGCGGCTCGCAACACGTCCCTTGCCGCCGGGGGCTAATGGCTCCCTTGTGAACGCAGCCCCGGTCCCGCCCGCCGCCCGCTAATGCCACGACCCTCACCACCTCAACAACTGGCAGGGAAATCCAAAAGATACTGAGAAGATAAGAGAGGAGTGAGAGAGGACACGGAAAGAAACCATGCCGCGAGCGCTTCTGACAACCAGGAAAAAAAGACAAGTTTGCCCAAGAAAAGACAGCTTTAGCAAGAGCGTCTTGAGAAAGTCTTCCGACTTTACAGGACAATACCTTAACTCTTGTGAGTGACGTGACGTCTGGCCGTTCAGTAGCCTGGCTTTTAAACGTGTAACGGGCTCGGTGGTATGCTGACAGAGGCGTGTGATTGGATTCGCTCATGTAGTGATGACGTCCCTCTTATTACTCTGTTGCTAATCTGGCGCTGTAGTCGTGCTGTCTTTCTTCTTGAAGACTTCCTCCCAGAAACTTTTAAATGCGCACGTGCTACTCGTCAGGTGACATTCATAGAAAGTCAGTGTGCAATGAACGTCAGTTTGTGAGACTTTTGTTATCTTTGATAGCAAATGATGCAGGTCTTTATTAACTGTTAACATTCTTTAAGAACAATGCTGAAATAATTTTGTTACCTGCACTGTTTACTGTTAGTGCTATTTAACTTAAGGCATTTTACACTATAAACAATAGTTCGATTTCATGGAAAAAGACATAGCTTTTTAAAACTGTGATTATCTTTTAAAATAATTATGTAAGCCTAAAGGTACAGCGTGTGTCAAAAGAATTGTTGACAGAATTTTTATTTGGAATGGGGAAAACTGGCCTAAATCTTAAAACTACTGATGCACAATAAATCCACGATTCCTGTCAAAAAGGACTACTACAGCGGATTTTGTTTTAGTGGGTTTGAGCAAAGTATGCGCGTGTGGTTTATACTACATGTATTTGTAATTTGTGAATATTCCAGACAAATCAAGAGGTTGCTTTAGAAAGAAAATACTTCATGTTTTTTCATGTTGACCCTATTTATTCATTATAAAATTATGTATTTCGTCGTGATTTATTATGATTAGCAGAAGCTAATCTCAGTATTTACAATATTAGCTATCCAACTGCATGTCAGTGGGTAAATAAGACAGTCGGCGATGAGTGCGAGTGTGATCTCCAATGTGGTAGGAGTTGACATGTCCATTCCACGAGTCAGCAAGGACCACGCTGACGCAAGAACTATGCAAGTGACCTACGCAAACGCAATTACGGCCAAAACGTCGCCCATCGCTGGCAGTCTGCTATTTAGGACAACAGTTTCAGTAGATAGATGCGAAGGCGACCGACGTCAGGACACTGCTGACATGCAGGAGTATGACATGGAATATGACGTCGATAAAAAAAACAAATCACTGCATGCTTACGAAAGTGGGAGACTTGCGTTACCTCGATCATACAGTGAAAAGAAACTGGTGACTCCAGAAATGAACGAGTCCAAAAGAAGTGACGTCAATCCTAGTAGCCGGTTATCGTTCGGCATTGACAGAATACTGGGCCCTGCCAGCAAAAACAGTGAGCACGATCGTCACAGTAGTGACGACATCGATGACGACGACGACGGCGATAACAGTCGCCATAGCAACAGCCGAGGGTGTTACGACGACCGAGAAAGCGATAACGACGACGAAGCCAATGACATCGATGTGGCTGGAGATGACGACGACGATGACGATGATGCAAAGGACAATAACCGCAACGATGACGATAACGACGACGAGTGCTGTGATAGCGACGGACGACCAACCTCCCCGGGGCCCACAGACTTGAGGGTGGGCGGGGTGAGGGACTTGTCTCGTGACAACTACCCGCTTTTTCTGCCCCGACCTTTCGGTCTGGAACAATTCCATCCTGCCGCCCTCCTCCCGCACCCGGGGGTTATCCGGGTACCCACCCATCGTCCTCAGCCACCCGTTTTTCCGCTCTGGCCTGCCAGTTATGGACTACCCTGGATGGACATGCGTCGCGACCGCTTTGGCTGTAAGTACAAATTGCGTGGACCTTTGCTTTGAAACATAAATGTGATTTGTTTATTTACTTACAAAACAAATGATAAAAGTTATAAAAGAAATAATAAAACTGTAATAGTAACTTTTTGCGATTAAAAAAACAAACAGCAACAACAACTGAGTAACTTCAAATAAGCATTGGATTTATATTTTTTTTTTTAAAAGGACGGCTAGAAAAAAAAGGACACCATCGCTAGTTTAATTATAACAATTACCAACAGTACAATGAGTATGAAAGTATACAATGGAATTAGTGGTGACATTTATTATAGACTTTAAAGAACTCAACGTTTTAAAATCAAATCAAAATCCTTTTATTTATTTATTTATTTATTTATTTATTTATTTATTTATTTATTTATTTATAACTGATTCATATTTCGGATTGACAAATATCCGGTTCCTAAATATTTATTAATTATGTTGTCAGAACCACACACTAAAATTACCACGTTTGAATTTCAGGCAGGAACATTATTTAAGAAAATGTCACATTGAATTAAATATATATCTACACAAATAACAGATTAAAAAAATTACATTACATGGTTATAGCTTTAGGTCCAGCGGACTCTTCCGAGCCAATTCAGGACCAGGTTTTAAAATACAGATGATAAATATACAAAAGTAATGAAAACAAAGGCTATTTTCTGTGTGTTGTTTTGTTATAAATTATATACTTGGGCCAATTTGCGAGATCGATCAAGAAAATTGAAAATAATAATAATAATAATAATAATAATAATAATAATAATAATAATAATAATAATAATAATAATAATAATAATAATAAATAAATAAATAAATAAATACATTAATAAATAAATAAAAACAGGAAGCTATACACGAGCCTTTTATTAATCATGCTCATACGCGGCAATCTTAAAGATCAATATTAAACTAGTGTTATAGAAGACGGAAGGGGAAATACTCGTGGGGTGGCCTCGTGGCGCAGTGGATAAGTCGCCGGTTTCCTATGCCGAAGGTCGCGGGTTCGATTCCCGCAAGGGGCGAACGTATGTGACTTAGGTACGAGACTATTGAGGTCACCGAGGGTTTTCTCCGGGCACTCCGGTTTCCTCCCTCCCTTGAAAATAATATTGGATGCAGTCAAATTAATCTTTAAAAAATACAAAACTATTTAATTTTCAGTTTCCTAATAGCGATCTCCCTGCCTTTACACCACGTGTATGCCTTGTATACTGTTGTCCTTGTTGTGTGTCTGTAATATATTTGTTGCACGTGAGCGTGTATGTTTGTATAGGTCGCCGCGCTTTGAGTTTGAAATCATTCGAAGTAAAGCGCGTATTAGCATCCGGTATTATTATTATTATTATTATTATAAATACATTTTTCGTTTTTGAATTGTTCATTGACTCTATCCAATACCAGTATTAAGGGAGGAAGGAAACCAGAGTACCCGAAAACAACCCTTGATGACCAGGTACATCCCATACCTTAAGTATAAATTAAGAGGTCGTCCAGGAGAAGGTGAACTACAACGTTCGACCTTGAAAATTACCGCTCTAATTTCTCAGAGTGAAATAATAATAAAGTTTTCTTGTATCTCATTACACAGGCACAGGCCAACCCATACATAGGCCTGCTTAAGAACCTGAATTGTGCCGAATATCGTCGCTGTCAGACGAAAACCTCGTAAGTCCCAAAATGGCGGTTTGGAGATAACTTCATAGTTGTGACCCTTGGTCTCTTGCCCATGTTCTGTGCTAAGCTCAAAATTGCGTCTCGAATAGAAAGTTAATAAAAATCCATGAAACCAAACCTCGTATCTCTCTACTGGCGGACCAAACCTCGTATGTTTAGATACGAGGTTTTTACCGAACGTTTTCGCGGTAGGAAGTGACAATGACGCAACATACGAGGTTTTCTTTGTCGCAAAAGTTTGGACGAAATTGTAAGTACAGAGCACACATAACACTTTGAGTCGTTTGATTTCCTTTACAATTAGACAACGAATGTATGGAAAGGCATTGAATCATGTAGTCTTGAGTTTTCAGTGGTTTTGAGTGGTGAAAGACTGATCTCTCTCTCTCTCTCTCTCTCTCTCTCTCTCTCTCTCTCTCTCTCTCTTGAAGAGAAAGGGACAGTTCTGGAGGCGAAGAGAATGATCTAGTGTGGGGAGGGTGTACGTGGAGGTCACTGGATCTGGGGGACGGATGTTAGATCTAGTATGTAGGCTTAGATTGAGTAGATCTCCATATCGCTTGTTTGTGAGAGGGGCGTACAGAATACATTCATTTATTTAAATCGGAATAAAACACTTGAGATTGTTTATGTTAATTAATTTCAGAATCTACGTCGATGTCTGATAACGGAAATCTGTCGTCTGGGACCCTCTGCGGAAAGTGCAACCTGCCACACTCCCCTTGCTCATCATTTGATGATTTTGCGGAGTGGGTTTGTAAAGTCTGCAACGAACCTCCCAAAGACCCTGTGAGTTCGGGCACTAAATAGAATAGACCCAACGTTTCCCGGCGTGTCGTAAGAGGCGACTAACAGGGGTGATGTTAGCACGGCATCACTGGGCGAAAGTCTTCTACACAGAAGTCACCGGCCAGGGCGGAGTAACCTCACGTTACTACAGGTTCAACGACCACGTGCTCAGGGCCAAGGCGAGCCACACTGTATTCGTGGATTTCGGCTGTGGCCACAGGATTGGGCACCGCCAGGTCCTTTTTGCCAAAGACACACTACATGATGAAACTATCCACTAATTCCATACCGGATCGGTCGTCGCCCGGCTCAACAAGGCGCATTCCGTTGGCCACCAGGACGGAGGTGATAAATATGCTACTGATGGACAATTTAGCAAGATCCGCACGAGAAACAACATCGTCATAGGAACCTGGAATGTCAGGACCCGAACTGCGGAAGGAAAATTAGAAGAACTGGCCCACAAGCTGGACCACTATCGATGGAACGTTTTATGTATCGGCGAAGTGCGCTGGAAAGGCCTAGGTAAAACAACGACCGACAAAGGCCACAAGCTCTATTTCAGCGGTAGAGATGACAGGCACGAACACGGCGTTGGATTCTTGGTCCACAAGAACATTCTAGCCACTGTCATGGGTTGCCGCCCAGTATCCAGTAGACTCATTACCATCCGGTCTGAGAGTAGCCCCTTTCAACATCACCATCATCCAGGCCTATGCCCAGCATCAGACTATGACGACAGCGAAGTGGGGGATTTTTATGAAAATCTACAGGCGGTCCTTGACCAAGTGCCGAAGAAGGACATAGTCATAGTGCAAGGCGACTGAAATGCCAAGGTTGGCCAAGATGCGCACCACAACTGGGGAGACACATGTGGACCCCACTGCAACAAAGAGACAAATGACAGGGGTCTGAGACTCTTGGAGTTTGCCAGATACAACAATCTGATACTGGCAAACACGCTTGGTCTCCACAAAAACTCCAGACGATGGACATGGCACAGTCCCGGCGGGGAGCATCACAACCAGATCGACTACATCATGGTCAAGAAACGCTTCAGATCAAGCATCAACATTGGCAGGACACGCACTTTTCCAGGAGCAGACATCGGAAGTGACCACGATCTTGTGATGATGTCTTTCCGGCTCCACTTGAAGAGAATAAATTCAGCAAAGTGCACCAGGCTGAAGTTCGACCTGGACAAACTGCAAGACCAGGAGGTGGCAGAACTATTTCAGGCCACAATTAGAGGGGAATTTGCACCACTGCTCATTTTGGGGGCTGGTGAAGTAGATGTCAACACCATGACCACCACGTTCAACTCAGCTGTGACAGATGCCGCCACTGAGATCCTTGGCAAGCACCGACCAAAGAAGAAGCCGTGGATCACACCTGAACTTTTGGATCTGTGTGATAAACGAAGAGATATTAAAAAGAAAAAGAACACTTCACAGGGAGCTCATGTCTACCGAAAAATCAACAATGACATCCGAAAAGGCATGCGCACAGCAAAGGAGAACTGGATAGAAGATCAATGCCAGGAAATAGAGAACAGTCTGAACAAGAACAACAGCAGGAAGGCCTACCAGACTGTGAAGCGCCTGACAAGTGTCAAACCGCCCAAAGTCTCCACGATCCCAAGCAAGTCTGGCATATGCCTTACTGAAGAACAAGAAGTCTTGGACAAATGGACAGAGTACTGCGCCGATCTTTACACCAAATGGATACTCATCAGTTCTAGCATGTCCCGAGAACAGAGAAGAAGAAGAAATCCTCCCAATTCTCCGGGAAGAAGTTGAGGCAGCAGTGCAATCACTGAAGAAGGGGAAGTCAGCGGGAGTGGACAACATACCCGCGGAACTGCTACAAGCAGGAGGAGAAGCGATGATTGATGCCTTCACCATTATCTGTAACAAGATCTGGCAGAGCGGGGAGTGGCCTTCAGGAGTGTGAAAATTACCGCACCATCAGCCTCATCAGCCATCCCAGCAAGGTCCTCCTGAAAATAATACTCAACAGGTTGAAACCCCAAGCTGAACAAATCATAGCTGAAGAACAAGCAAGATTCAGGGCAAGTCGAATTACCACTGAACAGATTTTCAACCTCAGAATAATTGATGGATTGGCTAGAGAGGAACAAGAATGGTACAGAGGCTTGACACCACTTCCAGAGCCTATGGAATGGAAATAAGTGCAGAGAAGACCAAAATGATGACCAACAACACCAATGGCATCAACACGGACATCAAAGTCCAAGGCCAATCCCTCAACGCACTGCATAGCTTCAAACATTTAGGAGCCATTGTATCAGACAATGGGTCCCGACAGGAAGTCCTCTCCAGGATCGCACAATTAACTGCTGCCCTGACAAAGTTGAAGCCCATTTGGAAAGACAGGACCATCAGTCTACATTCCAAAGTAAGACTGCTGCGCTCCCTTGTCATCTCCATCTTCCTATATGCTTGCGAAGCATGGACCCTCACAGCAGATCTACAACGATGAATACAAAACATGGAGATGAGGTGCTACAGAAGACTTCTGGGCATTTCCTATACCCAACACATCACCAACGACGAAGTCCGACAGACCATCACACAAGCCATTGGACAACACTATGACCTGCTCACAGTGGTGAAGAAACGTAAACTCCGATGGTATGGCCACGTCACCAGAGCATCAGGCCTTGCAAAGACCATTCTGCAAGGCACAGTGCAAGGAGGTAGAAGAAGAGGGAGACCGACAAAGAGGTGGGAGGACAACATTCGAGAGCGGACTGGTTTGACACTGAGCGAAGCCATCAGGGATGCTGAGGACAGAGAAAGATGGAGTATGCTGGATAAACGATCATCTGTGGTGCCCCTACGACCTCCGAGTTACGGGACAGGATAGGAAATGCCGGAAGATATGGTATTTCTGTGTTTGACGTTTTGACAGTTTGTGACACCTAAAAATATGGCTTTCCTGCGATCTTTGACAACGTTTTGCTCTGATTTTGTGTTGTACCAGGGTCTGTTGTTTTATTCAAAAACCTCGTAACTCAAACTTTTTTACACAGTTGTAAGTCGAAAACCTCGTAACTCTTCATTTGCTTCCAGTTCTCAACGGAAAACACTTCTTCGACTTTTTATCCCATACTGCCAAATTTCTAGACTTTTCATAGTTCCTTTGAAGTAAAAAAGTCATTGGTTTGGCGTTACCCGACTGGTTGAAACAGTTTTTATCGATTTTCTCAAAACAGCAAAAAATGAGATACGAGGTTTTCGTCTGACAGCGACGATATATATATTTTTTTTAACATTCTTATCATGCTTAACCTCCTATCTATAAAATTCAGAAAGCACGATCCCAACTTACCAAGTTTCCGTAAACACCATTAACCAACTTGCTTACACCATTATGCCGTTGCATGGGATGGTCCTTAACGTCTTTCAACATCAGTACAAAATAGACTTCCATGCACAGTACCGTTTCATCTTAAATCACATTTCTGGTATCAGATGAAGTTATTTTAAAGCGCTGGGAGTTTTATAGGACTTGCACAGTTTAGTGACTCTGTTACCGAAAGATCATAATTTGTTTCAACAATACTGAAATCATACTGGGTATTTATTCATTTTATCTGCGGAGTACTTCACTATGAACACGGTTTCATCATACATTACATTTCTGGTAGCAGACGGGTTAATTTAAAGCACAGTAGATGTCATAGAAATTGTGGCATTAAAAAAAAAAAGATTGATTTGTGTACATTCTTGTTTTGTTTGGTTGTTGTTTTGGTGAGTGAATCCGTTCCTGAAAAGATGGGATTGAAACAATCAAACTGCACAATTATATGTTAATTTGATTGATGTAAATAGAACTGTCATTAATTCTGCTTCTCATTTTCCCTTTCTCTCTTCTCTCCAGTCGTTCGTCGTATCGGTCATCCGTACCAGAATCGCACGCCGCCCAAACGAAAGAAGCCTCGGACGTCGTTCTCTCGCTCTCAGATCGTTGAACTAGAGAAGCGCTTCCACCGCCAGAAGTACCTGGCCTCTGCCGAGAGGTCCTCCTTGGCCAAGCAGCTCAAGATGACCGACGCCCAGGTCAAGACCTGGTTCCAGAACAGGAGGACAAAATGGAGGTACGTCGTGATTTCGTTGTTTGTAGGCCTTAACGGGGTGTAACGAAGTGATTCAGTTCTAGAACGCCAGCGTGGCTTGTGGGAGAGAACTTGAATTCGCATCTCGGCGGTTTGTGACAAGAATGTTTTTTACTCACCGAAGTCTTTATAGAATAATTACCTCAGCTTAAGCTCATAGTTATACGGTGCTTCAGCACACACACACTCGTCTGAAAGGGTAAGCGAAATTGTGCACCTCAACGCCATGAGCTGCAGCCCTTTGAACGAGTAAGTGCGCTGTATAAGTACAACGCCTTTCATTAAATTGTTGGAAAACTGAGTTTTATTTTTAGACTGTTGAAAGATTTCGTTACCAAACTTCTGGATAATCATGCAGAAAAGGACTTGTAAAAGAAAATATTCATTGGAAGCACCGAGTTTCTTTTCCGCACTAGTTTAAGTCTGGATAAAAAAAAAAAAAAAAAAACTGTCTGGTCAGCGGGAAAATACTCAAATAGAGACCTCGGATTTTTTTGTTTTAATATACGCAAATGTTGTTGTTGACGAAGCTAAAGCAAAATATCATGACAGAAAAAGAACGGAGATCTCGCCAAGATAAACGAGTTAAACATTTCTACCTTAGCATCAATCATCAATTCAAATCGTCATTCGTTTCATTCTTTCACAGGAGGCAGACGGCTGAAGAACGAGAAGCAGAGAGACAAGCGGCGAATCGTCTGATGATGAGTCTGCAAGCGGAGGCCAGTAAGACGGTTTACGACATGAGGGATCCTCTGTGCCTGTCCAACTCTTCGCTGCACGCTCTGCAGAATCTGCAACCGTGGTCTGAGGCCAACCCTACCGGTACTGCTCCTGCTGCAACTGGCGCCTCTGCCAGTGCAGGGGCGGTTGGAGCATCTGAAACTAAGACAGAGTAGACAATATTGTCCAGGACTATAAATTGCATTAGCAGTAACAAGGTTGCTAAAATTTATTGAATTGTCTCTGTAATCGATAGACGAAAACTAAACTTGCCTCAACCCAAACAATTCTGCTACGTAAACTTTCCATAAGCACTTTAAACGTATCAGCAAAATGGATGTAAAATTTAGTGAGCCTGCAGATTCTTGGTATAATCTCTGATTATTTCAATTTTTTATTTTTAAAAACAATAATTTATTTATTATTTTTTAGGGGGGGGGGGGGGGGGGAGTGGAGGCGAGAGAGAGAAACTTTGAAACTTTTTTTTATTAGGGATAAAGTAGAGAGAGACACAGAGAGAGACAGAGAGAGAGAGAGACAAACAGACAAACATAGACACAGACAGGCACAGACTGAGACAGTGATTTGAACGGGTAGCCCTAGATTTGGATTCGCTTAAGATTCGCCATCTCTCCAATAAGAAAGCACTTCTTTTCTCTTCTTTTGGACAGTGCTCACGTCTGATTAAATGACGATAGGGAGAAAAGTTACAAGTGTTGACATTTGGCAATGATCGTTTGAAGTAAGTTTGCCAACGCCAATGTGACGCCAAAAACAAAGGTGTATGGCGTGTGCTTACTATGATTGTCCATGTGAACAACTGCATCACCAGACTAATGTTATAGCTTCCTCGTTCTTTGAATCTTCTTACGACTTATATGAAGACGTTATTAGACATTCTTGTACAGTTTGTTGACTAAAGAAATACTTAGACATTCGACAATGTGGTAATTCTGCACAAATCTTGGAATGACCTAGTGACAGGAAATTTGTTGACACTGAGTGCCATGTGGAGTGCAGAGTGGCAAGGAGATGTGCAATTATATAATTGAACATTTGACTGGGCTGGATTTTCGTAGTAGCCATTTCTGTGCTTACAGAATGCGCAATTATTTATAAACGCAGCCTCATCTCCTCAATCTGTTTGTTGTCTGTGTTATTGTCGACTGACTTGAAACAATACAGAATTTCTTCTAACAGTATTATTTGGTTGTATGTGTCTGTGCTTGTATTGGAACAGTAACTTGTATTTTCTCTGTGCAATAGACTTGTTTAACGACGTGGGCTTGTGTAGCCTTGTGTTCTTTAGCAACGTGGGCCGAGCTGCTGTTGCCCTGCGCTATAATATATACCTACAAGTCTTTAAAAAAATATGTGATGTTTTCAGATGCTGTATGTTAAATAATATGTCCGTGTTTCTATACTTTTTTTAAAATAAAATGATAGTAGGTGTTTAAGTAATTGAGATATATGAAAATAATGTATAATACTGGATTATTTTATTAATGGCGTTGTTAGGATTAGGAGTTTCCTTCATCTCCACCTTCTCCCCTTCTTCTTCTTCCTCCTCCTTCCCCGTTGCCATTTATTGAACTCATTGACGTGTAATGCTTGGGAGTTGATACGAGTTTATAGTCTGTATATATATTTTTATATATTTAATTATTTATTTGATTGATTTTTTTAAATTTGAAATAATTTAGTTCAATATGTATCCTGGCACAACGCTGATTTTATGTGTTCTGTCTTGGTGCAAAAAAGTAATATTTATTTTAAGAAAGTAAGATAGATTATTTGTAACTGTAAGCCTAACATGCGAAAGTGGCATGTTTGGGTGCAACAAGGGCGTGATGTAATATAATTTCATTGCAAATTCAAAGACATGTTGGAGTGTTCGTAAGTGTATCTGCCTTTTATTCTGCCTGTTTGGCTAAATGCTTTCCTGCTTGCATGTAAGCTTATTGCCTTGTTGAAGCTGTGTGTTCTCTCTCTCTCTCTCTCTCTCTCTCTCTCTCTCTCTCTCTCTCTCTCTCTCTCTCTCTCTCTCTCTCTCTCTCTCTCTCTCTCTCTCTCTCTCTCTCTCTCTCTCTCTCTCACCCTCTCCGAATGATAACATTGTCTACAATGATGCATGAAATACTTTCGTGTCGCAGATTAACCTTTTGTTAACGGAAGAAACAAAAGGTAAGGAGAGTAGTAGGAGTCACAGTTTAACCACAGTGAAATACTTAGATGCAGAGTAAATTGTACTGAAGAAGAAGAAGAAGAAGAAGAAGAAGAAGAAGAAGAAGAAGAAGAAGAAGAAGAAAGAAGAAGAAGAAGAAGAAGAAGAAGAAGAAAATCATCAACAACAACAACAATAAAAACAACAACAATAATAATGATAACAACAACGACAACAAGATAAAAGACGAAGAACAAGAAGAACAAGAACAATTAAAAATAAGAACAAGAACAATAAGAACAAGATAAAGAACAAGAAAAAAGAAGAACAAGTAGTAGTAGTAGTAGTAGTAGTAGTAGCAGTAGTAGTAGTAGTAGTAATAGTAGTAGTTGTTGTTGTTGTTGTTGTAGTAATAGTAGTAGCGCAGAAGGAGAAGGAAGAAGAAAAAATAGAAGGAGGAGGAAGAGAAGAAAAATAAGAAGAGAAAGAGGAGGAGGAACAGGAAGTGGAGAAGACGATGGAAGCCTTATTATGAATAAAAGTCGAAGCATATTCGAGTGCTAATTTATTTACTTTTTTCTTCTTCAAAGCGTAGCTTTCTCCCCAAAAAGCAGCAAATTGTCAGTAAAGAATATAATTGTCCAGGTGACTTGAAACACTAAACTGCCAGCAGACCAGAAAAGAAAAAAAAAGTAAGTTGTAGGCCTATAAAGTGGGCCACCTGTTTCCTTTGGGTTACCGCCGTTTGGGACGACGTTTTGTAATTGTAAAAACGTCATTACCGCGATAACGACCTTTTCAAAAGAATCTGGGCCTTCCTCTACTGTTGTAAAACATCCACTCCACCCACGCTGGAACTGGCTTATCACTGATTCGTTTGTGACTTGTAGAATAGGAAACTTGCCGTTATTACTTTTAATTGTCATAGCTATAGGTCTACATCCGGTACCCCATTCCCAGCCACCCACACGCTTCTAACAGTTAGTCTTAGGTCGCTACAGTATGAGCACTAAGGCTATGTGCACACGCGACAAATGTTCCATTAAAAAGTCATCAATATCCAAAGCGTTGTTAACTTTTTGGTGAAAACGGGTTTATCCTAAACTTCGCACTGTTATTACATTAAAGGATACAGTGGGTTTTCGTTTCTCAAACTAAACGCTACAGTTTTAATTTTCAATTTCGGTTCCCCTGTTCTTGTTTCCCTGGTTTAGCCGTGTGACCTTTGACCCTATTTGTGAGTAAACCGTGAAGCTTTGGCTTCTGGGGTAGGCTCTATTTTATAAGCCTAAAACGAAAAACCTTACTGAGCAATTTTTGTGTATGGGCTATGTCACTTTTGATAGACGGTATTTTTAGCTCAAGAATGTAGTGGCTGATATGAAACGGCACAAAAACTACGGAATTTATTCATTAAAAAAATATCTATACTGTCGAAAGAGTTATATTTGTTGCAAGTTTCATTTTTTCAGTGGGGGCAGCAATCAATGTGAATGTTAGAAGGATCTGTCGAGGGGGCATGGTTAAAGTGGGTCGAGTTAAACAGCACTGAGTCCGCTTAGTACTTGGATGGAGGCACTTAACCAAACAAACAACGAAACAAGTATAACCGCGCAAACTACCCCAGTCCACTGCAACTGTGAATGGGTATTTGGCTTTGTTTAGAACAGGAAAATATAAAGTAGGGAGGGACAGAGACGGGCAATGCCGTCATTAAGTTGACCCAGAGAAAAATGTGGTCCCAAACATATCTCTTTTACAACGCCTGAAAGGTTACATTAACATCTTTACCCTTTTTACCATGTGCTTTAGAACATGAAATTCTTCGGTCAACACCTTATGTCAAGAACCATGTTTCATAATTGTTCAAGACCTGGGGTTATTAGCCTTTTATTTTTTCGCTGCCAGCAACGCACTACGATGTTGTTAGTAGTAAATTACCTTACGAAATTATGTCTCTGAATCTAAGCGGTTCACCAAACTAAATTAAGTACTAGAGTCAATCCTTTACCGACAAAACGAACGAGCAGGATGCTCTGGTCATTTACTACTGAGTAGCTTAACAACAAGCTCGGGACTGGACCTCTTTCAGCCATGTCTCTTATCTTGATAAATAAGAGAAAGTTGAAAGGTAGCCGATGAAAGAAAGGAACAGGTCTGCGATACAAACGGAGAACAAAATGAGCTAGCATGTGTTGGCACCCATAAGTCGAAGCTAACTGTCTTAGCTGAAAGGTAAAGAGCCTGGTTCTATAAGGCCATAGCGCCGAAACTCTGGGTTTGCAGAATCCTCGATTTTCAAA
This sequence comes from Oncomelania hupensis, assembly GCA_036898135.1. NCBI lineage: Eukaryota > Metazoa > Mollusca > Gastropoda > Littorinimorpha > Pomatiopsidae > Oncomelania > Oncomelania hupensis. The sequence continues at coordinate 106,591,413 of CM072511.1, forward strand.
CGCAAAAGCCCATAGGGCTGGACGATCAAAGGGAGCTTATCCGTACACCATCCGCATTCATCATTAGCTAGGGGAGATAAGTTGCTAATGACCCGTGAAAGAGTAGAGAGAAGAGAGGCTTGAATGTGATCTTCGCGGTGTCAAAGATCCGTTGCAATTGACTTTGTGGTGATATAAGTTACTTCTATCTTGCCATAGAATGCCTGGAACGGGCTAAATAAGACCCCTCAAGCTGTAATGTTTATAGTCTGCAGCTTTAGCACTCGTTGAAATATTGAAATTTCATTCATTTATTGTCAACGTTAAGATTGTGTGTAATTTAATCTATCACGCGTTATTGCATTCTGTTAGACGAAAACAGCATGCAGTAAAAACAAAAACAAAACAAAAATAAAATGACAAGTCGTCACCTGAAATAGCCTAATGATACAAAAACTGTCACTTAAAAACTATTGATGTACTTCCTTTACCCTTTTCCTTTGTTTTCAATTTGTTTTTGTTATTTGCTTAATTTCTTTTTGTTCTTGTTCATGTTGTTCGTGTTCATTGGACTGTAAAGAATGAAAAATTTACTCTGTGCTTTCCCATTTTGGATGCGTGAAAGATAAAAAAAACAAAACAAAACAATTTTAAAAAAAACAAACAAATCTGTTCAGATCATGAAAAATTCAAACAATTACCCAACGAAAACATATTATAATACTGTGAACAATACTTTTCTGATAATAGTATTATCAACGCATTATCAACTGAACTCCTACATAAACAAATCAATGCACAACGGTTATACATTCAAAACAACAACAACAAGCTCAACTAAAGTAGTCCCTTTTCATGCGCAATGAGTATGAACTTTTTCGGTGGATACCTATGCTATACAAGATTACGTCATCATCAGCAAACGCAAACCAAGTCCTAAAATGTCTGATACATTACAAACAGCCGTTTTTTTCGGCCTTCCTAACCGTTGATACGCGGAGACCTGTGCTCAGGAACCTTCAGCTAGGCTATTGCTTTACGTTTAAGTATCGCCTCAATTAACCAGCAAAGCAGATCAGCTCTTTCCTCGAGGCGCCTCGCTGTTGAAGGGCTGCCCGGCACAGTGTGCCTCGTAGAGTCTTAGCTACGCAGATGGCGGCTGATCGTCATTCGTGTTGGCTGTGCTCACTGAGCAACGGTTAACTCGCTTTGTTCAACATCACTAACTCGAATTACGGTAGTGGACCTTGGAGAATTTGAAGGCGTATCGCGTTGCTTGCAGAACTGAGCACTAATTAGGCCTGTCTCACACCATTCCTCGCGTGCACACAGTGCCTGGCAGCCCTTCAACAGCGAGGTAAGCCTCGGCGACTCTCAGCCACGCTGTGTGGATCAACCTATTCCCTTTTGGGACCGAAGTTGAAGACATTAAATTTACGCCTTTGTGTGAAGATTCGAGGCTTACATTCCACTCCCCTCTGCCTCCGCCTAAACGTGAGCCTCGGCCGTATCAGCTACGCAGTGTAGGTTCGCGATCTTTGCACGCTATTTTCATCGGTCAGACAGCTACATAGGTACCTTATGTCCATTCATTGTCCCCTATACGCATTGTGTCCGGGGACGTTAATCTATTCACTGAACTGAACTCCTGCCTTAAAGCTGAAACGCCTCGGGCGGCTTGAGTTAGATCCTGTATCGGCCAGCGCCTTGAGTCGCCAAGAACGGCGAAATATGTGCGCTACACAAATACCCAATAATAATAATAAAATAATAAATAAAATTGCCCCTATTATTCGAGGATAACGGCGAACAGCAACTTCACCATTGACGGCGTGTATGTAATATGTCTGTAAATAGATGATTATAAATGCTTATTCGGGGACGAATTCTTGTTTCTTGTACTACTATACTGTGTATTTTTGTAGATGTATATATTCAGTCAGATGAAGGAACTTGGTACACACACGATTGCTCTTTTAAAAAAAAAAAGCATAACCCACACTAATCGTTATTAATGTGCAATGAATGCATAGACCACTAATTATTCTCTAAAGGCGCTTGTTATGGTGCTGGACAAACGAGACACATAATTTTACAATCAAAGGCTAAGCAAGGCAACTTAAAAACTCGGCTGATTTCTGAAATATTTCAATCGTGAGAGTTTTCCTCTTTTCCTTTAACGTGAGCTCAGGTTGTGTTACAGCATGAGCGCGTTTCATCCTTTCACTGACGATTGATTAGCCTCACAGCAGGGAGAGGAACTAGAAGGAGAGGAGAAGGGCAAACTAGATTACCGCCCCTGTGGGGAGTAGAGGCACGGCGGTCTAATGGTAGTGCTTTGGCTTGCGGATCTGAAGGTCCCGGGTTCGAGGCCTGTCCGGGCCATTGTGTTGTGTCCCTGGGAAAGACACTTTACTCCCGTTTCCTACTCCTTCGGATGAGAGTATAAACCGAGGTCTAGACTGTGTGTCGCATACATTCCATCATAACGGACTTTAAAGATCCTGACACTCATGTCCTAGACGGGTGCTCAGTTGTCCGGGCGTCAGGCTGCGGGTGGGTGTCTAGGGCGGTTTGAGTTAGATCCTGTACCGGCCAGCGCCTAGTCTGGTCAAGTACGGCAAGATAAGTGCGCTATAAAAATCCTCAATAATAATTGTAAAAATAAATAAATAATAGAAGAAACATGGGAGAGGGGAGAGAGAGGCGGCGGGCGTGGGTGCGTGAGTATGGTGGGGGAAAAGGCAAGGAGGAGGTGTGTGCAATCGTCTAGCTAATATTATTTCGTTACTAATGGCTGAATAATACGTATCAACGAACGGTCAGACGGAGTTCAACGGCGATTAGACTCGTCTACGCTGACGCGTGTAAGCTATCCCGCAGTAAGGTAGAAGAGCGTTATATTTCTCTTCAACACTTCTATAGCGTTGTAGGCACTGCTATTCGGCAGTCATGATCCCATTTTATACCCACTGAAAGGATTGATCGGTGATACCTTTGTGAACGGCTTTAAGTGTGTTGTTGTTGTTGTTGTTGTTGTTGTTGTTGTTGTTGTTGTCGTTTAGACATTATTTTTCTTGGGGAAAAAATGTTAACATAAAACAAAAAATGGACACTGGGCTCAAAGCCAGAGGTTCAGAAGCCAGTTATTGGAAGTGTATTGTTACAACAAATATAACATTTTCAGAGTTACTAGTAATATTACATATATTTTCAGAATCTTAAATTTAAACAAATAAATATGTTGATACAAACTCTCAGCTTCTTACATATATCTGTATGTTAAAAAACAATGTTCTAGTATATTAAATATGTAATTATTACAAAATGATTCAGGCGTAGGCACACACACACGCACACACATGCACACACACAAACACGCAAACACACGCCCATGCACACACAGAGACACATACGATTATACAAATACGCAAGCACGCACACAAAAGCTATACACACATAATAATAATGCGAATCTTGTCTCGTTTTTTGCGGTATCAAAGGAAGTTGCCAGTCTTAACGTTTTTGCTAGTAGTGCACGTTCACGTCTGTCGATGACGTATAGGCTGATGACGTACCGCTGGCCAGTGTTTACTTCTGACCGCTTGATTTTATCAACGTCACCTAAGTGACCAATTCGTCAGGCATCTTCAACCCGGGTAGGCAGGGTATAAAAGACCTGCGGAGATTGGGTCTTGTAAAAAAAAAAAAGGATTAAATTAACCCCATCACCTTTTGGATTGGAACATTCCATCCAAGGGACGAACAACCCTACCACTTTTAGTGAGAAAACTTATAAATTTTACCATACATGAACTGTCCCTTATTTTACCATATATTCCATTTCTTATTTATTATTGTATTTAGCTTCTTAAAAAAAAAAGCCATTAATTAAATTTTTTTACGGTTGCCGAACCTGAAATTTCTGTTCCTTTATTTATATTTGACATTTCTTTTAATGTTTACATTTTTTGCTTGAAAAAAAAAGAGTGGATGCAGCTTAGATTACATGTTTGACATTATGACTGCTAAGTGCGTCACGTTTTATGTATGGATGAATCAGAATCAGAATCTTTATTGTCCTAAAAAAAACATACCACAAGGAAATGTGTGTGCAGCGTACATATCATCAACACAACGTTACCGAAAGAATCAAAGACATAAAAGACACTTCAGAAAATAAAAATAATAAACATACTATAAGTAAGAGAGAAGCACTTATTTACAACAGGAATGCAGCATATCACATTATGACATAACAAATTTTAAAAAAAGGCACGCATCCAACATTTTAATCCGCAGCAATACACACACACGCACGCTAACACACACACATACACACACACACACACACACACACACACCAGGATGAAAGTTGTAGAGGGAAAGAGAGAGGAGGGGAAGGGAGAGAAAAATCTTACAGCGTAACTAATCATAGGTTACTAATCTGTCATTTTCTATCCTATCCTATTCTATCCTATCCTATCCTATCCCGTAACTTGAAGTTCGTTGGGGCACCACAGATGATCGTTTAACCAGCGCACTCCATCTTTCTCTGTCCTCAGCAACCCTTGTGGCTTCGCTCAGTCTCATGCCAGTCCATTCTCGAATGTTGTCCTCCCACCTTTTTTATGTCTCCCTCTTCTTCTGCCTCCTTGCACCGTGCCTTGCAGGATGGTCTTTGTAAGGCCTGATGCTCTGATGGCGTGGCCATGCCATCGGAGTTTCCGTTTCTTCACCACTGTGAGCATTTCATCATGTTGTCCAATGGCTTTTGTGATAATCTGTCTGACTTCGTCATTGGTGATGTGCTGAGTATTGGAAAAGCCATGCAGAAATCTTCCGTAGCACCTCATCATGATTTGTATTCTTCTTTGTAGATCTGCTGTGAGGGTCCATGTTTCGCAAGCGTATAAGAAGATAGAGATGACAAAGGAGCGCAGCAACGTTTCCTTGGACTGTCGACTGATGGTCCTGTCTTTTCAAATGGGCTTCAACCTTGTCAGGGCAGCAGTTGTTTGTGCGATCCTGGAGAGGACTTCCTGTCGGGACCCATATGTAGACAACAATGGCTCCTAAATATTTGAAGCTACGCACTGTGTTGAGGGATTGTGGCCTTGGACTTTGATGTCTGTGCTGATGCCATTGGTGTTCCATTCCATAGGTTCTGGAGGTGGTGTCAAGCCCATGTACCAGCTGTTCAAGTTCTTGTTCCTCTCCAGCCAATCTATCAATGTCATCTATCTATCACGATTGGCGCTTAAACTAAACTGCTAAATCACCCGGCAGTCAGTAACCTCTTCTTTTTTCTGTTAAAAAAATTTTTTTTAATCATCGGTCTCTACGCTTAGTTAGGAAGTTTCATTTTAGACAATACGGTTAAGTTCCCAGTACGAATATGAGAGCAAAGTCCGCCCATTAAAATCGAAACCTCTCTAATATCTTTGTCAGTACAAAAGGGGAACCATGCACCATATAACTGCAAAGTATGTATAAGTCTTCGCTAGAAATAAGCGGCCAAGACACCATAGACGGTGGAAACTGACACCAGGATAAATATTTGATTATCAATCACCTGTAGCCATTTATCAGCGGGCTGTGTTTAATGAATTTGCTGATGATGACCTGGAAAATGTTTATCTATCATTAAAGGCACCTTACTGCAGCGGTCGACATTGACCTTCTGTTCAGCCTTGAACATGTTGAACACACCCCCAAATCATCACTGCACGCAGAGACTTCTCTTTGTTGAACTGCGTTCTTCACACAGTGGATAGTTAATTTATAGAAAAAGCCATTTATTTAGAACTTTAAAAAAAAGAGTCTAATTAGCGTTTTTCAACGACTAGACCATAAAAACTCGTAAAATATTCGGAGGTGAAATGGAAGCGCGTTTATTTATTTATTTATTTATTTATATTAATCCTTTTGGTGCTTGGCATTTCAGAGCACTTGATGGCTGCTAAGGCTGGTACTGCAGTGGACGGTACAAAACACAATAATTTTCAAGAAAGCACAATGCTTAAGGGAAGTGTCGGGATGGATATTTGTGTTGGAGAATCACACAATGACCACTCTCGCGCTTCTGGTTCGAGTTTCATGCGGCCTTTTGCATGCCTCAGGTAGGGTTTTGGTTCCGTAAGGTACATCCGGCACCAGAAGAGTCCATTCTGACGCCATAGTAGTCGTGGTATCTGAGGTAGGCCAAACTGTGATGGGAAAGGCTGCAAAACGATGCACGTACATCATCTAGTAAATTTAATGCTCAGAACGGCTTCTGACATTTTTTACAATTAAACTCAGCAATAAAAGCAACACACGTATCTTCTGGGAATAGGCTATACTTTGAGTAAATTTACAATCTAAATATTATTGTATAGTGATACAGTATAAGTAAAGTAGCCTAACTCTAAAAGTACATTTGCACTATCAGCAGTGAGCTTGCACTTGCCTTATGAATTACATTCCAGGTTATTAGAATAACTGTTATTTGTTGCTTGTTGTAGCCTGTACAAACTCGTTGAAAGGAATGTTGTGTATCTTGATTATTTAGTCGCTATCATCGATCAATCAGCGTCATAGTTTTTCCACCCTCCCTTCTCCTCTTTCTTCTCTTCCTTCTGCTCTTCATCCTCATGGCTACAGTCTACGTTTTCATCGTTTATTATTATTTATCTTTTATCCTCCTAACCAACATCATCATGTTAACTTGTTCTTCATTGTTCCTTTCTCAGTCGTCACAGTTTTTCAGATTGTGTGTGTGTGTGTGTGTATGTGTGAGAGAGAGAGAGAGAGAGAGAGAGAGAGAGAGAGAGAGAGAGAGACGTAAAACGCAAAAGTTTCGGGAGCCTCTTATTTTATTTTTTTTTTAGTTATTTTGTTATTTATTATTATTTTGCATTGACATTGCACACAAGTCTACAAATAATCAATACTGAAAGACTCAAAACTGTTCAAACGGCGAAAGACAACGTTACAATGGAATACAGTTGTATGTATGTATGTATGGGGGGGGGGGGGGGACCACACACAAACACACACAATTTCTGATAAAAGTAATATACTATGATAGCATTGTAACAGAGGTGTAATATCGTACAGTATACACAGTCCTCATTGAAAAAAGTTCGTAATAAACGCACCACTTCATTAACACAATTAAAATAATAGCAACCACAGCAAGATTCTCGTTCAAAACGTGCATGTATGTGAGAGTGATGGTGTGAACAACACGACAAACAGTTTAGGGACTTCACGAGGGAATATAAGGGTTAGGTAGAGGAGGGGTTGGGAGTGCAAGGGGAGGTGAGGGAGAGACGTGATTCACACATTGATGTAAAGAACGCTAAGAGAAAGAAAGAGAAGTAAGAAAGAGAAGAAATACAAAGAAAGAAAGAATCAAACGGACATACACCTGTTCAGACAAACAGAAAGAAATAAAGAGAGACCGGCAGACAGACAGAAAGAATCAGGTAACCACAAACATATAATAAAACAAGATGGCAAGCCATTCAAATGTATTCCTAGACACACACATAACTGAAAATTAGCATTATATCAATAACGGTGTTAAGATTCCTAGCGATGTTATTACTCGGCTGTACGCCAAAGAAGCAAATTGAAAACAAGGAATGATTGGCCACTATCTGATTCTGAACTAACTGCAAACAAAAACATTCTCCAAATCGGCAGACTGACAGATTAGAACAACATTTTCCTCGTTCTGATTCCCGATTTTTCAAAGTTATCTGGAATTTATTTAAAAACACACACACACTCACACACACCGCAAAGTGTTGATTAAAGAGCACTGCCAAGGTTTGATTGCATAAAGTGAGATACACAGACAATAATCAACTAATAATTTTTTTAAATTAATGCACATTGCTTTGACTGCACCATTTAGGTTGAAATAACAAACTATAGAACCTGTAGTAACAAAAACAAAACAATTAAAACGCACAACAATCTGACTGAATGAAGCGAAGCGCTCAGATGTACATATTATCATTTAAAAAAACACAAAATTATCTGTTATATGCGCAAATAAGATTATTTGATTGCATAGAGACACATTTACAGAGTCAAAAACGGCTGTGAAAAAAATGAAATAGTGAAATCTCTGGCCCAAGCACTCATTTGGAGAAAAAAAACAAGTACATTAAAACCTACAGTATTTTTTAAAGGCATTCTGATCGAAGCGGGAAACAATAATAATCATTTTGACTCCTAATAATGAGTATGTCATGTCAATCGACAGTAATAATAATCAGTATGACTCCTAAGAATGAGTATGCTATATCAATCAGTCAAGCAAAAAATATTTAAATTTACTGTTTTTATTGTACACATCTCTGTCACAATACAAAAAAAGGAAGTACCATCGGCCCAATGCGACTATGGAATTGTCCATATCTCTTAATGGGACCTTGAAAGAGTACTAATCATTTAAAAAATGCTTAAACATCATTTGAATGAAATAGATAGATTTCAACAAGCGCTCTGTATATTAACATTCTTTTGTTTTAGGAAGTGTGAAAAGAAAGTGCATACAAGGTCAATGCTATACTGATGACTTTGTTCATGCTTCTTATCTCCTGTACTATAGTAGGCCTATAAAGATGATTTGTACACCATGTACCTACAATAAATATAGATCAAAACGTCACAATCCCAAAGATAATCACTGACAATTCAATGGCCGATTACTAACACGTGCAAATGTGCAGTCAAATAATTATCGAGCAGGTTATATCCAATTTTAACGATTTTAGCAATGGCAATTGAAAACTGAAAAAAAAATTATAAAAACGATTGAGAAAAAAAAACAGGCAATAAAATTTCGGTGATTGCGTGCCATAACATGTGTACAGATTTCACATACACAATTTTATAAACGTTAAAAGTCGCTTACTAGTTCTAAAATGGTAAAAATATTCATATTATACAAAAGTAAAAAATCAAAACGATTTTATTAGTACACAAATTCGTCAGTATACTATATATTAATTAAAAATACAATTTTATTGTCTTCGTAACGTATAACACTCATTTTACTATCAAATCCATGGGAAAAAAATCAACATAATATTAATATGGTGCCTCGTGGATAAAATAAAATAGGTCCACAACATGTTATCTATTTTTGGAATTTCTACGAGAACAATGAGATCAGTAAACATAATTTTGCAAAGAACAAAAAACAAATAAACAAACAAACAACTATAAACAATTCTAAATATTTTCATGCAACCGTCCCGCCGTAGGGAAGAAAGGTTTTAAGATACCTCTCTGTTTTCTCAGGATCAACTTCGTGAGAGCAAATTTCTCTCCCTTCCTGATTGATCTCTTAAAATTCTTCAAAACAGCCAGGTATATCTCATCATAGTTTGGTGAATTTTAGATAGTTGTTATGAACTGAATCGAATCGAGAGCCCCTTGCACGAATTGGCAGTCACCGGTCCACGCAGCAGTTAAATTACATATTTTTAAATTAAAAACAACTGTGCGCTTTAGCCCTTATCTATTAACAGCGAAGGCGCGACAGCGAACACAGTAAATAATAATAAATACACACACATCTTACTAAACTGACTGAAAGACAACTGGTCCTCTATTGGTCATTAAATCATAAACAAATGTAAACGTATTAGTTCAATTACAAACAAAAACAAAATCAAAATAAACAAACAAAACCTGCGTTTCACGCCATCTGATTATTCACATTTTCCATTGTGTTGTGCAACTCTCAAATGTCGTTACAGTTTCAGCGGGTGCGAAACGCAGGCTTTGATGGTTATTAACATTGTAACAGAAACGACTATTAATTGTTCCCCAAAAACAGGGCATGCACAAAAGTGCAGTAAGTATAGGTCTGACAACTTCTAATATAATTATATATCACACTGTCACTATTTTTGCACAAACCAACCATGACGAGGAAAAAAACAAACATTGAATAGAACACTAATGCACAAAATGTACTGTTAGAAATAAGTTACAATATAAATTATAACACAAAAGTCAATGCTGTCGGTGCCAAAAATTGTGAGGATTGTCAAACGTATGTTGTTCTGTTCCATAACACACATATCCATAACCGCTAGCTTGACAGAAGATCATCATCATCATCATCATCATCATCATCATCATCATCATCATCATCATCATCATCATCATCATCATCGTCGTCGTCGTCGTCGTCGTCGTCGTCGTAATAAATGTCATTTTAACTTTCACTTCCATCATGCAAAACATTGAATTAAAACCTTAGTTACTGACTAAAGTTATCGTAGGTCTAACTATACGATAATCAACTAACAACCGTTAGGTTAAACTATTATAATTCAACTCCTTTTTTTTCGCTGATTTCGGTCTTGTACGTAAACACGTAGACCCAACCTCATCGTTATCGTCATTGTCGTTGTCGCCGTCACCTTCACTGAATGCCGACGAAATGGGAGATTGGCGGCGCTAGCTGCATAAGCTCGTGGTACCTTGCCAGGAACACGCCGACGCGTTCTACGTAATCAGCCTCGTTGTAGGCCATGCCGTGTGACGTCAGGAAGTGACGTACAATGGGTTTGACGCGGAGGCATTGCTGGTCCGACAACTTGGGAAACAGGTGGTGTTCCACGTGGGCGCTGGAAGGAAAGAAAGTAGATAAGGTATTACAGAAAACACACGCCCATTTTCACGCACAAACGTACTCTTTCAAACACACACAAGTAGGCCTATGTAGAACACCAAAACCGGGTTTTACTAAGACTGTAGGAATCGGAAAGTGTTTCTTTGACGGAAAGACCGCAAATTTCTTATAAAAATGTAAGAATCTAATGCAAAATTGGCTCTTTCCGTCTGAAATGTTGACCCAGTTCGTCTCCTATAGGTGACGAAAAAAGGTCGAACTTTCTTCAAAAGTATCCCGAAAATTGACTGGATTTTTTCCGCCCCGGATAGAGCACTCACTTGTACTTAAAACACTCTCATGCACTACAACTGCACTCCCATGCACTAAAAGAGCACTCCTGTGCACTTAGAAAAAAGTGGGTGGCTGAAAAAAAGTGGGTGGCTAATTAATACACACACCCATTCTCCGCATAAAAAGCAAGGTCAGTCACCCATTTCAAGGCTTATGTCTACGCACACTATCACACATACACGCACGCACATGCGCGGTAGTACATACAAACAACAAACACACCCCCCCGCGTGCCCACATACACGCACGAACGCACTCACACCCATTAACACGCATGCAAACATACACATCAATACACAAATCATCATCATCATCATCATCATCATCATCATCATCATCATCATCAGCAGCAGCAGCAGCAGCAGCAGCATGATTATAGAGGCACGTTGGTCCAGAGAGGCACGGTGGTCTAATGGTAGTGCTTTGGCTTGCGGATCTGAAAGTCCCGGGTTCGAGCCCTGTCCGGGCTATTGTGTTGTGCCCCTGGGAAAGACACTTTACTCCCGTTTCCTACTCCTTCGGATGAGAGTATAAACCGAGGTCTAGTCTGTGTGTCGCATACATTCCATCATAACGGACTTTAAATATCCTGACGCTCATGTCCTAGACGGGTGAGTGCCGGTAACAAGAACAAACCCAGCATGCACTTGGTTCTTCTCCCCCATCCCTGGCTGGCCAGAATAGTGCTCAGTTGTCCGGGCGTCAGACCATGCGCCCAAAGGCTGCGGGTGGGCGTCTCGGGCGGTTTGAGTTAGATCCTGTATCGGCCATCGCCTAGAGTCTGGTCAAGTACGGCGAGATAAGTGCGCTATAAAAATCCTCAATAATAATAATAATAATAATAATAATAATAATAATAATAATAATAATAATAATAATAATAATAATAATAATAATATAAATAATAAAAATAATCATCATCATCATCATCATCATCATCATCATCACCATCATCATCATCATCATTTTGTCTTGCCTGATAATGCTGTGCCCAAAGCAATAGTCGAGGATGGGATTGCGCGCCAGGTTAAGCACCCCTGTGGACATTTGGTAGATCTTCTTGGGCTTGTCCTTGAGGATGTACATAGGAAGACCGATGTGCTGGAAGACGTTGACGTGGATGTAAGGGATGGACAGAACGGCGCGACTCACCAAAGTAAGCAACAATGACTGCCAGAACGTGAAACCAGCCACCTGTAATTGAAAAAATCCGGAAAGACAGAAATTATTCAATCGATAAGCTAAAGCTGAAGAAATTAGAATTCATACGGTCTTACCGGTTTCTTATTGATTAATTAATCGATTAATTGTGTGACTGCTTTGCTAGCAATCAAATATCAACCTCTGTATTAACAGTTTACGTTTTAAGATCAAAAGGTTCTGAAAACGGTTTATTTGTTTTTTTTTCCTTTCCATCAATCCACATTTCATTATATACTTTTTAAAATTTGAAAAGGGAACATCTGGAGCTTAAGCTCTCACTAAGGATTCCACAACATTTATTTGGGTTTTGTGCAGAGAAAATGTGGAGTGCCGTTTCCATCCCTCATTACTTTGAGCATTTAGTAAAATCCTGTATATTTTTTACCTATGATCTACACACTCATATTTCATTACATAATTTTATGTTTTCTTTGCGAGCCTTCAACTTTTTAGCGTGTAATAAAACCCTGTTTAAAAGTCTTTAAAAAAGTTTTTGTTCTTTTTGTTTTTAACCTATAACATGCATCCTTACCTTGCATCATATCGTCGCGTCTTGTGTGTTCTTTAATCCCTACCATTTTTTTTTTTTTAGCAAACTGTGCTTTCTGCCCATTACCTACACTTACCTCCATGAAAAGGTAGAAGTTGCAGAGGAGGCCGATAATAGCCAATATTAGGAAACGAGCCAGCTTGAACCACTGCCCCCACAGCGAAGACACGGACACCACAGGTGTGATAACTGGAACCAGCAAGGGGGTGACGAACATGTACAGGTAGGCGGGGACCATAGGTATCTTCCAGGTGCTCGAGTCCCCGATGCCGATGACGTTGGTGTATGGGTGATGTTCCTGGACAAAATAGAGGGGGAAGATACTGCGTGATAATAGGAATATGGGGTGTTTATATCTAGTGTGTTTTTTTTCTTGAGGACAAATCAGTTCAAAGCTCAGATTTAAGGTAGCCAATGCTTTCCTCTTAGCTTTAGTAATGCATTACTGGGATGAAGAAAAAAAAAAGATTCAAAATATTAAAGGCACGCTTAAATATAATTTACCTTGATATGCATAGCGTAGCCGGCGTCAGAAGGGAAAGTCCCGCATACGTCCGAAAAAAAGAATGCGATCAAACGATTCAAGGGAGCGGACTGCACTGCCGCTCTGTGTGCTGCTAGATGAGCTCCCTTGATGGCTAAAACGCTGTGGCAGCAACCAAGCAGAAACATCCCTAGGCAGAACAGGAAAGGCGATTCCGACTTCATGAGGTAGAAACTAACCACGGCGCCAACCGCACCAAATAGATGGATCATGGAATCGATCCCGTACGACTCCCACCAAGACATTTTGGCGATTTCCGCATCCACCGCTTTCTTCAGTTCGGCATAGTCTGGCAATTCGGTCAGGTTCACATTATGTAAAACGTCGGTACCTTCACAAGACTGCGTAGCGATCCGCTTATCGACAAACGATGTGGAAGCATCGTATGCTTTCAGTGAAGCGTACTTCGCCGTCGGGTTTACCTTCCCGTTCGCTTCTGTTGCACCCATTAGTAAGCTATTCACTCTGTTCTGTTACTTCTTAGGCTGCTAGTTTTTCCTTTGAAGTCAACTTAAACTGGCGCAGAACTTTTACACAGTACTCAGACAAGAAATGACAAAATAAGGAAAACTATTCCTAATTGCAATGTATAAGGCCTATGCTTTTAACTCGGTACAACGCCAAAGGTCACAACTGCACAGCCGGCGATCGATGCACTGTTGGTAGCGAAGCCACTAGAAGAAAGAAACGCAGCAGCTACATACCAAATCACAGCTGACAACATTCTAATGATCATTATCCGCCACCGAGGTATTCAATGTAGTCGATAATCAGTGTGTCTTCTTCGTATTTATGGACCAAAGAACACAAACCAACACCCAAAATAGCAGTGGATCAGCGGGCGAGAAGACAGATTAGAATTATGTTTATCACCAAGGGCGACTACTGCAGTGCGTTTCGTTCGAACGTAACCTTGAACTCTTGGTTAGCTTGCAGTGCAAAAGTACCACACGAAAGGGTACGCACGTACCTTTGACGCAAGTACGAGTTAACCATTGCTGCGGACGTGCATTATAACATTAAACAGATTTTGTCTTATATTTAACAGCGCTATATTTATTGTTCAATACATGATTATAGTTCAGGTATATACAGACCAACTTTGCGTAATGTCCAAAACAACTGCACCTGAAATCATAACAGAATTATAACACTCAGCAAAACTACAAATTATTTCAAGATATATCACATAGTTATATTTATAAAAACAACAACAACAACAACAACATTATTTTGTTATAGTACGTTAAATTAAGCGTTATATGTTGTATACGTAAGTGAAGTACGCAAAAGCCTGGCGTTACAAAAGAAAGAAAGAATTTAATAAAGAAAAACAGGAAAGAATAAAGAAGGAAGAATATTTTTTTTTAAAGAAAGAAAGCAAACAAGATGGCAAGTGATTTATATATATTTCCAGACACTCACTAAAAAAGCTGAAGAAAAAACACACACGCACGCATACACCCACAACACACACACACACACACACCCACACACACACACACACACCCCAGGGCCGGATCCAGCAGGGGGGGGGGGGGTTACCTGGGTTCCGGAACCCCCCCTCCAAACTCAAAAAAAAAACAAAAAACTTTTGTTTTATGCAAAGAGGTTTACTTTTAAAAAAAAAATTGTTTTTAAAACATTGCAGTTTTTATTTACTTTTGGTCCAAGGTACAAATAGTTATTTATAGACAATTCAACGGAAATCCATTTCAAGGGATCCGTTGAAACGTCCAAAGCGTTTTCCCGTTGAAACGACAAAGTAACCCAACCCCTTAGCCTAAATTAGTAAATGCAGCCATATTTTCCTGTTCTGTCCGCAAGCCTCTTCCAGCACCTTCACCTTGATACTGCCCTAATCCCCCAAACACGACTTTTTAGAAATATTAATTAAGATGCTAAGTTGATAATTATGAACTATAATTCGTTGCCTGGTTTGGTGAAGTCAGCAAAATGGCAAATGCTTTGACAACTGATGTTATTGTTCCTCGTCAAGCATCCCGACATACTCTCCGTGACAACCAACCTGCGGCCACTCCAGAAGAATATTTCAAGATTAGCATTGCCATTCCTTTCTTGGAACACCTGTCAACCAAATTGGACTCGAGGTTCAAAAATGCTGACCTAGCAAGTTGATGGTCTCTGTCTGGTGCCAAGCACTTTAATAGACAACCAGGATGGTTTCATGCAGGTTCCAGAAGGGGTGAAGACACTGGCAATGTTGTGGGAGTCTGTCCTACCAGACAACGCTACCCTTGATGCAGAATACCAACGTGGGTTTGCAAATGGCGAAGTGCTGCTGAGAATGCGACAGCTATCATCCCATCCACGGCATCAGAAGCACTGAAACATTGTGACGGGGATTTTTATCCCAACCTGTTCATCATGCTAAAGAACCTTTGCACCCTGCCTGTCACTACTGCCGAGTGTGAGCGTTCAAACAGTCAGTTGCGCAACCTGAAAAACTACCTGCGCTCTACAATGGGGCAACAGAGGCTCAATGGACTTGCTTTACTGAAAGTGCACAGGGATGTTGATATTGACTTCAAAGAGGCAGTGAACTGTTTTGCCAGAAGATACAATTCACAAATGGTACTAATGCCGGAGAACCTAGTGCAGCAAGACTGAAAGTGAAAGCAGGGCGGTGATGTTCATAAACTACAAGGTAAAGCTTTATACCGTTAGCGATCGACAAAAAGTAGTGAATAATAATAGTATACAAAACATCTCTGCTCATAAATAAATGTTTGTGTGTGTGTGTGTTGTTGTTTTTTTAAGGGAGGTGCAGAGGATAATTTTTGTACCTCAGAGTTTGTCAGTTCGACTGTTAAAAAAGCTCAAAGTCCCAGACCATCACAAATGGCTATTTAAAGGTTCAGATAGCACCAGATTGCACCATTTTGCATCCTTGAGAAAAAAAATTTCCGGGGGGGCATGCCCCCGGACCCCCCTAGAAGGCTCGGCGCTTCGCGCCTTCGCTGAACCTGTAACCCCCCCTTCGACTTTCCCCAGGTCCGGCCCTGCACCCACACTCCCCCACCCCCCACACACACACATTCAACAGTGCTAATTTTCGTGGTCCAGTTCTATTCTTTATGAATTCCACAAGATATATTTGTTTGCGAGTGTTTTTAATTGACAGCATAGGCTAATGGTACTGACCGAGTCAGTCCTCATCATAGTCAGCGTTATGATCAAAAGTGTCCTGTGTTTTACTGTGGTCAGTGATGTCTCTAAATTGAAATGGAATACAGTGTTCTTATTTACCGTGCGGAAGGTTCAAAGGTACTTTTGGTAATTTTCTCTCATCTAGGATTGTTTGTAGGCCTATATTATAATTATTCTTGGTAATTTCCCTTCGATTTAGAATGGCTAATCCCGAACGTCATGAAAGTTATTGCAGTTTTAATTTCATGGTTATCACTATAATGGGAAGCCAGGCATGTAATTTAAAAGATGTTGACGTTATTTGGCTTGAGATGGCTTGTGAATAATAATACTAATAATACTAATAATAATAATAATAATAATAATAATAATAATAATAATAATAATAATAATAATAATAATAATAATAATATTAATAAGGCGCTCTTCCTAGTAAGGAACAGTCCAAAGCGCACTCTCACGTATTAATTAACACACTCTTTAAACATTAGTACAATACATATAGGCCTAGGTAAGTGTCTGGGAGCAGGCGAAATCAAAGCGGAGTGGAAGAGAGGCAGTAATAAAACAAAGTGTTTCGCCACACATGCACACACAAACAGGCGCATGCGCGCGCACACTTACACACACAGGCGCGCGCGTTCTCATACACACACACAACCATTATTTGGAAATTTTTTTTAAAGCTAAACCTAATCATAACCCAAATCCTAACCCTAATCCTTAAACTAACCCTAAGCCTAACACAACCCTAACCCTAAAGCAACACTGTTTTGACGTCAAAATAACGGGGTCGTCAAAAGAACATAGGTAGAGTATAAAGAGTGTAAAAATAACTGCGTTTCCACATCGCCAAATCTACACACACACATACACACACACGCACCCACACCCACTAATAATAATAATAATAATAATAATAATAATAATAATAATAATAATAATAATAATAATAATAATAATAATAATAATAATAATAACGGATGCTATATGCCTCTTATTCTTAAATCAGATTCAAAGAGCAGCGATCTGTGACCAACATACACGCTCACATGTTACAGACATTTCTACCTAAACAACCGACACACATTCATCACTCAAACATGTAGTGTAAAGGCAAGTCCCTATTAGAGGACGAAAAAGAAATCGAATTTTATTTTGACATTTTAGATAGACTGCAACAATACCATTATTACACATACATACATACATACATGCATACATGGTGAAATAGCAAGAAAGGACTTTTGTAAATTACAGTCTGGTAAGATTTTGTGTACTTGTTATTTGACGGAATAACTATGATTATGCGCAACCGATATGAATTAGTAGGCTTATTTATATGTAATTTTATTGTTGTTTTGTCAGTGCGATTGACAGTAACTTTCACTTTCAACCGACTTCACTTTGATTGGCTGTGGTGCAATCAACATGGGCTGCGCCATTTTAAAAGCGTTCGCTTATGGCAAAAGGTTGCCCAGAAGCAAAAATAGTTCGGGCGGAGCAATCGCAAACGTTTTGTGGCGCTTTTTTTCTAGGCAACTCGGGGCTGATATTCAATCGGTGTTAGACTGCATAGTCTTGGCTCGTGATTCATCACTTACACCTTGCTACTGGATATTAGAAGCGCTCAGAGAATACCAACTGCGTCGACATTTTGAAAAGGAAAGTCTTTATTCTTAATTTCAGAAAATCTGTGCGTGAGAAATATGCAGCGGATGTGTCACACGAGTGACAGAAGGCTAAATTGAATCTTAGACCCTCTTAAATATATATATTTGAAACAAATTAAACCGTACTCAAGTTTGTAGAACTTGCCATTGAAGTATTTTTACGGTCATGACGGTCGACAACCGTCTGCATAATACTGTTAGCGAGACTCGAATATGAGCGCCTGTGGTGAAATGTGATCAGGCGATGCCTAATAACAGCAAAAGTGGCTTTCCCCGTTTGTGATATTGCCCCGGTGTCACATCCTCTCTCTAACCCAAACCCTAACCCTAACCCTTACGAAGACTATGATAGCCCTGTGCGCATGCGTCGAATTTTGTAACGCGTCGACCAATCAGAATGCTCCCATTCGCTCCCAGCCCAGCTAAGATACTAGGAACTGTGACGATGTCACACCGGAGTACAATACGGGTCGAATGAATTCTGCTGTCTCTGGGCATTCAATGTACTCCAGTCACAAGATCTGGAATTTGTATGCACTGGCAGCTGTTAAGAAAAGCAATGGATCAATTTCTATCAAATTCAAGACCTTGGTGATTTTCAGGTTCCCCCGTTGGGGTGCCGGGGGTTTCAGTATAAATAGTATCCCCACTTTCTGGAAATTTAGTGCTTTAAATTCCCACTGTCGCTGTCTTTCTCATTTGCTCTTTCTCATTCCTGCTCTGTTCTATCAATCTGCTATACTAGCTTCTTCTTCGCTAGACCAGTCACCTATCTTTTTTCTTGAAAACTCTTCCAGGATAAGACTCCTTATTTGTGTATGAGGTCTGTTGGATCAGCTTGGGAATATTGGGCGCTTTCTGCCAGGTGGTCACTAGGGCTTCCTATGATGTTACTATTTAGCAATGTAGGCATTTTATATGTATGTGTTTTGTTGATAATTTATAATGATGTTTGTATTCTATTTTGTTTTTGTAAACGGGGGTTCGATAAATTAGAGTACAACCTCAGCCGTCCCCTGCGTGGGATGTCTTTATTGTAAAGTGACTGGCTGGTGGAGAGCTTTCAGTGTTACTACTAGGGTTGTTTCAGCAGATCTTTGATGCGGATCAGGGGTTGTCCGGTCCTGATTTGGCTCGGAAGAGTCCGCTGGACCTAAAGCAATAATCATGTAATGTAATGTAATGGTGATTTTCAGGGGGAATCCCCCTTTGTGACGTAGGACCGGATTTTCGTTTGTTTGTTTGTTTTTGTTTTTGTTCTTTTGTTTTGATTTGAGTTGTTTTGTTCTCCTTGCGTTTTCAATCGCACTCGGCAATATCCGGAAACAATGAACTTTGGTTGGGGGTCTGGCCCTAAGGCGATTCTAATAAAAAGGGGTACGCGGTCAAGCTCAGAACCCCTTTAATATGTCAGAAGGATGCAAGACGACGAGAAATTCGTCCTAGTCCCTCCCAGTAGTGCCATTGTTATGAAAGGCTTATTACTTCTCGTGAGCCTTTCCTTTATTTGTTTTAACCTTTCTACAATAGCCTCGCTGATACACTAAGAATCCAGCATCCTTATGTCAGGTAAGGATAATTGCAACAGCTAGTTTGTACATGATATGGACACGATAGTTGTTTTTTCTTAAAAAGTATTCATTCATTTGCTGTTACCTTGCCTTTTGAATTTCATATGTATTGACCGCACATTTATATTTAACCTACATTTACCATGCCTTTATATATCCTCTGTATTTACTTGCCATTTATATTGTATCTATATGTACCTTGCCTGTAGATTTAATATATCATCTAATTGGATACAGAAAAATATGTGAATTATGGTTTTCTCCGTTCGAAGCGAGAAAGAGTTCCTGATGTAATTAAAGTATAGTCTATCTGCGTGTAAATGATGACCATGGAATATAGTGTCGAGATAATAATGTTATATTTGTGAATACGTATTTGAGTAAATTAAAACAACAACATCAGCCACACGAGCAATAACAATATTACTAATAATGATGTCAACCACATCATCATCACCAATACCAACACCATCATCAGCAACCACATCAACAACAGTTGTTGCTGCATCTAATCATCAGAATATAAATTACTAACCAACCAACCAGCCATTTTAAAAAAAAGAAACAAACGAATGACAAACATAAGTGTAATCACAATTTTTTTTTTAAAAATAATAAACGATTTAAATTTACAGAAGATAAATAAGAAACATTTTGTTTTCCATTGTAAAGGGCTCCAAGATCAGGTAAACTCGTTGTCACAAGATAAATGAACTATGAACCATAGGGCGGGTGTCACTGTCTTCAATATCGTCTTCTCAAACAAATTAAATAGGATTTTCACAAGAATTTTTTTTCTTCATGTTATCTTAAGCGCTACGTAGAATCTCATAGCCCCATGTGAAGTATGACACCGGAACAATTGAAAGTTAATGTTTCGGCGTTCTTCCAGGCTCATCCCTCAAAAAGCTAACGTCAGGCTTTTCATATTATTATCTCCTATTAAAGCAGGGTAAGTCTATCTTTAAATAAATAATATTCGGGCGTTCATATTAACTTGTCCCGAAACAGAGATTGCCCATGTTCAGTTAAATAAACATAACACTAACCCCACTTGTTTAAAATATAAACAGTTTGGAAACATCTCAGATCTCTGTGACTTTAACGGTTATATCCAGAGGATAAGCATTGACACCTCAACCGCAACTGTACTTTTTTTTCTCATAGCAGCAAGGGGTTAGGTACCGGAATATCCGACTACAAAAACTGTATTTTGTGTTATGCCTTGCACACACCTAACTTTCATTTCTTCACGTCTCCTCCTGTGAGAGCACAAGGAACTCGTTTGTGAGATTGTTGGATATTTGCATAATATCGTGTGCATGATATAATATTCATTTTCATACAGTCAGCGATTGTTTAATATATCAAGCCAACTAAAATGATGCTGGTACTCATTGTTTTGTTTGCCTTTTGCACAGTAAGTACATATTAATTGGCCAAGAACATACTTTTTAATATTTTAATCAGTAAACTGCGTAATTTTACAATGAAGAAAACGTAATACAAACAGTAATTCTTACTCTTCAATTGCTTCATAGAATCATATATAAATTAATCATGAAAGAATAACAATGATACCTCGAAATGGTTGTGATAAAGTAAACAAAATAGATAAATCCTGCTTATGACCTTTGGATAAAGCTTCTCTAATGGGCTAAGACAGAGCTGTCAAGTAAAAGATTGGAAGGCGATGTTTTAAGCGATCAAGACTAAGATGTAAAAGAGCACATATCAAATAATTTTTCATAAGGTACTTTAAAATACGGCAAGCTTATTTTCAAAGATTAATAAATTAATTAATTACTTATATATTTAATTTAACATCTATTGACATCATTATTAGACAAAAATGTGTTGTGCGAGTTTTTTTTAACGAAGATTTTTGCATGCTCCGCTTTTGCAATTCAGCAAGCAAGTGGATTGTCAAACTAAATGTAAAAATAATGTAATTTGTATCAATCTGAAATATAGTTTCCAAATTCTAAAATTGATGTTTGTATTTCTTGGTCGACAGATCGCCACAGCTCAAGTTGTTTGTAAGTTATTTTTGTATTCGTTGCTCTCAATGTGTCAGTTTCGCCAGTGTGGTCATTAGTTAACTAAAGATGATAATGGCAGCAGTAAAACAGGACGACGACGACGATGATGATGATGATGATTGATGAGTCACATTGATGGCAATCTAAAATCCAGATATGTGGACGATGATGATTATTTTTCTCTTCATCCTTGGTCTTGTTGGTGTTTTTGATGTTGAAATTATTATTGTTTGTTGTTTGTTATTGTTGTTGGTTGTTCCCTCTTCGACAGATAAGGCGGAAGCATTTGTAAAATTTTTTCTCAGAAAATAGTTTAACAAATAATTTAAGTGAAAATATTTTAAAATGTAGAATTGATAGTGAAAATAAGGAGGAATATAAAGACCCTTTACCCGACAATAATTTATATATAAATAGTCCCATTACTTTTCAAGAAGTATTAGATACATTAGATTCGTTTGTAAATAATAATTCTGCGGTTGGTATTGATGGCGTTTCATATCAAATGTTAAATCATTTACCTTTAAAATGGAAACAATTATTGCATTCACTTTTCCAAAAATGTTGGGAAAGTGGAACTGTACCGTATTATTGGAAACAGTCAGTGATAATTCCCATTATAAAACAAGGTAAAACATCAAAATCTATAAATAATTATAGACCAATTGCATTAACATCACATGTTGGCAAATTAATGGAAAAAATAATAAATCAGAGATTGTTATATTTCTGTGACAAAAATAATATTATTCCTGTTCATCAAGCAGGATTTCGTAAAGGTCGTTGCACAACTGACCATTTAGTCAAACTTTCTTTAAATATTAAAAAACAATTCTCAAAAAGAAAGAGTTTATTAGCAACATTTTTTGATGTAAAAAAAGCGTACGATAGTGTTTGGCATGCCAGATTATTATACAAATTAAATTCAATAGGTCTTAATGGTCACATTTATTATTATATAAAAAGCTTACTTTCAGAAAGATGTATTTGTACGAAAGTTGGAAAAACATATTCATCTAACAGACTTATAAATATGGGCATTCCACAAGGTTCTATTATTGCACCATTACTTTTTAATATTCTAATTTATGACCTTCCTTCTGCATTATCAAAAAACACACATGTAGTGCAATATCCAGATGATATTGCGATTTGGTTAAATACAAAAATTAGAAAACATACAAATAAAACAAATATTAAATATATTGAGAAAATATATCAAAAGGAAATTAACAGTTTGGTTGCTTATATGTCAGAAAATGGTTTAGAGCTTTCTGGAGAAAAGACAAGTCTAATGTTGTTCAATAACGGGGAAAATCCTAAAATGTTACCAGAAATAAAACTTAATGGTCAAAATTTATCATACAAACAAAATATAAAATTTTTAGGTGTTTATTTTACACCTAAATTAAATTGGAAATATCATATTGAATATTTAATTAATAAAGCAAGACAAAGATTAAATTTATTAAAAATCATAAGTACACAGCCGTTTAGCCATGACACAAAAACTTTACTGCATTTGGCTACATCATTAGTGAGATCCAAATTAATTTACGGACAAGAGGTATATTTTTCTGCACCTTTATATCTTCTCAACAAATTACAAAGCGTTGACAGCAAATCGATAAAATTGGCTTTGGGTGTACCAGTTCATACTAATACTCATAATACATATAAAGAATCAGGTATATTATCTTTAGCTGAGCAGCGTAAATTAGCCACTTCAAAATATGTAATTAGATGTTTGTCTGTAAAAAATTCAGTAACGGATTGTGACGAGGCGGACAATTGCATCCCTGAGGCCTGGCCGCAACCATTCGACCAACCCCGCACAGCCAGCGACGATAGCCTCAGACCTGCCATCATTCCCCTTGACCAGCCGTCACTACCTAGCAAGCTCGCACAGTCTCTTAAGCCCCGCCCCCGAGGGCGCCCTGCTTAAAGTCTGCTACTGACCAAGACTTAGTGTCAGATGCTAACTTCTC
Source organism: Oncomelania hupensis (assembly GCA_036898135.1). Lineage (NCBI taxonomy): Eukaryota > Metazoa > Mollusca > Gastropoda > Littorinimorpha > Pomatiopsidae > Oncomelania > Oncomelania hupensis. Next base: position 106,615,115 of record CM072511.1, read on the forward strand.
TACCTCGAAGCCACAACCTGCGAATCCACGCCGCCATCACCGAGCGACCCCTGAGTTTCGTCAGTATCCTTGGGCTTCCACCCGTCTTAAACCAAGGTGAGAGAGGGAATTTACTCCTTGTCATATAGCAACCCCATCACCTATCGTTCACCATCATGTTCATGCGTCCTGTCAGTATGTATGTTCATGTTTATAATTTTGCCTTGATGTATTGCTATGACTTGTATTTTCTCCCTTGCACATACTTTCTACCTTGTATATATCTCATGACATGTTTGGATTTATGCCTGTCTACTCCGTTACCCCATGTATGATATTCCATGCCATGCCAACCCCTCCATATAGATTAGGATCCCAAGTACAGCCCAGACCTATATCCCATTTGTCCTGTACCCTTATTATTACCTTCCACCATGCTTCCCCAATGTATAAAGATTTGCCCTGTTGCCAAACCCATCCAATGCGCCGAATGTATCTTTTTACTAGTGGCTGCCCATAACCTCCACTTTGCCCCAGTAAAACCTAGTAGCATTGTTTGACTGTTGGTATTTGCACCGGCTCCACTCATGACCGGTCAAGCCAATTTGAATTCTGATAAGGGTGACTATAACCACAGGCCCAGAATTCGCATTATCCCTATCCCCAGCTGATACAGCGTCTGTACACGTTGCAGACGGGTTCCTGTGCCGGACGCATCGCCCCGGACTGGAATCATCTCCCAATCTCTGACCCGCTGCAGGCCCCCGACAACCCGGGAGGTCAATGAGACGCGTGATTTGGGACTTCGCTATTTCTGAACTGACTAGCAACGTAAGCCAAGTTCAACGCCTGTGCCACAACAAAGACAGCACTACTTGCACTCGTGGTCAGTGAGTCATCTTCGCGTGACCACTGAACAGCATCTTGCACCACCACTGGCAAGCCATCCAGAGGATCCTAGACAACCCGCCGCACTGCAGTCCCCAGCTAAGTGCCTAAGCCTGAGAGACCCCCCACTCGCCAGATATCACAGAAACTCTGGCCCCCATACAGATACTCTCTCACCCGATGATGTGATCAGTCTACGATAGCTCTAGTACCCATAAGATTGACTTTCCCCAATATCACCAGACTACTCAGTATTAGAGACGCCACGCCGATGAATCACCCCAGAACAATTAGACCGGGACTCTCCCTTTTCAAATTATTAAAAGTAGATAGTTACAGAAATCGCAATTTCCTTGACTGGCCTTTGACTGTGTATTTCTTAACTAGTACATTTACTTTCCATCTCGTCTTTACTCTGTTTATCACTTATTAATTTGGCCTTGCTTTAGTCTCTGGAATGTCATCGCACGTTGATCTATCAAAGGAGATAACACAGCGCTAGAGATTAAGAGCTTTACCCCCTTCCCCCAAATCCCTTTCTTCGTGACACGGATGAAATTTTGAATGTGAGCAGTGTGGATTATCCCAAAAGAGCTCAAACTATTCCCTATATTCAAACAATTAAAGATTATACAGAAGATATTATGGCAGCCTGCAATATTGATATTACTTCAATTTCAGTATTACCAGTTATTCCTAAATTTCCACCTTGGGAACATTTAAATGCACATTTTGACATAGATTATACTGATTTAAAGAAAACTGAGTATTGTCAAATTTTAAAATGTGAAGTTACAGAACACTTAAATAATAACTATTCCAATCATTTAAAAGCATTCACTGATGGTAGTGTTTTGGATTCATCAAACTGTGGAGCAGGATTTTTCATACCTTATTTAAATATTCAAAAGTCTTTCTATCTTGGTCACGGGTTTTCAATATTTACGTGTGAATTATATGCAATAATGATGGTACTAGAATACATACTCAACATTCCTTCTGAAATATTTAATATATTAATTTGTGTTGACTCTAAATCAGTGCTTTATGCTTTAAAAAATTGGAATTGTAGAAAGAGAACAGATATAATGTTTGAAGTAAGATATCTTATTCATAGTATTAGAATTAGAGGTATTGGAATTACATTTTGTTGGGTCCCATCACATTTAGAGATTTATGGTAATGAAATTTCAGATAAATTGGCCAAACAAGGTGCAATGAAAAGTGAGCATACAGTCTTTAATTCTAATGTGAAATTAGCTCAATTTGAATATTATTCGTTATTAGAACAACACTTTACTAATATAATACCTAAAGTAAATATTGTTAGTTGTTCCAGAACTATTGCTAGATTAGTATATAAGCTACGTTTGAATTCATGGTGTACAAAATATTTGAAAAATGTTACTTGTATATGTGCTGGAACTATTTCCTTACAACATATATTATTTGATTGTACTGTTTTAACAGCACTGTACAAAGAAAATGGAATTATTTTATGTGAACAAGATGATATTAGAGTCATCTTATATAGTTCGATGTTACAGGACATCGCACGTATCATTGTCGGAACAGATTTATTTAAGTTACTATAATTAACAATTTCTATTTGTTTGTTTGTTTCTTTGTTTGTTATGGTTGTCTAAAATCACATTGTTGTGAAAAGACGTTAAATTAAAATATTGAATTGAAATTGTTGTTGGTGGTGGTGATTTTGGTGGTGGTGGAAGTAGTGCTGGAAATGTGGTTGTGATGTAATGACGGCGATGATGCATGTAGTGTTAAATGATATTGACGTTGTTGCACGTGTTGTGTGGTTTTAAAGCTATTCAGCTATGCGTATGATGATGTTGTAGAGATCGGCGAAAGCGATGACAAAGACGGTTACGACATATTTCAAAGACACTGATGATGATGATGATGATGATGATGATGATGATGATGATGATGATGATGATGATAATGACGATGTCGACGACGATGATGATGATGATAAGGACGACGACGACGCTTACGACTGCGACGACGATAATATTGATGACAATGATGATGATGATGATGATGATGATGAAAATGATGACGATGACGATGATGATAACGGTGATGCTGCCACAGCTGCTACTGCCTTTGCTTCTAATGATGATGATGATGATGATGATGATGATGATGATGATGATGATGATGATGATGATGATGATGATGATGATGATGATGATGATGATTATTATTATTATTATTATTATTATTATTATTATTATTATTATTATTATTATTATTGTTGTTATTTTATTTATTTTTAAAATTATTTTTATTTTATTTTATTTATTTATTTATTTTTGACAGCTTTTCCCAGGTGCAATTCCGATTTCATGACAATGGCGTTTGTTTATGCGAATCCAGCTATGAACCCATACGACCTCTTTGCTGCTGGAAAGTAAACAATTAATCCTTTATATATTTTAAATAAATAAATAAATAAATAAATAAATAAATAAATAAATAAATAAATTTCTTCGATTATCAAATAAATAAAATGAAATAAGTAAAAACAAGTGATCTGTTTTGTTGTGTATGTTAATAAATATTGACTATTATTTCTGTAACAATTATGTAGGCTTAGTAAGCCTATGGTCTACTGTTTGGAACTGCTCAAGTTAGACTACATTTTTCTAGAACATTGTCACAGAACTCCAAGTACATTACCTCTGCGTGTTGCACAACTATTCTGCTCACGATGAAGATTACAACACTTGACTAGTCTATATGGAAAACATTATACAAGTCCAGCAAGTACTTTTAATTTTTAATTGAAAATATTTCTTGATGATTAGATGCGGTAATTTTGGGACCAAATTTGAAAGCTGCTTTCAGAGTTTTAAAGACTACATGTATACTGCGATGGGAAATTTTCAGGAACGGCACGTGCGGAAAGCGGGTCCGGTCGACAACCGGCAGTGGAACTTACGCTGACCCCTACATCCTCACTGTCAACCTCAGCAGAGGGGTCGCCTTGCAGACCCCTGATTGTGGCGTAGAGGTGAGATATAGGAAGAAGAAGGGTTACGCTCAGTTTATCGCCAAAACGAGAACGTATGTACAGTACATAGAGCGTAAACTTTAATAAAGTCTTCCTCCATTCAACTCCCAGAGTACATTACCATAGGCAATGCTATTGTCCCTTTCTCTGATACAGTAAAGAACCTAGGCGTCACGCTAGACTCCCACCTTACTATGCATGCACAGGTACTGAGCATCATTCGTGTTGTCAACTTTGAACTCCGCCGTATTGGTTCGATTCGGCACTATCTGTCTGAGCAAGCTGCCAAGACTCTTGTCTCTGCGTTCATATTGTCTCGTCTGGACTATTGTAATGCCTTGCTGCATGGCTGTCCCCAGTACCTCCTTATCAGGTTACAGAAACTGCAGAATAATGCTGCCCGCCTAATCCTGAGAATCCGCAAGTCTGAGCACATTTCCCCCCACCTTCAAGCACTTCACTGGCTTCCTATAGAGACACGCATCAAATACAAAATCGCATGCCTTACTTTTGGTGCATTTACACAAACGGGACCCGCATACCTCACAGATATGATTCAGAAATACACACCATCCAGAACACTCCGCTCCTCGGCAGACACCTCCATTCTTTCCACCCCTAGAGTTAACACTAAATCCTTTGGTGAACGCTCTTTTACCGTTGCTGCTCCTCTCGTCTGGAACTCTCTCCCTGCCAGTCTTCGTCACTCTCCCTCCCCTGACTCTTTCCGCACAGGCCTAAAAACTCATCTTTTCCCACTTGCATACACATAAACATTCCTCCCCCTCCCCCTCTCCCCGCACCCTTCCACCCCTCATGTCCGTGCCTGCATATCAGTGACTTACTTTGCCTGCGAGTATGCCCTGATTGTGTTTTGTCATGTATGTTGCTGATTATTTACGCGTGATATGCTAATTGTTTGTATGGTTTAATTGTTAATGTTGTTTAATTGTCTTGCTCTGATTATGTTGTACTATGATTTGCTTGTATGTTTAGTGTTATTGTCTTTATGACCCTGTTGTTTGTACTGCCGTGGTTTTACTGTGTGCTTGTACATCCTTTCGCGCTTTGTATGTATGGCTATGTTGTTGAGGTCTTGCTTGGTATGCTTTGCTTGTTTGTTGATTTTGTTTTTAAATATTGTGCTTTCTATGTGTAGCATGTTTTTGTAAATGGCTGTTATTGTAAAGCGCGTTGAGCATTTATATGAAAACGCGCTATATCAAATATACATTATTATTATTATTATTATTATTATTATTATTAAAGATGGCAGTTCAATGGAAAAACAAAACTAAAACTATTCTAATATTTTGGCAGGAGGAATATAGATCTAAGGGGACTGTGAAAAAAGTCCGTAATTAAACGCATTGTCGGACTATTGATAATGATCTTAATCCGTAATAAAACAGCACCCGTGGTCAAACAAAAACGTTGTTTAATAATGTGCTGTCAAAGACATTGATGTGATCGACCCCCACTTCTTTTTCAGTGTGTTCCGTCGTTAAAAAAAATAAAAAGGTTGTTAAATAATAGGTTACAAGCGGGTTGCAATAGAGACAGATAACCTGTGTAAAAAGCTATTTAAATTACTACTGGAGAGGACTTCGTGTCGGGGCCCATTGTCTGATCGCACAAACATTTGCTGCCCTGGCGAGGTTGAAGCCAATTTGGAAAGACAGGACCATCAGCCTACATTCCAAGGTAAGACTGCTGCGCTCCCTTGTCATCTCTATCTTCCTATACGCTTCCGAAACATGGATCTTCACAGCAGATCTCCAACGAAGAATACAAAGCATGGAGATGAGGTGCTACAGAAGACTTCTGGGCATTTCCTATACCCAGCACATCACCAACGACGAAGTCCGATAGACCATCATACAAGCCATTGGACAAAACGATAACCTGCTCACAGTGGTGAAAAAACGGAAATTCCCATAGTATGGCCACGTCACCAGATCATCAGGTCTTGCAAAGACCATCATGCAAGGCACAGTGCAAGGAGGTAGAAGAAGATTGAAACCAAAAAAGAGGTGGGAGGACAACATTCGAGAAAGGATTGGTTTGACACTGAGCGAAACCACCAGGGTTGCTGAGGGAAAGATGGAGTATGCTGATTAAACGATCATCTGTGGTACCCCTACGACCTCCGAGTAACGGGATAGGATAGGATATAATACTACACGTGTTTTACATACAGAATACAGAATCCTTTATTGTCATCACAAACACCTGCAAGGACATTCTTTGTGTAGTGTCCATCTGCATATAAAATCTTAAAACAATGAAACCGTAACATCAACACTAACTGATAAAAAATCATGATGATGATATCTAAAGTGATTAAGATCATCGACAATGACGCTATCACACACACACACACAAACACACACACGCACACACACACACACCCACACACACCCACACACACATGTATGCACACAGGTTATTTGTTTTTGTTACAACCCGTTATTTGTAAAACAACACCTTATTAAACTAGGATTAGACTATTGAAAACGTTCCTAGCCCATTATTGAACGGTGAATAGTTGTTGCAGGACTTTCAGCTTAACTATTAATTTTACTACATAATTATGCTGTGCATAAGCTATTTGTCTCCAAAGTAAATAGTAACATTAGCAGGTAATAATGAGTTATCGTTATGAAATGTGTCAGCGTTCGTTTGATACATTCATACTCTATAAATACGACATTTTGTAGCAAACTGGGCCCACCAACTTCAGACTAACAGTCCGTGCAGTGTTTTCTGCGAATCAGACCACGAACAACGACACAGACTACACTGTAGCTTGCAACAACCTCCTTTCTCCTACAACAACCACCACCCCAATACCACTGGTAAGTTTGTAACTCAGTGATGATTGAAAATAAATGCTTCGTCATCTTGGTAACCATCTTCATCATCATCATCATCATCATCATCATCATCATCATCATCATCATCATCATCATCATCATCATCATCATCATCATCGTCGTCGTCGTCGTCGTCGTCGTCATCGTCGTGATCATCATCGCCACAACCAATATGGCATCGAACCCCGCTAGCAAAACCGCCTCCACAGGCACTTTTAACACTACCAATAAACACCACGACCACCAATATCGTCATAATCACGATTATCATGATCATCATCATTAACATCATCATCACTCATACTTTTTCCTTCGATCGAACTCATGTGTATCCCTTTCTTTAAATTGCAGGCGAGTCGCTCAGCAACGTACACCTGTCAAGCGCCGTCTGTCATTTTGTTCAGCTATTCTCAGACCCCTCTCTCCAAACCCTTCAACATCTATGCCGTGGGGCGAGAGAGCACGTGCTCAAAATCAGCCAATCAAGGCACAGGATCAGGCGTCGACAGTGACCCGTACGTCTTGAGTATCGACGTCAGCAATTTGTCGTCGAATATTTGTGGCGTCAGTGTGAGTAGGGTTGTACTTTGTTGTATTACAGTTATCACCCCTTTTATACAAGTTACAAGTGTTGACGTGTTGACTACAAGAATTTTTGACCATACAAAACGTAAGCCTTACTCTGTCCCTGTTAGGTTTAAACTATCTATGTGCAATTACTTGAGAAATATTTTTCAGATCCCTTAAAGAACATCACCATTAGACCGAGCATAAAATTCTCTATCAGAATATATAAACTTCATTTTAAAAACATTTATCTAGCAGCTTCGAAGGGGAGCGCGAGGTTTAGAATAGCGCGATTCATATCACGTCGTGGAAAACACCGTTTTGAAGACTTTCTGGATCGCCTCACGTCAGACGCCCTTGCAGATCACGAAGGCACAGTCAGCATAGGGTATAGAGCAATCTCCAACATCCGTTTTGCGGATGACATTGATGGATTGGCTGGAAAGGAACAAGAACTTGAACGGCTGGTACAGAGGCTTGACACCAACTTCAGAGCCTATGCTATGAAAATAAGTGCATAGAAGAACAAAATGAAGACCAACAACACCAATGGCATCAACATGGATATCAAAGTCCAAGCCCAATCCCTCAACACAGCTTCAAATATTTAGGAGCCATTGTATCAGACAATGGGTCCCGACAGGAAGTCCCCTCCAGGATCGCATAAACAACTGCTGCCCTGACAAGGGTGAAGCCCGTTTAGAAAGACAAGACCATCAGTCTACATTCCAAGGTAAGACTGCTGCGCTCCCTTGTCATCTCCATCTTCTTATACGCTTGCAAAACATGGACCCTCACAGCAGATCTACAATGAAGAATACAAAGCATGGAGATGAGGTGCTACAGAAGACTTCTGGGCATTTCCTATACCCAGCACATCACCAACAACGAAGTCCGACAGATCATCACACAAGCCATTGGACAACACGATGACATGCTCACAGTGGTGAAGAAACGGAAACTCCGAGAGTATGTCCACGTCACCAGATCATCAGGCCTTGCAAAAACCATTCTGCAAGGCACTGCGCAAGGAGGCAGAAGAAGAGGGAAACAGAAAAAGAGTGGGAGGACAACATTCGACAATGGACTGGCTTGACACTGAGAGAGCCCATGAGGGTTGCTGAGAACAGAGAAATATGGAGTACGCTGGTTAAACGATCATCTGTGGTGCCCCAACGATCTTTTAGTTACAGGATAGGAAGACATCGTACCGCGCTGCTATAGGCTTAGCCTCAACAGGTATCGTTCCTCGATTTCAAACTGAGCGGCATGTGTAGCGTGTAGCTAGCTTCCCTCCTTTTTAGCACATGATAAGAAGCGACTTTTTAGTAACGACTATAGCATAAATTCTACACTGTACCACCTTAAATGTAATATTTTCCGATGCCTTAGTTCATTCTTTACCAGTATTGCTTAAATCAAACATTAGTTTATATGGATATACAAATCGGAAGGGAAACATAGCGGCGAAGTTGTGAGAAGGTTCCAGACTTGTTGCTTGTAGGATGTTTTATATGTTTTCTATTTTAGTCCGTCCGAGGCTAAATCAATAATAGTAACCATGCCATATTATATATCGTTGGAAAGAGGGGACGTTGTTCTTACTTTTTCATTATTATTATTGGTTATAATTGTATTAAATTAAAGAGTTATTCTGAATATAAAGTCGCGACACCCTTAAGAGTAACACCCCCCTCTTAAATCGTTTATTATTTTTAGTTTGTAGCCATAGGTCCAATATTGTTATATCAGTAGAAAGGTTGTATTTTCGCGTTTACACTGTGATTATAATTTGTATATTGTTCGTTAGTTTTCACGCCTTATGCTTAAGATAAAGATGAGTCGAGTGATTCGACCAACCTCCTTTACTTTTGCGCACCTGCTAGGCCCTACAACATCTTTGCCTTCGCCTTGTGTGGACATCTCTCCAAGAAACGAACGAACGATAACTTCACTTCAACGAAAGACCGTCCTGCAATAGCCTTATGTCAACACACCTCGACTTCTTACTCATCATGGTGTCTTATCTCCGTCCCCTATACGCACAAGTGTCCGGGGACATAAATCTACTCAATAACAACAACAACAACAACAACAACAACAACAACAACAATAACAACAAAACAACAACAACAGTCTCGAAAAAGGTCCTAAGTTCAAATCCCCAATTGGCCAACGTGTGACCATATTATTTTCTCCTTAACATCAATTGATTCCCTGGTGTCATAATAATGTGACCAGTAGTCGCCTATATGCTCCGATTTCGTGTGACTATAATCTACAATATACGTTTTAGTCGGGGGAGGGGAGGGGAGGGGAGAGGAGGGGAGGGGAGGGGAGGGGGGCACTCCAACGATACCACCACTCGACCGCTGCTAAGCTGTTTTCTTTCACGGGCACTGCCTTTTGCTGTCTTCCCTTAATATGATGTTCTTCAAATAAAAGCAAACTTTACAACGGTCATCAAGGGACCAGCGTTCGGGACAGAGAGAGAGAGAGAGAGAGAGAGAGAGAGAGAGAGAGAGAGAGAGAGAGAGAGAGAGAGAGAGAGAGAGAGAAAGAGAAAGAGAGAGAGAGAGGATATGCGAATGAGACTTCTTCAAACTGAGTCTACCTCCTCCACACTCTCCTTCAATCACCCCACCATCCTACACAAGCAAATGTTTGTATTTATTATTATATTGATCCATGGTTTTACTTGAAAGAGGGTTTTAATAATTCGAAAATTTTAAGCTCTTAACAAAGTTGTTTGTTGGTTTTTTTTACCTTTTCAAAACACTATTACAATAGTTCGTCGGTTGAATTTAAGTCCCTTTGTCAGAATGACATAAATGGGCTACATACAACTATTCACTGAACAGGTTGTTATTGTTATTTCTGTATCAAGTTTTATTAAGCAGCCTAACATCATATAACTGAACAGGACAAACATCACAAATAGGTTCCAATATTTCAATGCTTTTGCACCCGGAAAGGAGAGTTTATGCTGGTATAGAAAGACGAAGGATGAGAACAGAATTAAGTAGGAGAAGAGAGGGGAGGGGAGGGGTGGGGTGTTTGAGGGAACAAAAGAGGAAAGATCGAAGAGAAGGAGAAGAAAGAAAACTATATAGTAAAGTATTGGGCTGCTTGAAACTTCTGACGCTTTTTTGTGTGTTATTTTTATAATTATGTTCGTTTAACCAGTTTAGCCATAGTTACATTATTGATTTATTTCGTTAGTTAACGTTAGTCAGTTAGCTAGTTTTGTAAATCTCCTTATTTTGGGTTCGCATGCTAATTTGATTTGGTTTTCAGAAGGCAGGAACAGATACGTATTCTGTGGTGATGTACGTTCAGCAGTTTGCCGACGTCATCACCGTTAGTGACGTGTCCTACGATTTGACGTGCAACTTTACCTCAGCGGCTAACCAACCAATCTTTACATCTGCACTTCCTGTCGCCAGGTAAAACAACGGCAATAAAACAATCATTATACATAATCCAGTTAAAATTCTATGCCCCCAAAAACATACACATAAACACAACCCACACTGGCACACACAGTACACACAATAAACACACACACACACACCCGCACCCACGCACACAAAACACACACACAAAATACACATATACACACACACACGCGCACACACACACACACACACACACACACACACACACACACACACACACACACACAACGCTCTCTTTAGAAAATTATAATATTGTGTAGGCTGCATGCCGTGCGGCGATAGGAGCCTATGTGAGAAAATGTACCAGCAAAGTCCAAGGCCAATCCATCAACACAGTCCATAGCATCAAATATTTAGGAGCCATTGTATCAGACAATGGGTCCCGACAGGAAGTTCTCTCAAGAATCGCACAAACAACCGCTGCTTTGACAAGGCTGAAGCCATTTGGAAAGACACAATCATCAGTCTATACTCCAAGATAAGGCTGCTGCGCTCCCTTGTCATCTCCATCTTCTTATACGCTTGCGAAACATGGACCCTCACAGGAGATCTACAACGAAGAATACAAAGCATGGAGATGAGGTGCTACAGAAGACTTCTGGGCGTTTCCTATACCCAGCACATCACCAACGACGAAGTCCTACAGACCATCACACAAACCCATTGGACAACACGATGACACATGCTCACAGTGGTAAAGAAACGAAAACTCCAATGGTATGGCCATGCCACCAGAGCATCAGGCCGTGCAAATACCATACTGCAAGGCACGGTGCAAGGAGGCAGAAGAAGAGGGAGACAGAAAAAGAGGTGTGAGGATATTCGAGGATGGACTGGCTTGACATTGAGCGAAGCCATGAGGGTTGCTGAGGACAGAGAAGGATGGAGTACGCTGGTTAAACGATCATCTGTGGTGCCCCAACGACTTTCGAGTTACGGGATAGGACAGGATAGGACGCCGCGGGACGATACGTGAGAAAATGTATGGGAGGCGAAATATAGCAAACGCGCGAGCATTTGCACGAGCAAATGCGCGAGGTTCGCGCATTTGCGCGAGCAAATGATCGCGCATTTGCTCGCGCATTTGCTCGAACTCTTGCTGGAGCAAATGCGCGTGCGTTTGCTATATTCCGCTCCGTAAAAATTATACCCGGAAAAGAATGTGTATGTAAAAGAATTTGAGACGTGCACAAATTAAATATTTCTTGCATTTATTAGTAATAATATTATTAATAATTAGTGAAAAGGCCACAAATATTACGTAAATATTTAACATCAAACTAATGCGGATAAATACAAAATATCTAGGTCGGAGATCTACAAAAAAAAACATGTGTTCATTTTCAGTTTCTTTCCGTTGACAGTTTTCAGCAAAACCCTTATAGCAACGGGCGTAGCAACCGCTCGAGCAAATGATCGCGCACTTGCTCGAACACTTGCAGGAGCAAATGCGCGAGCAAGTGCGCGAGGTTCGCGCATTTGCTCGTGCAATTGCTCGCGCAAATGCTCGAGCGTTTGCTATATCTCGCCTCCCATAAAAATGTACCAGGAAGGCAAACTGTTGTAGTTTGTGCAAATGGATTCTTTTATAACTGAATGTAAGTTGAAAAAATCTGTGTTTTCCATATTCCAAACATTGAAACAGTCTTTGAAGTTCACAAATAGAGCCTTAATTGACGACTAAACCACCTTTTTTTTTTAAATTTTAACAGTAAAGTTGAGGTAAGGGAGGCAAGCCTTGACCAACCCACAGCAACTCTGTACGTGGTTGCTTCCCCTGGAGGTGGCGTCCTTTCCACATTTGCCGTTGGAGATGATATCAGACTGGCTGCTCAATTGCTAAATGGCCGTAAGTGTATTGTTTTTATTCAGCATGCAGGTATTTAAACCTCAGATAAGATAATTTTATACACCCTAACCATTGCATTGATGACGACGATGAAGACGACGACGACGATGATGATGATGGTGACGACTATGGAGATAGGATGATAGAATCAGGATCAGGTTATTAATCATATTTTAAACGGAAAAATACGGCCTTGGTCATAATGAAGATAGCCTACCTTATCCAAATCGGATGGATAGAAGAAAAAAAACAACAGAGTTAATTTTGATGGGGAAAACTTACTAATCACCATTAGCTGTCAGCTTCATTAAAATACTATTCTCCAATGTCAGAAAAAATAGAGACTATGTATGTGTTTTCAACAGCTGCCACAGGTTTACGTGTACGTGAATGTACCGTCAGCCCTGGACCTGGTCTGACGCCCCGACTCTCTATTCTAGGCGTCAATGGGTAAGTGCAACCCAATGATGCTTACACAGTACATGTACATTCACCGGCGCAGAAAGATCTTTTTGAAGCGATTGCCCGCATGTTCGTTTGTGTTAACTAGAACCGATTGCCCGCATGTCCGTTTGTGTTAACTATCGTGCAATGAACTATCAGGAACATGGCATAGGAAGTCAACAAAGTTTTGTACTGGTCGAATTTGTAAATGTAGGTCCAACCCACTGAAGAATCCAGCACAGGTCACCAACTGAATGTTTTACAGCTGAAACCAATCATTACATAAACAACGGGCAATAATATCAGCCAGAGAAAATGTTTAACAATTCCCTTTTCCCTTCCAAATTTCAGGTGTTCAGTAGGCAACTACCTAGTACCACCATTCGTAGGTCAAAGCCCTGCAGCGGCGCAAGCCCTGACTGGAGTGTTCGATGCGTTTAAGTTCAACGCCTATGACACGGTGTATTTCCAGTGCGTCGCTGACTTCTGCTACTCTGCGTCCGACACTGCATGTCTGGGGGTAACGTTGTTGTTGTTGTTGTTGTTGTTTTTGTTGTTGTTGTTGTTGTTGTTGTTGTTGTTGTTGTTCTTCTTCTTCTTCTTCTTCTTCTTCTTCTTCTTCTTCTTCTTCTTCTTCTTCTTCTTCTTCTTCTTCTTCTTCTTCTTCTTCTTCGTCGTCGTCGTCGTCGTGGTATAGTTGTGTTGGAGTTGGTGGATGTGGAAATAATGATGATGGTGGTGGTGGTTGTGTTAGTGATGTTGTTCTTTCTTTCTTGTTGTTGCTATTGTTGTTGGTGGCTTGCTTAGTATTGTTGTTGTGGTTGTAGTTGCTAATAGAGATTGAGGGTGGAGGGGGGGGGCATGGAGTAAGGATAGAGGGTAATGAGGTGAGGGTAAGAGGATGGGGTGGAGGTGATGATGGATGTGATTGTTGTGGATAGTGTTGGCGTTTGTGGTAATGGTTGTGATCTACAAGGCTAATATATAGGCCCCTATATATTTTTTTAAAAATCTAAAGTTCTGACATTCTGATACACAAGAAAACCCTCTGTTTTTGTAATGACGATGATGTTATGGATTTTATGCAGAGTCACTGCGCAGCAAGTGGAAGACGCAAACGTGACATCAACGGCTTAATCTCTGATAATTTCACGTATGACGTCATCACGGCTTATGTCACGGTCCGAGGTAACGTTGCCACGAATATCACAGGTTAGTAGTGAGTCATAAAATATAGCATAATAGAAACGATTAAAAGAAGATTTATAATCATGTTTTTCCCTCTTGGCTCTAATCCATCCCCTTTTGATACACACACTACTCAAGATTTTTTAAGCAATACCGATGATTATGATGATGATGATGATGATGATGATGATGATGATGATGATGATGATGATGATGATGATGACGACGACGACGACGACTACTATTATTATTATTATTATTATTATTATTATTATTATTATTATTATTATTATTGTTGTTGTTGTTGTTGTATATTATAATAATAATTATTATTATTTCCATCTTCAACAGGATCAACTAGCCACCTTAACGAGTCTTCCACTAACCACAACTGCGCCAGTCTTGCAAACACAGACGTTGTCGTTGTTGCGTCCCTTGCTTCTGCGTTAGCTGTGGCCGTTCTGGTCGGTCTGTCTTTAGCTCTGAAGTTGCGATTTGTGATGTCACTGGTTCCGCCACGCTCTTGTCATCATCAGCAGTGTCGTCACAATCAGTGCGACGTCAGCGGTCAAAATGGATGCAGAGGCGAGAAAGGGATGAAATATTAGCTAAAAAAAATTAATGCTTGAAATTTCAAAGTCGAAGTCGTTTCAAGATTAATTCATCATGTAAACATTTGCTGTCATTGATTCACCCATTTACCTAAAATAAACCTAAAAATAAAAGTTGATAATTTGATTTCACAACTCTAAGCACAATGAAATAATAGACCCGTGATCAGATTTATCAAAATCATCCATAACTACATTTTTATTTTGAAATATTTGGGTCTTCGAAAATATTAGTCAATACAGTTGACTATGAGTGCACCCCCATAATGATGCAACTAAGCCGAATGGATTAGTTAATATCAGTACAAGTTAAGTTAATCTGATGAAAAACAAGATGGCAAGCCATTTAAATGTATTTCCAGACAACCCTAACTTAGCTAACAAATAAGCATTTTCAAAAGCGTTAATTTTCTTGTAGGTTTTGCGACTCATAACAAAGCAAAAGGAAAACATGATAGGCCCACTATCTGAACTATCTGTAAGCCAAAACCCCCCAAAATCCAAATCGGTTTAGCCAATTTTTAGATACAGCGCAAAACGTTTTCAGAAAACTTTGAAGTACAATGACCTTGACCCTTAGCAGTAGTTAATATCCACACTCAACAAACTCATTTTAGCCGTTTTGAAATATTGAGCAAAACGTTTATAGCAGCACATAGACTCTATTGGCCTTGAACTTTGCGGGAGAGCAAATATGATGGCAGGTCACTAACCTTAGGAAACGCTCCCATGAAGTTTTGTAAAAATCCGTTCAGTGGATCTTGAGATATGGCTTCCAACGGACCGACCCACAAGACGGGCAGACCGACATTTGGATCCTCCCCACGCCTACCTTTTAATATTTGAAATATAAATCTAGAAATTTAAAAAAAAAATTGATACAACAATGATTAATTAATTAGTTCTTCATAGCTTGACCACTGAGTCCACAGGTAATATTTTATTATTTTCATCATTAAATGCGATGCACATCATTATAGTAGTTTAATACAATATGCTTGACTAAGCACCGGGGCATCAAAATGCACGACAGGTATGCACACCTTATTTTGCCTCCATTCAAACATTGAATATCTATCTATTCAAAACCCATTCAGGGCCTCTAGCTGGCCTGATTTGCTAGCGACTGTACGGATGATTTATTTTGGACAATCAGGTCACAAGCTATGCAATGTTCTAACTATGAAAAATGTGTTCACCTCCATTTCGTCTGTCTGTATTAAATCGAAAATAAGTGTTCCAAGCCTGTACGTGTTGTTTGTTTCTTGAACATGCCATAATGTATGAATAGCCATGTCGGTTATGAAGCATAATTATGAGGAATAAACTAGTCTAGAAATTGTTGAAGTCTCCTACTATGTATAACAGATAACAGATAACAGATAACAGAACTTTATTTCGCCAGGTGACAAGCACGAGGAATACACTTTGATGTTGGCACACATATTTATACAAAACACAATAACAAAGCCAACCACACCTACGCGCAACCATCCACTTGCTGACACACTCATACAAGACTAGGAATAATACTGAATGGAATATAGTAGAAACAGAATGATCAAATCAAATATAGAATAATACACACACATCCACACACACGTGCGCGCTTTTCTCCGTTATCTCTCGCTCTCTCAATTCTCTTCTCTTATCTTACACACTCTACATACATCTATAAATTCTCTCTCTATCACTTCCTCTACTCACTCTCTCTCTCTCTGTCTCTCTCTTCCTCTCTTTCTTTCTGTTTTTCTTTCACACACTTCTCCCCATCTTCCTCCCTCCCTCTCTCTCTCTCTCTCTCTCTCTCTCTCTCTCTCTCTCTCTCTCTCTCTTATGCATAAGTCACTGAGATAGTCCGGGATCATCGGGTGCCAGACAAGGAGTTGAGGTTTGTCACTGCTTGTGGAAAAAAACTGTTCTTGAAGCGGCAGGTACGGGTCTTCATAGTTCTGAGCCTTTTGCCAGAAGGAAGCAGCTCGAAGAGGTGGTATCCGGGGTGGGAGGCATCATCCACTATCTTTCTGGCTCTGCTCATCAGGCGTTTGGTATAGACGGAGGCCAGAGAGGGGAGATCGGTGTCAATGATCTTGCTGGCAGTGGAGACAATATGGTCTAGTTTTTCTTTCTGTTGTTGGGATGCACCCCCATACCACACACAGATGGAAAATGTTAGAACACTTTCTACCACAGAGCGGTAGAACTGGGTGAGGATTTCCTTCCTCAGGCCAAATTTTTTCAGCTGCCTGAGAAAGTACATCCTCTGCTGTGCTCGCTTGATGATGGAGTCGGTATTGAGATCCCAGGTGAGGTCGCAGGAAATGAGTGAGCCCAGAAACTTGAATGACTCAACTGTCTCGATGGGCTGGCCGTTGATGAAGAGGGGGTCAATGGGAGTGGCGTTCCGACGAAAGTCGATCACCATCTCTTTGGTCTTGGAGGCGTTCAACTCGAGACTGTTGTAATTGCACCATGACACCAGCAGGTCGACTTCCTGCCTGTAGGCTGACTCATCTCCATTGGATATGATGCCCTCAACGGTGGTGTCATCGGCAAACTTTACGAGTTGAACTGACTCGTGATGGGAGGTGCAGTCGTTGGTGTACAGTGTCACGTGGGGTTTATGGGCTCTGCACAATGGAATTATGGACCCTCACGTTTATTCGGTGGGAACTGCTAGTAAGTCACCCTATGAATTACTTTAATAAATTTATTTGTTTAGCTCGTTCTGTGTTAAGGTTGGGGTACAGAAATAGATAGAAAAATGGTAAAAGATTACTGTCACACTAGCTTTCACACGGCTATGAATCATATGTAGTCCAGCCACTTGATAACAGTTAAAATCACACATTTATTTCTCTACTCTATACAAGATTCTCTAAGTACTAATCTAACTTAAAAAGTCTCAGTTACTGCTAATAGTTCGATCGCTGATAGTCTAGGCAGCCGTTTTTTCTTCCTCGGGCACTTGCTATTTGAGTTTATGTAGATTTGGACTACTGTGGTCCGTTTTACAGTTTCTGAAGAGTTGGACTACTGTGGTCCGTTTTCGATCAGTTTAAGTGCACCTTTGTTGATTACACTTAACTTTCTGATGGTGCGGTCGAAGTCCTTCTGTGAGGTAGCTTCTGGTACACCTTTGTCGTTGTGTAGTTGGGTTCCCTTGCCACGCTGTGGGGTCTGACAGGGTGTTTTCCCGGGTCGCTCGTTCCGTCTTGTGCGGTAGAGGTTCCTCAACCAACTAGTCGTTTCTGTGGAGTGGGGTGCACAGGATAGCTCGGGATAGCTCGGGATAGCTCGCCTGCTCGTCTGTAATATAAGAGACGAAATTCTGCACAACCCTGAATAATCGGTTTGTGCAGAGCGTCTCACTGAAAGCCAAGTAGCCCTCAGTGATAGCTCCACATCTCTATATATAAGCGACGAACATTCTGCTACTTCCGGGGTCCGCTGTAATCTCACTCTAAATTCCTATACATACATAAATATCAATCGTGTCTAACTATACACATACAGAATTAATAATAATATAAACATTCAGTGGTACAGCCACTGGTCTGCAAACATACATATAAGTTAAACAACAGTGGTTCCGTACGGGATACAACATGGCGGCGCAACCGGTCGTGTTTCGCCTCGTGCTCGGCTCTTCCACGTGGTACGGCAAATTCGGATTAATAATTCACATTTATGCATAGCAAATTCCACAAACATAATTTCAACAATAATACAAATATATCACGATGAAACAGAAGGGTGTTCATTTACCTGTTTGACAAGTTCAGGCCCGTGATGACTTGAGAGAATTCTAAGATTTCAAAGTCCTGCTTCCTGGTCTATGAGTGTAGAGATTTCTCTAGCTGTGGAGATGTTGACTCTACCTTCGTCTCACACACGACTGATTCAAACTGTGTTAGGCTCTGACACATTCAAAACTGCTCTACCCACTGAGCCTGCTCTGATTGGTTAAAACGGTCCGATTCAAAGCTCAAGTGCTGACTCACTGCGCTAGCGTGGGTCGGGCTCGCGGTGTGTGGTCTGCTGTGTAATCTTAATTGCTGCTGTGTTATAGTCTAACTTCTAAAGTTACAAGTACTACACATGGCTAAATAGTCACTGGGCAGAGTTAAAACTAGCCAATTCATGACAGGCTCCCTCAACTGAAAAAAGGCGATGACTACTGGATTCGACCTTTTTCTACTACAGAGCCTAGTTTAACACTGCACTATCCTAGGGTCCTATTTACAAACTAACTAAGTTGCTCTACCTGAGCTGCAATGCTATGCCAGGTAGCTAAGGACACTAGTGACAGGGTTTTTATTGGGCGGGGACGAATTCTGGTGCTGTGGCCCTTAGTTGTGTTGGGTGGGCGACAGCTGCTGTGTCCTCCACGAGATGGCGACTGAGGTAGTCGGCTCCGTGGTTTTCCTTGCCGGGGATGTACTCGATTTGGAATGAGTACGCCTGAAGGGTGAGTGCCCATCGCATCAGGCGAGAGTTCAAAGACTTGGAGGCTGCCAGGAACGATAGTGGTTGGTGGTCCACCTGAACTGTGAAGTGGGTCCCATACAGGTAGAGTTGAAACTTCTGTATGGCCCAGACTAGTCCAAGACATTCTTTCTCCGACGTAGCGTAGTGGGTCTCGGCGGGTCTCAATTTTCTGCTGGCGTAGGCGACAGGGAATAGCGTCTCCGCATTCTTGGGGTCGCGCTGTAGCAGTACTGCTCCGAGGCCTAAGTCGCTTGCGTCGGTGCGAAGAACGAATGGCTGAGTCAAATCGGGTAGGTGGAGTACTGGCGCCGATGTCATTCTGTCCTTGAGTGTTTGGAATGCTGTCTCACATTCCGCTGTCCAAACTACTTTGTCCGGGGCGATTTTCCGGGTTCCATTTGTCAGTGGTACGGCGATGCTGTTGTAGTTGGGGATGAACTTCTGGTAGAAGCCGCAGAGTCCTAGAAACGATTGCACTTCCTTCTTAGTCTTGGGCCTAGGAGCGTCGAGTAGGCGTTTCACTGTCTTTTCTACCGGTCGCAGGCTTCCTTGACTGATGGTGTGTCCCAGAAATTCTAGCTCTGTGAATCCAATCTAACATTTGGTGGGTCTTGCCGTCAATCCCGTGTCTCTGAGGCGGGCGAGTAGTTGCTGTAGGAGCGTGACATGTTCCTCCCACGTAGGCGTAGCGATGAGGATGTCGTCCATAAACGAGTGTAGGTGCTCGCTGCTCAGGGGTGCCAGGAGTTTCCGCATCATTGCGCTGAAGATGCTGGGTGCGTTGTGGAGTCCGAATGGAAGCACGTTGAATTCGAAGTGTTCTTCCATAGTGCTAAACGCTAGGTACTTTCGGACTTGCGGTTGCACTGGTATCTGGTAGTATCCTTTGCTGAGGTCGATGCGTGAGAAGTACTTAGCTCGCTGTAGCTTGGCAAATAGGTCTGTCTGGTCCGGGAGTGGCTCTGGCTGGAACTGCGTTACCGCATTCAGGAGTCTGAAGTCGATGCACAGTCGATGCTCTCCGTTGGGTTTTCGCAACAATACCGTGCCTGCGCTGTAGGGTGAAGTAGACTCTGAGATGATTCCGGCTGCCAGTAAAGTGTCTATCTCTTCCTTGATGGCTCGCTGCTGCGACAGTGGCATCGGGTAGAGCTTCTGGCGGACGGGTGTTGGGTCGGTCACCGTTAAGGTTACTTCGACGAGGTCTGTCCTCCCTGGTCGGTCTGTGAGCACAGTCTGATGTTGTCGAATGACCTGTCGTACTTGCTGTTGCTGTTTAGCGGCTAGGTCTCCGTTGAGTATCACGTCTTTGTAGGTTTCTTTGGAGTGCAGGGGATACTCTACTGCATTGGTCTCCATGCTTTCTCCTTCTTCCGCGATGGCGATGGCTAACAAGTTGTGAGTGCTGGGAGTCGCTGGTCGGTCCGTGTATTTCTTGAGGAGATTGATGTGGTGGTATCGGGCTCTCCCGTTCACCTCTACTTGGTAGACTGTCTTGGATTTCTTGGCAGTCACCCGGTACGGTCCTCTCCAAGCGATGTCCAGCTTGTTGGTTCCACTTGGAAGTAAGAGTAGCACTTGATCGCCGACTTGCAGTTCTCTGTCCTTCGCGTGGCGGTTGTAGTACTTCGCCTGACGGGCTCTTGCCTTCTTCAGTGCTTCACCAGCTTTCTTCCACGTTGCTTTGAGGGTTTCCTGCAGGTCTGCGACGTACTTGGTGGCACCTCTTGGTGTGTCGTCTATCTTGGCCTCCGTCCAACTTCTGCGTAGGGCTTCTAGCGGTCCGGCTAGAGGTCTGCCGAATAGCAATGTTGACGGGGTGTAGCCTGTGGCTGCATGGGGCGTTTCTCTGTATGCGAACAGTGCCGCATTCACGTAGGTGTCCCACGCTTCTGGATTGTCGTCGGCGACTTTCCTGAGTATGGTGAGAAGGGTTCCATTCAGTCTTTCTACTTGTCCGTTGCTGGCTGGGTGGTATGGTGGTGTGCGAATGTGATGAACTTGTATCAACTCGAACACGTCTTGCATCAGGCGGCCGGTGAACTGAGATCCGTTGTCCGTTCTAATGCTGTCCGGGAATCCGACTCTGGTAAAGATGGCGATGAGTGCATCTGCAATCTTCTTGGTGTCGATCGCTGGCAACGGGACTGCTTCGCACCACATCGTACATGCGTCGACGAGTGTGAGTAGAAATCTGTTCCGCTTCTTGGTCATGGGCAGTGGTCCTACTATGTCTACTGAGACTTGCTGGAATGGCACGCCGACTACTACTGATGGTCCTAAGGTAACTGGTACGGTGTGATGTCGCGGGGAATATCGTTGACATTGGTGGCAAGATTTCACGTAGCGCTTGACATCCTCCGTGATTCCTGGCCAATAGTAGTGTGCGCTGATTCTCTGCACTGTGGCTCCAATTCCCATGTGTCCGCTGAGTGGCATGCTGTGGCCTAGTTCTAGTACTTGGGCTCGTAGGGTGGCTGGCAGTACTAGTTGGGTGTGATCTCCATCTCCTTGTCGATGTAGAACTCCCTCTTCCATGTAGAAGTCTCCCTTGTGCGGGGGTGTGTGCGCCTTGGGTAGCTTCTGGAAGCACTTCGCTATCGAGGTGTCTTCTTTCTGTGCTGTTTTGATCTCTTCGAGTCCTGGATTCGGAGCGAACTCGGGCTGGGGTGGTTGGGTTTTAGCTTGGGCCCTGGTTTGCACTGCAGCTAGCTCTACAGTTTTAGGGGGCGTGCCTAAGAACACATACCTACAACCTAGCACTAGATCATACAGGGGTTTCTGTAAAACAGCTGCTTGGATTCGTCCTGTGACGTACCTACTCTCTACTTCGATCCAAGCTATTGGGCAAGTAGTCGTCGGTTTCGTCAAGTCTGCTCCTTGTAAGTCGACTGTCTTGTCTGTCAAGTCCGCGCGCGATACAAGAGATTCGCTAACTATCGCGTCGTATGATAGACCTGTGTCATACAGACAGTTCGCTTCTTTTCCGTTGACCTTGACCGTGTCTGTCACCGAGGGGTGATCTCCGATAGTGTGTGGCTTGTTACCGCTACTTTGAGTTAGAACTCTGTGCGCTGGCCGGCTTTCGCGCTCTTCCCTACGTTGTGCGGCCAACTTGAAACATTCTGCGGTGGAGTGATTGTTTCTGTTGCAGAACGAACAATACCGTCTCTGTTCTGCAGGACCTCTTTTCCCGAATTCCGTGTTGGGTCCTTTATTCTGCCCAGGTCTGGGGTTATTCGGCTTATTCGCGGTGCGCTCTTCCCGGTTAGGGCTTCGTTTCTGTGCCTCTTTCCCGTTAGGCTTTAGGTCTCGCCTGAAGCTCTTGGCTTCTCCGTGGGCGGCCACGTACCTATCTGCGACCTTGACCAGATCTTCCAGTCTTTCCGCGCCCTGCTCTACTGAGAATGTTCTCAGCTCGGGGGTCATGGTTTCCCGTAGCTGTTCCCATACTAACAGTTCTGTCAGTCCATCATACGTCTTATCCGTGGCTGACTGGCTAATCCACTTATCCAGCGTTGTGGACAACCGATCCGCGAACTGCGCATAGCTCTCTCCTTTCACTCTCCGGTTGGTGCGGAATTTTTGCCGATAGCATTCTCCTGTTAGTTCGAATCCCGTTAGGAGTGCCTCTTTTACTTTGTGATAGTCAGTCACTCTGTCAGTCGGTAGCTTACTGTAGATGTCATAAGCCTTTCCTCTAAGTCCTTGACTAAGCTTGAAAGACCAATGAGTGGGATCTAGTTTGTACTCTGTTGCTAGACGCTCAAACCTAGTCAGATAGAGATCTAGACCTTCTTCTCTCTCATTGAATGTGCCCAGTGGAAATGACATTCCTTGTACAGGGTTCGAGGCTACCTCTAGCTGATCTGAGTGGGGAGGGGTTGAGGAAGAACTTGAAGCTCCTGATCCCAATCTTCTTAGCTCTAACTCATGCTGTCTTTCTTTTTCCTTTTCTTCCCTCTCTTTTTCTTTTTCTGCCCTTTCATACTCCCATCTCCTAACTTCTGCATCTCTCTCTGCTGCTACCTTCTTCTGTTCTGCTTCTAGCTCTAATTTCCTCGTTTCCCTCTCTGCCTCTAATTTCTTCTGCTCTGCTTCTAGTTCTGCTTTTTTCTGTTCTCTCTCTGCAGCTCTCTCTGCCGCTTCGAGTTTCTTCGCCTCTCTCTCTGCTGCTCTCTCTGCCTTAGCCTCCTGTTTCTCTACCTCTGCATTGATATACGCAATTAGGTCTCCCCCTGCTAAGTGTAAAGCTTCCCCTAATTCTTTGAAGCGCAATCTCAAGGCCACTGGGTCCGACATTGCCAAACGTGTCTATGAACAACCTCTGAATCATGTGGAATACCAAAACACTAGCAATATTGCAAGTCAATAACAACAATGCAAAGACCATAAAATTCGTAATCAATAATAGAATAAAACAAAAGTCAAATGGCATACAACAGTTACTTAAGCAAAACCTGGAAAAGAACAATGCAACATACAGGCACAAAAATATTTGAAGCAAAAAAGTTTTTAACTAACGAATAGTGCACCCAAACTGATTAGTCCTTGTTACCACTATTCTAAGTTATTCTACTACTCCTACTGTTATCTAATTTTATTGTACTTAGGTCCGGTTATACCCAATTCCTATTACACACAGATCCTGGCAGGCTCGCCAATTAAAGTGTCACGTGGGGTTTATGGGCTCTGCACAATGGAATTATGGACCCTCACGTTTATTCGGTGGGAACTGCTAGTAAGTCACCCTATGAATTACTTTAATAAATTTATTTGTTTAGCTCGTTCTGTGTTAAGGTTGGGGTACAGAAATAGATAGAAAAATGGTAAAAGATTACTGTCACACTAGCTTTCACACGGCTATGAATCATATGTAGTCCAGCCACTTGATAACAGTTAAAATCACACATTTATTTCTCTACTCTATACAAGATTCTCTAAGTACTAATCTAACTTAAAAAGTCTCAGTTACTGCTAATAGTTCGATCGCTGATAGTCTAGGCAGCCGTTTTTTTCTTCCTCGGGCACTTGCTATTTGAGTTTATGTAGATTTGGACTACTGTGGTCCGTTTTACAGTTTCTGAAGAGTTGGACTACTGTGGTCCGTTTTCGATCAGTTTAAGTGCACCTTTGTTGATTACACTTAACTTTCTGATGGTGCGGTCGAAGTCCTTCTGTGAGGTAGCTTCTGGTACACCTTTGTCGTTGTGTAGTTGGGTTCCCTTGCCACGCTGTGGGGTCTGACAGGGTGTTTTCCCGGGTCGCTCGTTCCGTCTTGTGCGGTAGAGGTTCCTCAACCAACTAGTCGTTTCTGTGGAGTGGGGTGCACAGGATAGCTCGGGATAGCTCGGGATAGCTCGCCTGCTCGTCTGTAATATAAGAGACGAAATTCTGCACAACCCTGAATAATCGGTTTGTGCAGAGCGTCTCACTGAAAGCCAAGTAGCCCTCAGTGATAGCTCCACATCTCTATATATAAGCGACGAACATTCTGCTACTTCCGGGGTCCGCTGTAATCTCACTCTAAATTCCTATACATACATAAATATCAATCGTGTCTAACTATACACATACAGAATTAATAATAATATAAACATTCAGTGGTACAGCCACTGGTCTGCAAACATACATATAAGTTAAACAACAGTGGTTCCGTACGGGATACAACATGGCGGCGCAACCGGTCGTGTTTCGCCTCGTGCTCGGCTCTTCCACGTGGTACGGCAAATTCGGATTAATAATTCACATTTATGCATAGCAAATTCCACAAACATAATTTCAACAATAATACAAATATATCACGATGAAACAGAAGGGTGTTCATTTACCTGTTTGACAAGTTCAGGCCCGTGATGACTTGAGAGAATTCTAAGATTTCAAAGTCCTGCTTCCTGGTCTATGAGTGTAGAGATTTCTCTAGCTGTGGAGATGTTGACTCTACCTTCGTCTCACACACGACTGATTCAAACTGTGTTAGGCTCTGACACATTCAAAACTGCTCTACCCACTGAGCCTGCTCTGATTGGTTAAAACGGTCCGATTCAAAGCTCAAGTGCTGACTCACTGCGCTAGCGTGGGTCGGGCTCGCGGTGTGTGGTCTGCTGTGTAATCTTAATTGCTGCTGTGTTATAGTCTAACTTCTAAAGTTACAAGTACTACACATGGCTAAATAGTCACTGGGCAGAGTTAAAACTAGCCAATTCATGACATACAGGCAGTATAGAAAAGGAGACAGGACACACCCCTGGGGAGCGCCTGTGCTCAGGGTCAGGAACTGCGAGATGTTGCTGCCTATTTTCACTGACTGGGGGCGGTTGAGGAGGAAGCTCAGAATCCAGAAAGAGATGGAGGGGGAGAGGTTGAAGAGCTGAAGCTTGTCGAACAGGGTCTGGGGGACGATGGTGTTGAAAGCAGACGAGTAGTCTACGAAGAGGAGGCGGGCGTAGCGATTAGGGGTTTCTAGCTGCTGGAGGATGAAGTGAAGGGCCAGGGCGACGGCATCGTCGACAGACCGGTTAGCTTGGTAAGCAAACTGGCACGGGTCCAGTTTGCCCTTGGTAGCGGACTGGAGGTGCTTGAGTACCAGGCGCTCCAGCACTTTCATCACCAACGAGGTCAGGGCCACAGGGCGGTAGTCATTGAGGGAGCTAATTTGGGGTTTCTTGGGAACAGGTACGATGGTGGAGGTCTTGAAACAGCGGGGGACAGTGGACAAGAGAAGGGAGGAGTTGAAAATCTGGGTAAAAACTGGAGCCAGTTGGGAGGAGCAGTGTTTGAGAGTGGGGGCTGATACTCCGTCAGGACCACCTGCCTTTCTGCTGTTCTGCCTCTTGAAGAGAGACTCCACCTCCGACTCTGTGATGGTGAAAGGTGGAGGTTGGTGGGAAGCAGAATCAGGAGGGGAGACTGTGACAGGGATGGTGTTCTGTCTGTCGAATCTGGCATAGAACTCGTTCAGCTTATCTGGGAGCTGCTTGTCGTCAGCGTCAGCTTGGCGTCCTTTCTTCTTGTAGTCAGTGATGGTTTGCAGACCTTGCCAAACTGCCCTGATGTTGTTGGACTGAAAGTGGGCCTCTAGCTTTTTCTTATAATCCCACTTTGCACGTCTGATGGCCTTTTCTAACTCATATTTGGCCCTTTTGTAGCTGATCTTGTCGCCGCTTCTATGAGCTTCTTCCTTTGCTCTCAGGCTTGACTTGAGGCTGTTGTTGAACCATGGCTTGTCATTTGGCCAAGATCTGACTTCTTTTGTTGGAATGCAGCCTTGTTCACAGAAACTAATGTAGGAAGTTACCACATCAGCTTGCTCATGGATGTCAGCACAGGAGGTGGTCAGTGCCTGCCAGTCCGTACAGTCAAAACACGCCTGTAGTTCCTGGATAGAGTCTTGATTCCAGCGCTTGACAGTACGGACCTGTGGTTTGCCTGACTTTAGTTTCTGGCGGTAGGAGGGAAGAAGGAACACCATCACGTGATCAGATCGGCCGAGTGGGGGGCGGGGTATAGAGCGGTAAGCGCCGCTAATTGTGCTGTAGCATAGGTCAAGGGTCGCTTTCTCTCTCGTTGCACATTTGACGTGTTGTTTAAACTTGGGCTGTTGTTTTCTCAAGTCAGCATGGTTGAAATCACCCAGAACGATAATGTGACAGTCAGGGTGTGAATTTTCAATGTTTGTGATCTGTTTGGAAAGTTCTTTGATGGCAGAAGTAGCGTGCGCTTTGTCAGGGACGTAGACGCCAACCAAAACAATGGAGGAAAACTCTCATGGAAGGTAGAAGGGTCGACACTTTACAGTGAGAGTTTCAAGGTTGGGTGCACAGTGTTTGGATAAGAAAGACACATCTGTACACCATCGGTCGTTGATCATAAAACAAATGCCGCCACCTGACTTTTTCTGTGAATCGTCAGGCGTGCGATCGGCGCGATGAAGCGAAAAGCCGTCGGGTTGTACTGCAGCGTCTGGAGTAGAGGGAGACAACCACGTTTCCGTGAAGCAAAACACCGAACAATCAGTAAAGTCTCTTTGAATGCTTATTAGGTAGCGCAACTCATCTTTCTTGTTGTCTAGGGATCTTACATTTGACAAACAGATGGCAGGGAGGGGAGGGCGTGAGGCGCGTTGGCGAAAACGAACGAGCACTCCAGCTCGTTTACCTCTCTTGCGTGTGCGGCGACCGGGCGAAGCTGCCACGTGGTTTTGATACGCGCCGGCGTGTGTATGAAGAATGTCGAATGGAAAAGTGAAAAGTTCTGGTCTGTACTCACAGTCCGCAAAATCACGGATGAAAAGTAGATGTTCTCTTGAATATTTTAGCACACATACAGTCCTTTCGAAGCAGATACAAAACACTATCAGTCCAAAACACACAACCAACATCTTGTCGCCCTGTATCGGCGCCATCTTATCTGCATCAACGCACACACATACACACACACAAGCACCCATTTTTGTAGAAACGACGTTCTGATGACTGTTGTGAAAAAAACAGGGATTATTTTGACACACTTTCCATTTCTTTGACATTATTTTGACATTTTCAAAGTTTTGAAGCTATCCCTAACCCTAACCCCTAACCCTAACCCTTAACCTAACCCAAATGCTAAAACAGCTCTAACTCAACGGAGCACTATTTTGACGTCAAAATAGTACGGCCTTCCAAAAAAGTCAGAAGAAACCATGTGGAGTTTCATGTGTGTGTCATCAGAACGTCGTTTCTACATGCCCCCCCCCCCCCCCCCCCCCCACACACACACACACAAGCACACACCCGCACACACAAGCACACACACACACACACATTAACACACACAAACGTGTATTCATGACAAATTGGGGTTTGGGACGAATGTAGTCATCGGAAAGCGTTGTTTTCAAAGGAAAGAGCGCAAAATTCATCTAAAAATGTAAGATTTACATGTTCTTTTCGTCAAAAAGTAAACCTATTTGGTCTCCTAACCCTAACCCTTATCCTAACCTTTTACTTCAAATGTGTCCAGAAAACAGTCCTTAATAGAGCACTCTCATGTACTTAAAAAAAACAGACCCATGCACTACAACAGCACTCCAATGTACTTAGAAAAAAAGTGGGGCATTGGAAAAATTGGGTCGCTAGCTAAAAGCTCTCTTTTGCGCATTAAAATGCAAGTTTAGCACCCCATATCTCCATTAGTACACTCCCACACGCAACACAAACAAACAAACACACACACATACACACACACACACACACACGCACACCCACACACACACACACACACACACAATTTAGACTCTAAAGAAAAAAGTCAGCGTTGACACCAACAAGATTGTGAGGTATTAAAACTCCGTTCATCACATGCAAAAAGTGTGAAAAATCATTTTCGTTTCGCAACGGGGTTGAAGCTCGCAGCATCTCCGATGACGCTGAGCATCAGACCCTAGCTGTCTGCAAAACCTAAACAGTCAGATTATACAGACTCCGCGTTCTCAGATTCTCAGTGTTAGTCTTCAATAAGATTCCTTCCTCTTTTCAGGGATTCTTCACATTAGGAGGTCCGGGAGGCATAAAAACATGACCCGGAAGTCAAGTGCCTTCAGGGGAGGAAGTCGCATTATGAATGGGCTTTAGAAGACGTGTGTGAACTTAGATGCGAATTTGCCGATTCAACCCTTATCTTTCCATCCTCTCCTCTCTTCATCTTTTATTTTCTCTTTCTTCCTTTCCAATACTTCCCAAGTCCAATTCATTTTCGGCTACCTCTCCTTTTCATTCCCCTTCTCTCTGTCTGTCTGCATGTCTCTCTCTCTCTCTCATAATAATAATAATAATAATAATAATAATAATAATAATAATAATAATAATAATAATAATAATAATAATAATAATAATAATAATAATAACAATAGATAACTTTTATAAAGCGCATTTCCTAAAAACAGCTCAATGTGCGTTTCAAAGTTAAAAGAAAACAAATACTGAAAGGAACAAACAAATTAAAGTAAAACACACTTACAAAGAGGGATAACCACAAAAAGGATACATATTTAAAACATCTCTCTCTCTCTCTCTCTCTCTCTCTCTCTCTCACACACACATACACACACTCTCTCTCTCTCTCTCTCTCTCTCTCTCTCTCTCTCTCTCTCTCTCTTTCTCTCTCTCTCTCGTAACCTACTCTTCCATCTCTTTCCAGCTAATATCTAATAAAGAAAGAGGATCAACGAAGTTTTGGCCTCTCTCTCTTCTTCCCTTTTCTTCTTTTCCTCTTCAACACCATTTTGGTTGTTCTTTCTAGCATCACCTTCTCATTATACTCATAATTGTTTTCCCTTACATAAGATCTTTAACGAATAGTCTATATGTTTCGGCTCATGTGCAATGGAGAGACGACCCATGACGCCCACCCCCTTCTCCATCTTTCTCACTCCCACCCACCGTGCCCCAAACTCCCAGTCCCCACCCCCACCTCCCAACCCATAAAAAACAAACCCAACAATGATGATGATGATTTCTATCCATTCATGACCTCTCTCATCCATCTGTCTATCCATACCTTTTCTTCTATCCGACTTTCTATACTAACCTCTTTCCAATCATCCAATCCGCCAAGTGACCAGTCAACTATGGAATTTCCTTTGTAAAATAATTATTTTCACCGCTTCCAGCTAAATAATCTTTATTTAGAAGCATATTTTCTAAAAAAATCATTTATTTACAAATGTTACAAAGTAATTAGTCAATTGTTAATTTAGCCCCGATGCCTGAATCTTGATATGTGTAACATGAATTCGTTTATCCACTCAGCCTGTTCACTCAGGAACAAGGCAAGAGTCTTTTTCCAACTTTATTCAGTAAATATCAACAACTGCATACAAAATCGCTTTCCAAAAATCAAACTACGATCATCCCTACCGTTTGCGTTTGATAAAATTTAAAGTCCCCGACACATGAGCGTAATGGAGACTGAATAATCCCTACCAGCACACACATCACTACTTATATAGCCTCTCTGCAATCGAGAACAAATTCGAACATTCCAGCATGACGCAATAACACCCAATCAAAATGTTACACTCGATGTTAATTTTGTTTTTATCAGTAGTTGATTCAGCCCCAACGCTTGAATCCTGATAAGTGTAATCAGATTCGTTTATCCACGCAACCCGCTCACTCAGCAACAAGGCAGGAGTCGTCGTATGAAGTTTTCCAACTTTATTCAGCGTGCATCAACAACTGCATACAATCGCTCAATCACTTTTAACTTTCTCTCTTTACAACTTTCAACTATCAACCCGTCTCTGTTGTTGTTGTTGTTGTTGTTGTTGTTGTTGTTGTTGTTGATTAGATTAACGTCCCCAGACACAAAAGCATATAGGGGACTACATTACATTACATGATTATTGCTTTAGGTCCATATAGGGGACTATCTCTCTTTTGAAACAGTGCGGCAAATATATAGTCTCTCTATACTCCAGAAAAATTTAGAACGCTCCAGCGTGACGCACCACAACCAATCAAATCAAACTTCGTCATCACTGTCTTACGTCATACAACTTTCTTCATCATAAAAGAACCTCTCAGCTTCTATTGGATCTATCTAGATTCTTCGATCGATGGTAAACAACCAACTCTAGAAAATTCTCAAATAATATCGATCAACTAAAATTATCAACATTATACCACGCTTCTTCTAACAACACTGCAAAATCAAATCAAAGGTAAATACACTCTATTATTGCATGCTTTGCAAAACAAAACGATCGGATCTATCGTGCGCGTTTCAACGTAACACAAAAATGAAACTCGTCACCGGGACTATGCGCTGTCATACATCACATGTTTACGAATCCACATGATTCGACCAGCTTTTGCCCGTAAGGTCTAGAAGCTTCGATCAATAATAAACAAGTCCAGAAAATTCTCAACAATATCGACCGACAAAAATTATCAACATTATACAAAGCTTCTTCTAGCAACAACGCAAAATCAAATCAAAGGTAAACACACGCTATTATTGCATGCTTTGCAAAACAAAAATGATCGGATCTATCGTGCGCGTCTCAATCGTAACAATAAACAATGTAAGATTTATCTAAATAATATATTTTCTCCGTAAATAAGTTAAATAAACAATATATTGCTTAGTTAAATAAATCATTATATAGGTAAATAAGGCATTGTTGCTAAATAAGAAACTATTGACCTATTTAATGCATTATTTAGCAGACAATGCTAAATTATGCATTAATTACGTAAACAATTACTTGTTTATTTTTTATTTTATTTTATTTTATTTACCTTATTGTCCCTTTTTCTATAGGGAAATTCTGGGCCGCCTCCCCTGGGGAAAGCGTAGTCGCAGTAAAGATCTTTGGTCGCAGCCTGTGGCGCGCCCAAACCCAACCTACCTAACATTAGTTGTTGATTTTTTGAAATTTTTCTGGTGGGAGCAAACCGGAGTACCCGGAGAAAACCCCCGAGACGTTGCCCGAGTCGAAAGTAAATAATATTCGGAGAAACATAACGCCCAGATGCTGCATCGAATAGTGACTGCAATTTTCATTTCGCAGATACGTCTCGTATTACTGTAAGATTATGAGGTAGTGATAAAGAAAATTGAAAAATCGTAATTTTACGTCGTTTTGCGATTTAAAATGAGGCAACTACTTTATTTAACTCTTTTTTTTTTTTAAATTCGTTCGCAATATTTTATATATATACAGAAACAGAAATACGAAACTGCAACGGTAACGGCTCCGGAAAAGAGGGATCCATCATTATTTCTTAAATGGTTCATTGCCTTCAGATACTTCCGCCATGTTTTTTGTCAGTCCGACCTGCAAATCCCTGGTAGTTTCGAATAAGATGAAACTTTCCGTTTGAAATTAAAAC
Source organism: Oncomelania hupensis (assembly GCA_036898135.1). Taxonomy (NCBI): domain Eukaryota; kingdom Metazoa; phylum Mollusca; class Gastropoda; order Littorinimorpha; family Pomatiopsidae; genus Oncomelania; species Oncomelania hupensis. The sequence goes on from CM072511.1 coordinate 106,647,378, forward strand.
ATAATTCAACTCAAAAGAACAAACTGAAACACATTCTCAACACAGCTTTTTGGTAAATAAATAGCATACAAAAAGAAAACTTTTTTTCTTGACAGAGATACTCAAAAACTTAACACTCCCGCACAAAACTGACCTTGACCTTTCGTTTGTGTTCGGGAGGTTACAGACGTTTAATCTTCGAATTTGTGGAGTGATTTATGTTGAACAATAAATAATTAACATAAATTTTGATACACAATCTTTGGAAAGACCTTGCATTTAATTATAGAAAGCAATCAAATTATTTAAAATAAAAAAAAAAAACAAGTTTACAGGCGAATACTGGAATCCCATAAATAATGAAAAGCGCAGTATCTAAGCAATGAAATATTTACTTAAATTATGCATTTTTTAGAAACGTCTCCGAAATAATACTTTATTTAGCAAATTCTGCTAAATAAAGTATTATATAGGTAAACAAATAATTATTTAGAAACACAATCTGCTAAGTAATGCATTATATAGGTACATAATTTTTTATTTAATAACAATGCCTTCTTTCCCTATATCATGATTTATTTACGTAAACAATGTATTGTGTAGCTAAATAATAAGTTATTTGCGCATAAAATATATTATTTAGATAAATCTTACATTGTTTGTAAGCAAATGATTATTTAGAAAAATATGCTTCTATATAAAGATTATTTAGCTTAAAGTGGTTAAAAAAAAGCATAGAAAAATATCGAAAATAAACAATTTACAAATGAATTTCCATAGTCAACTGCCACACTGACCAAGCCAGTCAAACAACCAATCATTCAGTAAGACGTTTCACCTCTTTCGAGGTGCCTGTCGGCTCCACAACTGATTAGTTTCATTGAAGTTCGCAGGATACTAGAGTTAGCTCATAAATATAGATGGGTTTAAATCCGCTTTATGTCACTGCAGCTAGTGCATACTGGCGGAGATGTGTAGAAACCCGAGACCCATTAAAGCCGTTAAAAGGCGATATCTTTAATGGTGTGAGTGTGAAAATTGAAGAAAAAAGGTTCGTACAGCAAAGATTGAGGGTAGATCTGTTGGATTTGGCTTTAAATGCACGATTAGGCCTTATTGGGTCAAGAAACATCGAACTGTGCTGTGCAATTCTATTCCGTATGTTTAATCCTCTCTCGGGAAGCCTACTTTTGTTTGAGAATATTCAGCCTACTTCTATGTGATAGATCTGTAGTGCATTAGGCCCTTCATCAACGCCAATTTACCGCAACGATTAATTTAGCAATAGTAATTTTATCCTAACTTAGACTATTTCTCTTGTTATCAAGCATTACCACCAGCAAATCTGTGAGCCCGTTTAGCTACTTGAACTGGCGCATGACACTGAGAAAGGTGATGGTTACTTCCGACAGTGAATATTTCGTCATTTGTTTTACTATATCGAAGAAATTGAACGGGTCAAAAGTTAGACAGCGCAAATCTGCTGTCACGAATTGGCTAGTTTAAACTCTTCCTATCGACTATTTAGCATTGTGTAGCCTTTGTAACAGTAGAGAGTTAGTACAGTACACAGTAGCAATTAAATTACAGCACACTGCGAGCCTGAGCCACACACACAGCGCAGTGACGTCAGCACTTGAGTTTTGAATATGAACATTTTACCCAATGAGAGCTTACGCAAAGCGGTTCGAGCCAGTTTGACTGGGTCCGAGCCTAACACATTTTTGGTCAGTTGGGAGTAATACACCGAAGTGTTAACAGCTAGAAAGCTGGCAGAGAAATCTCTCTACACTTAGACCAGGAAGCAGGACTTAGGAATCGTAGAATTCTATCAAGTCACACGGGCCTGAACTTGTCAAACAGGTAAATGAACGCCCTTCTGTTTCATCGTGATATATGTGTAGTATTGTTGAAATTATGTTTGAAGACTTTGCTATGCATAAATGTGAATTGTTAATCCGAATTTGCGTGACCATGTGGAAGAGCCTACCACGAGGCGAAACACGACCGGTTACGCCGCCATGTTGCATACCATACGGAACCACTGTTGTTTAACTTATATGTATGTTTGCAGACCAGTGGCTGTACCACTGAATGTTTATAATATTATTAATTCTGTATGTGTATAGTTAGCCACGTTTGATATTTATGTATGTATAGGAATTTAGAGTGAGATTCCAGTGGAACCCGGAAGTAGCAGAATGTTCGTCGCTTATGTATAGAGATGTGGAGCTATCACTGAGGGCTACTTGGCTTTCAGTGAGACGCTCTGCACAAACCGATTATTCAGGGTTGTGCAGAATTTCGTCTCTTATATTACAGACGGGCAGGCGAGCTATCCCGAGCTATCCCGAGCTATCCTGTGAACCCCACTCCACAGAAACAAGTTGGTTGAGGAACCTCTACCGCACAAGTCGGAACGAGCGACCCGGTAAAACTCCCTGTCAGACCCCACAGCGTGGCCAGGGAACCCAACTACACAACGACACAGGTGGACCAGAAGCTACCTCACAGAAGGACTTCGACCGCACCACCCGCCAGTTAAGTGTGTTATCCCAAGTGCACTTAAACTGATCAGAACAGGACCACAGTAGTCCAACTATTCAGAAACTCTAAAACGGACCACAGTAGTCCAAATCTACATGAGATATACTAGCGAGTGCCCGATGAAGATAGAACAGCTGCATAGACTATCAGCGATCGAACTATTAGCATTGAAAGAGACTTTTTAAGTTAGATTAGTACTTAGAGAACCTTGTATAGAGTAGAAGAAATAAATGTGTGATTTTAACTGTTATCAAAAGGCTGGACTACATATGATTCATAGCCGTGTGAAAGCTAGTGTGACAGTATTCTTTTACCTTTTTTCTATCTATTTCTGTACCCCAACCTTAACACAGAACGAGCTAAACAAATAAATTTATTAAAGTAATTCATAGGGTGACTTACTAGCAGTTCCCACCGAAAAAACGTGAGGGTCCATAATTCCATTGTGCAGAGCCCATAAACCCCACGTGACACTTTAATTGGCGAGCCTAGCCAGGATCTGTGTATAATAGGAATTGGGTATAAACGGATCTAAGTACAATAAAATTAGATAACAGTAGGAGTAGTAGAATAACTTAGAATAGTGGTAACATTGACTCAGTTTGGGTGCACTATTCTTTAGTTAAAAACTTTTTTGCTTCAATTATTTTTGTGTCTGTATGTTGCATTGTTCTTTTGCAGGTTTTGCTTAAGTAACTGTTGTATGCCATTTGACTCTTGTTTTATTCTATTATTGATTACGAATTTGATTGTCTTTGCATTGTTTTTATTGACTTGCAATATTGCTAGTGTTTTGGTATTCCACGTGATTCAGAGGGTGTTCATAGACACGTTTGGCAATGTCGGACCCAGTGGCCTTGAGATTGCGTTTCAAGGAATTGGGAGAAGCTTTACACTTAGCAGGGGCGGACCTAATTGCGTATATAAATGCAGAGGTAGAGAAACAGGAGGCTAAGGCAGAGAGAGCAGCAGAAAGGGAGGCGAAGAAACTAGCCTTAGAAGCAGAGCAGAAGAAACTAGCATTAGAAGCAGAACAGAAGAAACTCGAAGCAGATCAGAGAAAAGCAGAATTAGAAGCAGAGCAAAAGAAATTAGAAGCAGAGCAGAAGAAACTAGAATTAGAAGGAGAACAGAAGAAGGCAGCATTCGCAGCAGAGAGAGAAGCAGAAGTTAGGAGATGGGAGTATGAGAGGGCAGAAAAAGAAAAAGAGAGGGCAGAGAAAGAAAAAGAGAGGGAAGAAAAGGAAAAAGAAAGACAGCATGAGTTAGAGCTAAGAAGATTGGGATCAGGAGCTTCAAGTTCTTCCTCAACCCCTTCCCACTCAGATCAGCTAGAGGTAGCATCCAACCCTGTACAAGGAATGTCATTTCCACTGGGAACATTCAATGAGAGAGAAGAAGGTCTAGATCTCTATCTGACTAGGTTTGAGCGCCTAGCAACAGAGTATAAACTAGATCCCACTCATTGGTCTTTCAAGCTTAGTCAAGGACTTAGAGGAAAGGCTTATGACATCTACAGTAAGCTACCGACTGACAGAGTGACTGACTATCACAAAGTAAAAGAGGCACTCCTAACGGGATTCGAACTGACAGGAGAATGCTACCGGCAAAAGTTCCGCACCAATCGGAGAGTGAAAGGAGAGAGCTATGCGCAGTTCGCGGATCGGTTGTCCACAACGCTGGATAAGTGGATTAGCCAGTCAGCCACGGCTAAGACGTATGATGGACTGACAGAACTGTTAGTATGGGAACAGCTACGGGAAACCATGACCCCCGAGCTGAGAACCTTCTCAGTAGAGCAGGGCGCGGAAAGACTAGAAGATCTGGTCAAGGTCGCAGATAGGTACGTGGCCGCACACGGAGAAGCCAAGAGCTTCAGGCGAGACCTAAAGCCTAACGGGAAAGAGGCACAGAAACGAAGCCCTAACCGAGAAGAGCGCACCGCGAATAAGCCGAATAACCCCAGACCTGGGCAAACTAAAGGACCCAACACGGAATTCGGGAAAAGAGGTCCCGCAGAACAGAGACGGTATTGTTCGTTCTGCAACAGAAACAATCACTCCACCGCAGAATGTTTCAAGTTGGCCGCACAACGTAGGGAAGAGCGCGAAAGCCGGCCAGCGCACAGAGTTCTAACTCAAAGTAGCGGTAATAAGCCACACACGATCGGAGATCACCCATCGGTGACAGACACGGTCAAGGTCAACGGAAAAGAAGCGAACTGTCTGTATGACACAGGTCTATCATACGACGCGATAGTCAGCGAGTCTCTTGTATCGCGCGCGGACTTGACAGACAAGGCAGTCGACTTACAAGGAGCAGACTTGACGAAACCGACGACTACTTGCCCAATAGCTTGGATCGAAGTAGAGAGTAGGTACGTCACAGGACGAATCCAAGCAGCTGTTTTACAGAAACCCCTGTATGATCTAGTGCTAGGTTGTAGGTATGTGTTCTTAGGCACGCCCCCAAAAACTGTAGAGATAGCTGCAGTGCAAACCAGGGCCCAAGCTAAAACCCAACCACCCCAGCCCGAGTTCGCTCCGAATCCAGGACTCGAAGAGATCAAAACAGCACAGAAAGAAGACACCTCGATAGCGAAGTGCTTCCAGAAGCTACCCAAGGCGCACACACCCCCGCACAAGGGAGACTTCTACATGGAACAGGGAGTTCTACATCGACAAGGAGATGGAGATCACACCCAACTAGTACTACCAGCCACCCTTCGAGCCCAAGTACTAGAATTAGGCCACAGCATGCCACTCAGCGGACACATGGGAATTGGAGCCACAGTGCAGAGAATCAGCGCACACTACTATTGGCCAGGAATCACGGAGGATGTCAAGCGCTACGTGAAATCTTGCCACCAATGTCAACGATATTCCCCGCGACATCACACCGTACCAGTTACCTTAGGACCATCAGTAGTAGTCGGCGTGCCATTCCAGCAAGTCTCAGTAGACATAGTAGGACCACTGCCCATGACCAAGAAGCGGAACAGATTTCTACTCACACTCGTCGACGCATGTACGATGTGGTGCGAAGCAGTCCCGTTGCCAGCGATCGACACCAAGAAGATTGCAGATGCACTCATCGCCATCTTTACCAGAGTCGGATTCCCGGACAGCATTAGAACGGACAACGGATCTCAGTTCACCGGCCGCCTGATGCAAGACGTGTTCGAGTTGATACAAGTCCATCACATTCGCACACCACCATACCACCCCGCCAGCAACGGACAAGTAGAAAGACTGAATGGAACCCTTCTCACCATACTCAGGAAAGTCGCCGACGACAATCCAGAAGCGTGGGACACCTACGTGAATGCGGCACTGTTCGCATACCGAGAAACGCCCCATGCAGCCACAGGCTACACCCCGTCAACATTGCTATTCGGCAGACCTCTAGCAGGACCGCTAGAAGCCCTACGCAGAAGTTGGACGGAAGCCAAGATAGACGACACACCCAGAGGTGCCACCAAGTACGTCGCAGACCTGCAGGAAACCCTCAAAGCAACGTGGAAGAAAGCTGGTGAAGCACTGAAGAAGGCAAGAGCCCGTCAGGCGAAGTACTACAACCGCCACGCGAAGGACAGAGAACTGCAAGTCGGCGATCAAGTGCTACTCTTACTTCCAAGTGGAACCAACAAGCTGGACATCGCTTGGAGAGGACCGTACCGGGTGACTGCCAAGAAATCCAAGACAGTCTACCAAGTAGAGGTGAACGGGAGAGCCCGATACCACCACATCAATCTCCTCAAGAAATACACGGACCGACCAGCGACCCCCAGCACTCACAACTTGTTAGCCATCGCCATCGCGGAAGAAGGAGAAAGCATGGAGACCAATGCAGTAGAGTATCCCCTGCACTCCAAAGAAACCTACAAAGACGTGATACTCAACGGAGACCTAGCCGCTAAACAGCGACAGCAAGTACTACAGGTCATTCGACAACATCAGACTGTGCTCACAGACCGACCAGGGAGGACAGACCTCGTCGAAGTAACCCTAACGGTGACCGACCCAACACCCGTCCGCCAGAAGCTCTACCCGATGCCACTGTCGCAGCAGCGAGCCATCAAGGAAGAGATAGACACCTTACTGGCAGCCGGAATCATCTCAGAGTCTACTTCACCCTACAGCGCAGGCACGGTATTGTTGCGAAAACCCAACGGAGAGCATCGACTGTGCATCGACTTCAGACTCCTGAATGCGGTAACGCAGTTCCAGCCAGAGCCACTCCCGGACCAGACAGACCTATTTGCCAAGCTACAGCGAGCGAAGTACTTCTCACGCATCGACCTCAGCAAAGGATACTACCAGATACCAGTGCAACCGCAAGTCCGAAAGTACCTAGCGTTTAGCACTATGGAAGGACACTTCGAGTTCAATGTACTTCCATTCGGACTCCACAACGCACCCAGCATCTTCAGCGCCATGATGCGAAAACTCCTGGCACCCCTGAGCAGCGAGCACCTACATTCGTTTATGGACGACATCCTCATCGCAACACCCACGTGGGAGGAACATGTCACGCTCCTACAACAACTACTCGCCCGCCTCAGAGACACGGGATTGACGGCAAGACCCACCAAATGTCAGATTGGATTCACAGAACTAGAATTTCTGGGACACACCATCAGTCAAGGAAGCCTGCGACCGGTAGAAAAGACAGTGAAACGCCTACTCGACGCTCCTAGGCCCAAGACAAAGAAGGAAGTGCAGTCATTTCTAGGACTCTGCGGCTTCTACCAGAAGTTCATCCCCAACTACAACAGCATCGCCGTACCTCTGACAAATGGAACCCGGAAAATCGCCCCGGACAAAGTCGTATGGACAGCGGAATGCGAGACAGCATTCCAAACACTCAAGGACAGAATGACATCGGCGCCAGTACTCCACCTACCCGATTTGACTCAGCCATTCGTTCTTCGCACCGACGCAAGCGACTTAGGACTCGGAGCAGTACTGCTACAGCGCGACCCCAAGAATGCAGAGACGCTATTCCCTGTCGCCTACGCCAGCAGAAAATTAAGACCCGCCGAGACCCACTACGCCACGTCGGAGAAGGAATGCCTTGGACTAGTCTGGGCCATACAGAAGTTTCAACTCTACCTGTATGGGACCCATTTCACAGTTCAGGTGGACCACCAACCACTATCGTTCCTGGCAGCCTCCAAGTCTTTGAACTCTCGCCTGATGCGATGGGCACTCACCCTTCAGGCGTACTCATTCCAAATCGAGTACATCCCCGGCAAAGAAAACCACGGAGCCGACTACCTCAGTCGCCATCTCGTGGAGGACACAGCAGCTGTCGCCCACCCAACACAACTAAGGGCCACAGCACCAGAATTCGTCCCCGCCCAGTAATACCCTGTCACTAGTGTCCATAGCTACCTGGCACAGCATTGCAGCTCAGGTAGAGCAACTTACTTAGTTTGTAAATAGGACCCTAGGATAGTGCAGTGTTAAACTAGGCTCTGTAGTAGAAAAAGGTCGAATCCAGTAGTCATCGCCTTTTTTCAGTTGAGGGAGCCTGTCACGAATTGGCTAGTTTAAACTCTTCCTATCGACTATTTAGCATTGTGTAGCCTTTGTAACAGTAGAGAGTTAGTACAGTACACAGTAGCAATTAAATTACAGCACACTGCGAGCCTGAGCCACACACACAGCGCAGTGACGTCAGCACTTGAGTTTTGAATATGAACATTTTACCCAATGAGAGCTTACGCAAAGCGGTTCGAGCCAGTTTGACTGGGTCCGAGCCTAACACATTTTTGGTCAGTTGGGAGTAATACACCGAAGTGTTAACAGCTAGAAAGCTGGCAGAGAAATCTCTCTACACTTAGACCAGGAAGCAGGACTTAGGAATCGTAGAATTCTATCAAGTCACACGGGCCTGAACTTGTCAAACAGGTAAATGAACGCCCTTCTGTTTCATCGTGATATATGTGTAGTATTGTTGAAATTATGTTTGAAGACTTTGCTATGCATAAATGTGAATTGTTAATCCGAATTTGCGTGACCATGTGGAAGAGCCTACCACGAGGCGAAACACGACCGGTTACGCCGCCATGTTGCATACCATACGGAACCACTGTTGTTTAACTTATATGTATGTTTGCAGACCAGTGGCTGTACCACTGAATGTTTATAATATTATTAATTCTGTATGTGTATAGTTAGCCACGTTTGATATTTATGTATGTATAGGAATTTAGAGTGAGATTCCAGTGGAACCCGGAAGTAGCAGAATGTTCGTCGCTTATGTATAGAGATGTGGAGCTATCACTGAGGGCTACTTGGCTTTCAGTGAGACGCTCTGCACAAACCGATTATTCAGGGTTGTGCAGAATTTCGTCTCTTATATTACAGACGGGCAGGCGAGCTATCCCGAGCTATCCCGAGCTATCCTGTGAACCCCACTCCACAGAAACAAGTTGGTTGAGGAACCTCTACCGCACAAGTCGGAACGAGCGACCCGGTAAAACTCCCTGTCAGACCCCACAGCGTGGCCAGGGAACCCAACTACACAACGACACAGGTGGACCAGAAGCTACCTCACAGAAGGACTTCGACCGCACCACCCGCCAGTTAAGTGTGTTATCCCAAGTGCACTTAAACTGATCAGAACAGGACCACAGTAGTCCAACTATTCAGAAACTCTAAAACGGACCACAGTAGTCCAAATCTACATGAGATATACTAGCGAGTGCCCGATGAAGATAGAACAGCTGCATAGACTATCAGCGATCGAACTATTAGCATTGAAAGAGACTTTTTAAGTTAGATTAGTACTTAGAGAACCTTGTATAGAGTAGAAGAAATAAATGTGTGATTTTAACTGTTATCAAAAGGCTGGACTACATATGATTCATAGCCGTGTGAAAGCTAGTGTGACAGTATTCTTTTACCTTTTTTCTATCTATTTCTGTACCCCAACCTTAACACAGAACGAGCTAAACAAATAAATTTATTAAAGTAATTCATAGGGTGACTTACTAGCAGTTCCCACCGAATAAACGTGAGGGTCCATAATTCCATTGTGCAGAGCCCATAAACCCCACGTGACATCTGCCGTGATTTGACAAAACCGAGTAAGTCCACCTAAGGTCGAAAATGAGTTTTTTGCGCCATCAAACTTGCAAGAGAATGACGCATCTTACCTGTAAAAATCAAATCCGAACTATGTTTAGATTTGGAGATATCATAGAGTAAGTCCTTGTTAAAAAAATTTTAAGTGGGGGAATAAACTGATAAAACCAAGCAAGTCCCCTGCGATTTTGTTTCGGCGATCCTCTGGCTGATGCTCGAGTTGGCATGATGACGTCATTTTCTACAATAACCTGACAAAGAAAAGTAAGTCCTCCCGACCAATGAGAAAGCGCCTTAAGATAAAGTGGACCAGTGAGAATCCATGTTATTGCTGCTGTGCAATATTATTTTCCTGTGAAAATGATGACGAAATTTCGGTCAGCAAAGGACGTGTTCGGCTTTTTGAAAAAGAGTTTTCTTCATGTACTTTCCTGCCCACCATGAAGGATCCCAGGGCCGGATCTGGGGGGGGGGGGGGGGTTCCTGGGTTCCGGAACCCCCCCCCCCCTGGCCATTCGATGTACCTCACTCAGTCAGAAAAAAATATATATATGGAGTTTTTTTAAAGCTCTTAATTTAGTTGACACTGGTGGTAAGTAAAACGTTCCTCATTCTACTCAAGTTCCTCGAGCGGACACGTTTTTGCCACCCCTAACCCCTTAAAAAAATTTTTGGAACCCCCCCCTCCAAGAGTAAGTGATCCGGCCCTGGATCCTGTAGATCTTCCGCCTACGCGGCAACTTCCACGAGGTGTGGAAATAAACAAACAAATTATCCTATCCTATCCTATCCTATCCTGTCCCGTAACCCTGAGGTCGTAGGGGCACCACAGATGATCGTTTAACCAGCATACTCCATCTCTCTCTGTCCTCAGCAGCCCTGATGGCTTCGCTCAGTGTCAAACCAGTCCATTCTCGAATGTTGTCCTCCCACCTCTTTTTCGGTCTACCTCTTCTTCTACCTCCTTGCACTGTGCCTTCCAGAATAGTCTTTGCAAGGCCTGATGATCTGGTGACGTGGCCATACCATCGGAGTTTCCGTTTCTTCACCACTGTGAGCAGGTCATCGTGTTGTCAAATGGCTCGTGTGATGGTCTGTCGGACTTCGTCGTTGGTGATGTGTTGGGTATAGGAAATGCCCAGAAGTCTTCTGTAGCACCTTATCTCCATGCTTTGTATTCTTCGTTGTAGATCTGCTGTGAGGGTCCATGCTTCGCAAGCATATAGGAAGATGGAGATGACAAGGGAGCGCAGCAGACTTACTTTGGAATGTAGGATGGTCCTGTCTTTCCAAATGGCTTCAACCTTGTCAGGGCAGCAGTTGTTTGTGTGATCCTGGAGAGGACTTCCTGTCGGGACCCATTGTCTGATACAATGGCTCCTAAATATTTGAAGCTATGCACTGTGTTGAGGGATTGGCCTTGGACTTTGATGTCCGTGTTGATGCCATTGGTGTTGTTGGTCATCATTTCGGTCTTCTCTGCACTTATTTCAATTCCACAAGCTTTGGAGGTGGTGTCAAGCCTCTGTACCAGCTGTTCAAGTTCTTGTTCCTCTCCAGCCAATTCATCAATGTCATCCGCAAAACGAAGATTGGAGATTGCTCTACCCCCTATGCTGACTGTGCCTTCGTGATCTGCAAGAGCATCTGACATGATGCGCTCTAGGAAGATGTTGAAGGGTGTTGGAGAGAGTAGGCATCCTTGACGCACACCGATTGTTGTTCTGAACCAGTTCCCGATGGCGCTGTTGTGGAGGACTGCACTGGTAGCCTTGTCATACAGGTGTTTGATGACTTCAATAATTTTAGGTCTGATGTTGTACGATTTCATTGTTGCCCATAGAGCTGCATGCCAGACTCGGTCAAACGTTTTCTTGAAGTCTATGAACACATGATATAGATGTTGTTGGTGCTGTAGGTATTTCTCACAGATTATTCTGAGGTTGAAAGTCTGTTCAGTGGTACTTCGCCCTGCCCTGAATCCTGCTTGTTCTTCAGCTATGATTTGTTCAGCTTGGGGTTTCAACCTGTTGAGTAATATTTTCAGGAGGACCTTGCTGGGATGGATGATGAGGCTGACGGTGCGGTAATTTTCACACTCCTGAAGGTTACCTGTTTTGGGAAGAGTGATGACACGCGACTGGGCCCATGGTATAGGCCACTCTCCACTCTGCCAGATCTTGTTACAGATAATGGTGAGGGCATCAATCATCGCTTCTCCTCCTGCTTGTAGCAGTTCCGCGGGTATGTTGTCCACTCCCGCTGACTTCCCTTTCTTTAGCGATTGCACTGCTGCCTCAACTTTTTCCCGGAGAATTGGGAGGATTTCTTCTTCTCTGTTCTCGGGACATGCTAGAACAGATGGGTCTCCATTTGGTGTATGGTTGTAAAGGTCAGAGCAGTACTCTGTCCATCTGTCCAAGACTTCTTGTTCTTCTGTAAGGCATATGCCAGACTTGCTTTAGATCGTGGAGACTTTGGGCTGTTTGAAACTTGTCAGCCGCTTTACAGTCTGGTAGGCCTTCTTGCTGTTGTTCTTGTTCAGACTGTTCTCTATTTCCTGGCATTGATCTTCTATCCAGTTATCCCTTTGCTGTGCGCATGCCTTTTCGGATGTAATTGTTGATTTTTCGGTAGACATCAGCTCCCTGTGAGGTGTTCTTTTTCTTTCTTTTTTTTTAATCTCTCTTCGTTTATCACACAGATCCAAAAGTTCAGGTGTGATCCACGGCTTCTTCTTTGGTCGGTGCTTGCCAAGGATCTCAGTGGCGGCATCTGTCACAGCTGAGTTGAAAGTGGTGGTCATGGTGTTGACATCTACTTCACCAGCCCCCAAAATGAGCAGTGGTGCAAATTTCCCTTCAATTGTGGCCTGAAATAGTTCTGCCACCTCCGGGTCTTGCTGTTTGTCCAGGTCGAACTTCAGTCTAGTGCAGTATTTACTCTCTTCAAGTGGAAAGACATCATCAAGAGATCGTGGTCACTTCCGATGTCTGCTCCTGGAAAAGTGCGTGTCCTGCCAATGTTGATGCTTGATCTGAAGCGTTTCTTGACTACGATGTAGTCTATTTGGTTGTGATGCTCCCCCCTGGGACTGTGCCATGTCCATCGTCTGGAGTTTTTGTGGAGACCAAGCGTGTTTGCCAGTACCAGATTATTGTATCTGGCAAACTCCAAGAATCTCAAACCCCTGTCATTTGTCTCGTTGTTGCAGTGGGGTCCACATGTGTCTCCCCAGTTGTGGTGCGCATCTTGGCCAACCTTGGCATTCCAGTCGCCTTGCACTATGACTATGTCCTTCTTCGGCACTTGGTCAAGGACCGCCTGTAGATTTTCATAAAAATCCCCCACTTCGCTGTCGTCATAGTCTGATGTTGGGGCATAGGTCTGGAGGATGGTGATGTTGAATGGGGCTGCTCTCAGGCGGATGGTAATGAGTCTACTGGGCGGCAACCCATGGCAGTGGCTAGAATGTTCTTGTGGACCAAGAATCCAACGCCGTGTTCGTGCCTGTCATCTCTACCGCTGAAATAGAGCTTGTGGCCTTTGTCTGTCGTTGTTTCACCTAGGCCTTTCCAGCGCAGTTCGCTAATGCCTAGAACGTTCCATCGATAGCGGTCCAACTCGTGGGCCAGTTCTTCTAATTTTCCTTCCGCAGTTAGGGTCATGACATTCCAGGTTCCTATGACGATGTTGTTTCTCGTGCGGATCTTGCTAAATTGTCCATCAGTAGCATACTTAACACCTCCGTCCTGGTGGCCAACGGAAGGCGCGGTCCTTGAGCCGGGCGACGACCTATCCGGTATGGAATTAGTGGATAGTGTCATCATGCATGTAGTGTGTCTTGGGCAAAAAAGGACCTGGCGGTGCCCAATCCTCTCCTGGCTGTTGGGCACAGCCGAAATCCACGAATACAGTGTGGCTCGCCTTGGCCCCGAGCACGTGGTCGTTGAACCTGTAGCAACGTGAGGTTCCTCGCCCTGGCCGATGACTTCTGTGTAGAAGACTTTCGCCCAGTAATGCCGTGTTAACATTACCCCTGTTAGTCGCCTCTTACGACACGCCGGGAAACGTTGGGCCTATTCTATTCAGTGCCCGAACCCACAAACAAACAGCAACAAATATATTACAGACACACAACAAGGGCAACAAAATACAAGACATACACGTGGTGTAAAGGCAGGAAGACCGCTACAATAGGAAACTGAAAGGAAAATAGTTTTGTATATTTAAAATTAAATTGGCTGCATCTAATATTATTTGAAGGGAGAGCAAAAAAACCATGACTCCTGCATACCAACCCAGGAATATTAAGTGAAAAATGGCTAAAAACAATAAACAGGCACACATATACACTCACTGTAACTGCCGCACCCACATCTTACAAAACCCAACTTATGTGACTTATCTCGTCAGACTTTTTAACAAAGAAACGAAACGGCCTATGGGACTTACTTGGTTTGGTGAATTTTGAAAACAAGGATTTACTTAATAATAAACTGACAAAACCAAGCGGATTTGACTTACTTGGTTTTGTGAATTTTTTTAACAAGGATTTAATTCAATAATAAACTGACAAAACCAAGCGGGTGACTTGCTTGGTTTTGTCATGTTTTCAACAAAGATCTATCTCAAGAATAATCTGACAAAACAAAGCAAGTCCACAAATAGTCTTAAAACATCAAATCTATCAAACATTTCTTTAACATTCAAGGTATGCACTCTTAAATCGAGGAATTGCATTATAATATGCCCTTAAACTTCCAGAAACGATCGCGTAATATAGCGCAACACAAAACGTCGATTTTCTCGAAAGTAGGTTTTGTGGACTTGCTCGGTTTTGTCAGTTCACGGCAGAAATGTATGACTTGGGGATGTTTGCGTGAATCTTTGTTGAGTCGATTGAGTAGCTTTCTGTCGGGAGAAGACTACTAGTTTGCAAAGACAAGGTTCAAAAGGAGATCACTCCAATACACCTTTTATGTTTATTCGTCTGTGCCTCATATCCTCTCACAATCCCCTCACTGTTTCAGTGTTCATGGTGTGCGTGTGTGTCTAAACATGTGTGTGTGCGTGTGCGTGTGAGGGTGTGTTTAAACATGAACATGTCTCTGGGTGACTGAGTGAGAAGTATGTCCCAACATGATATTAATTCATTTATGTCCTTTGAACAGCACAGCAGCTTCGGCGCCTGTATTTTTTCACGGGAGACTCAACAAATCATTATTTCATGAAAGCCGTCGGCCGCGTAATACTACCCCTCCCTCTCCCCCCCCCCCCCCCCCCCCCATCCCACTTAGAGTATTACCATCTCAAACGATAGGCGAGAAATTTCTTAAAACCTTAAAAATACCTTTCTGCAAACAGTCGGGAATCAGAAAAAGTTCATTATCCCATCCCCCTCCCTACACACGTCCCTCCCCTTCTCTCTCTCTTTCCGAAGTCTGAACTGTTCCACAGCGGTGAAAAAACGGAAACTCCGATGGTTTGGCCACGTCACCAGATCATCAGGCCTTGCAAAGACCATCCTGCAAGGCACAGAGCAAGGAGGCAGAAGAAAAGGGAGACCGAAAAAGAGGTGGGAGGACAACATTCCAGAATGGACTGGCTTGACACTGAGCGAAGCCATCAGGGTTGCTGAGGACAGAAAAAGATGGAGAACGCTTGTTATACGATCATCTGTGGTGCCCCAACGACCTCAGAGTTACGGGATAGGATAGGATAGGATAGGAACTGCTCCACACGCGATGTTACATTAGAAGGTAAATATGTTTGGGTGGGGTACGATAAATATTTTACTACAATTTTATACGTGTTCTACAACCTTTACATGGCGGTACAATATCCGATAACGATTGGTACAATTTATCACTGTGTACTTTGTTTTTGTACCGTTCGCTCTTATTAACTCATTTCTAAACAGGTCAGCCAATTTAACCTTGCAGTAAACAAAATTTCTTGATAACAAAGATGGATAGGCCAGTAACATTTTGCGAACTACTGTTACTAGGTATTGATAATTTTCAGTCAGTACTATTCCTAGATTACTGAATATTGATAATTCAGGCCAGCGCCATACACGGATATCAGAACATCAATACATTTCAGCCAGAGCCATACACAAATTACTACGTTTAAGAAAACAACCAATTTTTAAGTCAAACAAATATAAAAATATTGATGGTCACAGTCAGCATCTTACAGAGATTACTATCAATAATCTTCTGCCATAATTATATACAAAGCTTACTTAGTATAAATAACTGCTGCAAGTAGGCCTACTATTGAAAACCAACAACAAAAAACTAACTTTATCAATAATTTCAGCCAGAACCATACATAGATTTCTTTAGCATCAATCACCAGCATCATATGCTCAGGCTTAACATTTTACTGTAGCCAACAAGACCGCAAGTTTGGTATCGGAGGTTCAGTGATGCTCTAGACAGACAATCCAGTCTGGAAGCAGTCGGTGCAAGTAATCTGCATCAGTGCGGGCAATATAGCGAAAATCGCCAGAGACGTATTAGCCATCGTGGTAAAAGAGTCAAGGATTCCTCTGGAGAGCAGATCGCATTGTAAGCTTGCTTATCTGGACTCGGCGCAAATTTGTGAGCTTACTTCCAAAGGACAAAACAGTGGTTTGCTTCTGTTTTGCGACTGAATTGTCCCCGAAGGGAATCATTCGGATATACTATAGACTTGCGTTGTGAGTTAACTTATAATGGGCAAGGAACACTGTTCCGCTATTTAGTTAAAGGGGCCTCAAAATCACACATTTCAGCACCAGATATCCTTGTCCAAATTCACACTGAGTGTTGCCCCCACCGGGATGCGAACTTGTTTTTTCCAACCTAGTTCCAGTCACTTTCCCGAAAAAGGCAATTACCGAAGTCGAACGAAGCTCTCCGAGTCGAGCGAAGCTATCCGATGCTTTACGAACGAATGCTGGCAGGACTACGTGAAACCACAGGCTTGGAAGTCTCGTCTTTCGTAGGCCTCAATTACATACAATACTACGTACGTATTTAGGAGTTTACAAAGAGAAAAGAAAAGACTTCAGAGCCTGTGGTGAAACATCCGTGCATAAAAATAGCCGCTGCTAGATCTAATTCTATTTCGATCTGCACAGCTTCAAGCTCAAGTCGAGATTTGCATTTTGAAGCAGCTAGTATTATTATTATTATTATTTTATGATGAATAATATACTGACACAATTAGTAATAAGGAGTAAAAGTAATACATAACACATAAAGCACACATACAACGATTTCACATCTATCAACAATAAAACCATGAAAAAACTTCAAAGCGCTATGCATACGTTGATGTCCCTTCAGCACAACAAGGCAAAGCAAGTTAATAATGGTCTCGAAAAACAGTGAGCACGCACAGCAGCACACTATTCTTTTCTTTTTTTTAAAGTAGGAATAATAATAATAATAATAATAATAATAATAATAATAATAATAATAATAATAATAAGAAGAAGAAGAAGAAGAAGAAGAAGAATAAGAATAATAACACACAAACAAAACAAATAAATAAATTAAAGATTTAACTAAATAACTATACTACTACTACTACTACTACTACTACTACTACTACTACTACTACTACTACTACTACTACTACTACTACTACTTGGGGAGTTGTGGTCTCGATTTTGTGGTCCTGATTCGGCTCTTTGCAGTCCGCTGGACTCTGTAAGCAATGAATAACTAATAAGCTTCTAATTTAACTCTGATCTCGAGTTGTCTTGATTTTGTGGTTCTAATTCGACTTTTTGCAGTCCGCTGGACCCTGTAAGCAATGAATAACTAACTATTAATTTAACTTTGCTCTCGAGTTATAAAAAAAAAAATTCGCTTAGCCTACTCGTCCTTCTCCGGAAATTTCAAGATTCGAATATTATAAAGTATAGGCCTAAATATTATCAATTAGAATAGATATAGTTTATACATTTATTTACGTATAAAACAAACAATACAGGTCTAATAATTATATTCAGCTAGTGAGCTTCTTCGCTGGGCGGAGACTGACTTATAATAAAATAATGTAGATTAAGCCTATGTATACTGTATAACAGTGTCTACTTGGTTATAGGCAGGAAATGGGCAATGCTATTATTAGCCTTTACTGCTGAGAACTAACAAAATGCAAATCAAGGAACGCAACTATTAAATATGGTCGATAATAATTATGTCCATATTATGCTCATATTAACAAAGTATGCCGTTGCGAAATGCTAAATCTGTGTAAATCGAACAGAATTAGAAGCAACAGCGATCATTTTTAATGTCAGATAGCCCAAAGAAAGTACAGCTACGCAAAGAAGGTTCATCTCGGCGAGTGCCTATATAAAGTTACAAAACGTAGCCACTCGTAGCGCCCCCCAGCGATTCTCGTGATAAATGATTCCAAGGGCGATAATTTGTTCTTAGCGCTATGTAAACAAACCGCTTCAGTAGATTATGTTCCGGACACTCGCTTGCTTAAATTAACAAGCGATTCTGCTTTTTTTTTTGAAAGTAAGTTAATAAGTGTCTGATTTTAATAATGTAAATACAGCTTGCCAACAAGTTGCTTGAATTATGCATTCAGCCGATTAAATTACTGTACCAATGCTGATGATTCAGTAGGCCTGTACTCGGCCTGTACTCATCCTAGATCCGTCAAAACTCAAACCCAAAAGTAAGCTTGAATACCGGTAATAGCTTTTCTGAACATTGCTTGATTTAGCATTTCCAGTTAATAACTGTGTTCCAATCTACTGTTTATCTCATTTACACTGCACTTCTGATTTTAATCGCTGCTAACCTACTGTTAGGCTCTCATCTTAAAATTATATTTACTGCTTTCGTTTCGATCAACTGTGTAAATAAGCCTATAAATTATTAGGCCTACTGTTTATCATCATCATTTTCATCATCATCATCATCATCATTATGGTTTAATATAGGCTATCTCTATAATAGAACTGTAGTTGCAAAAGGAAATTTGATAGGTTAAGATAGACTAAAGAAAAAGAACAGACATGTGTGTGTATGTGTATATGTATATATTGCACAATGTTAATATTCTTCTGCCAAATTTAACTCTGAAATTTACTCGCACAGGGATAGGCTTATATAAGCATGCTTGTTGCTTGTCCCTGCTGCTTCACCTTGTGATGTATATATTTTATATGTATTCTGAAGAAATAAATAATATATAAACCAACAGACATCAAGACTATAGAAGTAGAGAAATAAAGCAATGCAACAAGAAGAGTGAACAGTGAAGCTTTTAAAAAAAACACATTTAACGTTTAAAAGCATTATTTTTTTTGCATGAATCATTACATTGGAAATTGCACCTAGATAAGACCAAAAAGTGCAACAATAAAAATAGTCAAATAAGAAATATTTGTAGTCATTTATAATATTAGATCTGTACATTGCAGCAGGCTGCATCAATTATGTTACTTTATTGTTAAACCATCATGCATTTATAAAAGCTGAAAAAAATAGCTTCAAACATTTGTGTTTCTTTTTCTGACATTTAATATGAATATTATAGCAACAAAAAGCAACAATGATGACTCTCTCTCTCTCTCTCTCTCTCTCTCTCTCTCTCTCTCTCATATAAAGGAAACTTCAGCAATTATCATTTTTTGTAAAGTACTGTCATCTCAATAAATGTATGTTTAAAATAATGAAAAGGGTAAGAATGTTAGGTTTTTATAATTAAATCTGTTGTTTACTTTTTGTTTAGCAAGATTAAGACATACCTACAAAGAAACAGAAGTTTTGCAAGACAAAACAAATACAATTAACCCTTTTCCTGTCTGCTTAAACCAAATGTAATGGAAAGGGAATACAGTCACACAGAAAATGGTATTTTACATTTGAAAGATTTAAAAAATCACATTTGGTATTTTTTCTGCATACATTTCACATGCAACAACAACAACAAAATCTGATAATACTAGACAATTAACTAGTAGCATTATACATTAAAAGGATAATAATTAATAGTTTTTGCTCTTGGATTTTTATTCTTAGATGCATTTATGAAGAATTATTTGCTTAAAAATTACTTCTTTTTTTTAAAATAGTTTTTCTTTACAAGACAACACATCCAGTCAATGAGTCATGCAATAATATTTCATTAGGCCTACTATTTTTTCTTTTTCTTTTTTTTTTTAAATTACTCTTAAGCAGCAATTAAAACTACGCCTTCCCCTCCCCCCCTCCCCTCATCTTCCATTTGTAAGAAATTGGGATATGATAAATGTCAGTATCAACAAAGAAAATACAGTTTACATCGAGTGGTAGATCTAGATCAACGTTGTTAGATTTGGTTATAATTATGTTTGATTCTTCCTTTGGAAAATTAAAAAACGAAAGTCCAGGGCACTTGTATCGTCCATTTGTGCAGTTAAAAGCGCTGCAGTGTTGCCCACCAGGACGGATTCTAGGTTTGTTTACTTGATTTGATACGCTTTCCTCCATTGCTAAGCGCTAAGGCCGAAGCGAGTTATCACTTATTCCGCTAGTTGGCGCTCGCAACTTCCGTTTCGCAGTAAGAGTCGAAATGAACCTTCTTTGCGTAGCTGTACTTTCTTTGGATAGCCGTAGTCATGCAAGCATCATTTCGTAACACATCGGAGAGCTTCGTTCGACTTCGGTGATTGCCTTTTTGGGCGAATGACTGGAACTAGGTTGGAAAAAACAAGTTTGCCACCGGGATAAATAAGATTAAGTGAAAGAGCAAAACGCATTTATGTTTGACTGTAAAAATAGCACCGCCGAAAGAATGTTTGTGGTAAGCCTTGTTGTGTTGTTTACATAACAAGGAATATACACACGGGTAGAGATGCATACCAAAAACAGAACATTATAGTGACGCATGATTGTGCGATGACTCCTTCTACTAAAGGCATGCCGCATAGGATAGAAAATGTGATATTTTATAGGTTATTGTACCCCACCAACCGTCGTTTGCTGGCAAATCAGGCACAGTCGCAGAGTTGACTAGAAACTTTACACACAAATCACGTCGGTTAAGCGACGGTTTAACATGTACCTACCTATAAGGGCGACCAACATGTACAAGAAATCGGCAGTCTTATTTATGGCACTGCACTGAATAGCCAAGTACGTGCATTGCCTGTGTATTCTCTCTCTCTCTCTCTCTCTCTCTCTCTCTCTCTCTCTCTCTCTCTCTCTCTCTCTTTGTGTGTGTGCGTGCAATGCGCGCCTAAGTCAAGCCACCGGCCTGTTTCCTTGTTTCCTGTAAGCAACAAAGCAGTTTTTATGTAGTCTGTCCGATTCTCCGCAGTAAAAATTCCGGCTCGTTTAGACAAGCTGTTTTATGCACACACGAGTTGGCTTTTAACTCCTGAAGCATTTTAGCGAAATACATATATTGAGAGCATTTTAAAAAAAAGTCTCCTGCGTTTTATCTCCGTTTCTTCTTTTATCTCGTCTTAAAGTTTAAATGGGGGTAGAGGGTTAAGGAATCCTTTTCTGAAAAAAGGCAATAACCTATCTTTATTAGTGTACATTAAAACAGTTAACCAGCTTCTGGTTCGAACTGCAGCCCACCCCAGGCAGTGATGATCAGAAGGTACTAAATGTAAATAGTAACATTATGTGCCCTTTACAATTTTATTTGGCTAGAGAACATTAACAAAAGCAGCATTCTCTTTGTGGATATCTCCTTGAGGAAAGTCTACATCGCCAACCACAAACATCTACATCGACAACAATAACACCGAACCTCGCTCGCTTCCATAATAAATAAATAAAGGCAAGAGTTTTAATTGCATAATTCTCATCATTTTATTAGTTGATACGACTACTAATTTATTATCTTATATTGTTTCAAGACATTTCATATTGCTTATGAAAAACAGTACAGAACAAAATGACACAGTGGAAAGAAATGATCATTTGTACATGTAGGTCTACATATGTACATGTAGAGTCGAAAACAAGTACTATACACTGTTCTCAACAGGGCCCTGCGGATGAATGCAAACAATATAAGTTGTGTTGTCAAGCCGCTTATTCACACAGTAATATTGCTGCCGTTGGAGAATTTTACAAAAAAAAGCATTCGGTTTACCTGATATCACGGAAAACAAGAATAGTGACATTCTTTTTTCTTTTATAGCCGTTTTATCTTTAAGCAGCTGATTAGAGCTGGTTACCGTGGATCCAAGTCGTACCGGTATTACCGCGGTATTTTTAGGTCGTATCGGTATTTCGTACTGGTATACCGCGATTTTAAGTGTTACAATCAAATGGGATATGGCATTGACAGTAGTGACCGACGCAAAAGAAAGAGTGTCATACACTTCAAAACAGTTTCAAAGAACCACATTTCCACAGAAACTGAAACTTTATTTTTTGCTTGAACGCCTACAAAACAAATTATGATAAATCACTGTTTAGAAAATCAACAAACTTTAAACCACAAAATCAAAATAAAACAAAAACATTCAACGGGAAAGGTCTTTAAGAACATTAAGAGTTCAGAAGGATTGGCGACTGGTACCATGCTCAAACACGCGGATAAGCTGCAGTTCTTATAAGTTCTTCTTCTAGAACAGCAGCCTATCCACGTGTTTGGGCTTTAGGCTCGCTCTATAGGCGGACAAGATGTCGCCCACGGTCGCGTTATGTGTTGTCGAGATTTCCCAGTAAACCGGACCTTGGACAACCCCACCGGTATACCGTACCGTTGCGTTTCCTAAACTAAATACAGTTACGTATCGGTAAAAACCGCCCAGGCCTACAGCTGATAAAGAAATTGTGCATTTAAAAAAAAAAGAACCAACAAACAACAAGTCAACACTATAAACCACGGAATTTCATCCTGTGACTGCTATAAACCAATCAGGGCCGGTGAGTCAATATTCCTGCAAAACACGATCTTGCATCAGAATCAAACCGTTTTTCTCCATATATAAGCTTGATCCGTTTGTGTCTGTCGCTATCTGTCTCTGTCTCTTTCTCTCTGTCTCTCTCACATACGCACACACGCACACAAGACACTCGCACACACACATACACAAACACCTGCACTACAGAACAACTGGGAACACTGTCACAGGTAGTACAAATCGGTTCCACTGATTTTGCAGTGCCTAAAGCTCTGAAATCAAGCAAGTTGGTAAATTCGGATTCCTTGATATTTGTGAACTTCACACATCTTCAAAAGGGATTGTAGGTTCCACTTCACAGAACCTTCGATAAGTGTGGGGGGGGGGGGGTTGTTCACGCGAAATATGCCAAATGAGTTTGCACCATTATTCGCACTCGGTAATAAATGGGTTCAAAACACACTCGCTCACACAGGAAGGTATGTAAAAATCAAAACACTGGAATTCAGCCAAAAATAATTAATGGGTGACTTTACGGGGTATTTTTTCTACGGCTATTTTTTGGGGCTCCTCTTCTCTGCACAAGGCTTTAAAAAGTGGGGTCTCTGGTGGTGAACCCACTTTATAAAAAATAACATTTATTACTGAGCGTGAACAATATTGGAAACCCATCGGTCATATTTTGCACGCACGCATACACACAGAGACGCAGAAAAAGAGAGAGAGAAAGAGAGAGAGAGAGAGAGAGAGAGAGAGAGAGATTGATTGATTATTTATTCATTTAGGCATCGCCCCTTCATGAAGGGTGTGTACATCATAACATTATACATATAACAGACATACATTTTCATTCCGATTAAATCACGATAGAGCAATTTCTCTTAGTTTAAAGGCTTTGTACAAGTATATACTTAGTTTTCTAATTATATTCGGGTTACTAGACGCCATCAAAATACACAGTCTAGATGCACATGGATTTCTATAATATTTTTCAGCAATAAATTGCACTCTTAAGTTATGTAAGACCGGACAACATAAAACAAAGTGGACTTCATCTTCTTCTTTTTCCATGCAAAGTGGGCATTTTACAGCTACTTGTGTGTCATTTCGATATCTATGATAATGAACACCAATATCTGACACACCAAATCGAAATTTTGTCATTATAAAAACTAAATGCCTGTCAAGACTTAATTCCAAATAAGTTTTAACACAATGATTACTGCCCCCAAATAAACAGTACATTTTATACCGGTCACTATTTTGTACATGATTATGCCAATCTTGCCATCTGCAATCCACAAGTCGCTGTTTAAATTTTCTTAAAAAACATTTGATCTCTTGCACACCTTGATTTAACCATACAAAACCATATCCATACATAAAAAGACATGATCGCACATTTGTTGCCCATGTATTTGCTCCCCTCTCATCTAACGTCCTCAACATTAGGCCTACATACGCCTTTCTAGGGAGACGATGAGGTTCCATGCGTGTTAACTTTAACCAATATCGCACACAGCTTACAATTGCATTGATCTGAATAGGGTACCGGTTTAATTCACCGTAAACAAAATCATTGGGCGTGCGAGTATCAACACCTAAAAACCTTTTTAATGCAAATAAATGTACTTTCTCACAATGAATCGCAGCCTTGTCCATGCCCCATATTTCCGAACCATACAAAGCTATGGGCTGTATTTGAGAATCAAAGATTTTAAAAAATAATTTTACAGAAAATATATTCAAAGTATGCATTCTTTTTAAAACGCATAAAAAAGCACCTTTTGCTATACTGCTTAACTCTTTGCAAGCAGATACAAAGCTCAAACGAGTAGAAAAATAAATCCCTAAATATTTGTACATGTTTACTACAGGCATGACTTGTCTATCAAAAAACCATCTCTCACTGGCACTCAAGTAGCCTCCTTTTCTAAACACAACAATATTACTTTTTTGTCTATTAACTTTAAGTCCAAGCGATACTGACGCCTGGTGCAGATTATTAAGCTGATTTTGCAGCCCAACAACTGTTTCTGACAAAAGAACAATGTCATCCGCCAATAAAAGAATAAACAATTCGAGTGTATCTAGTAAAAAATTCACACCATGTCTTCCATTTTGAATAACCCTAACAGCAAGTTCATTAATATATATAGAAAATAAAACTGGACTGATTACATCCCCTTGTTTTACACCTGCTGAACAATTAATTATATCAGTTAACTTATCTCCAGAGAGAGAGAGAGAGAGAGAGAGAGAGAGTCCTTAACATGTCTTCCATTGTGGCTAGCTATGCAAGAAATTGGATGTCCGGAGATTTTTATTTAACGAGGACGTTTTTCCCCTGTCAGATTTTAATAGCATCAGTTGCCTGATCTCCATCCACGTGTTTATCCTACATCAGTCAGTTCTCTTCTTCATTTTTTATCGTTTTCTTCCCTCGTCTCTTCCTCCTCCTAATTTTCCTGCATTGCGAATCGTTCCCCCTCCCTTCCCCCCCCCCCCCACTACCTCTTTCCCTCCCTTCAAATTTTAAAAACAGAAAGAGAAATGGTGACGAAGACGAATTGTTAATGCCAAATTTGTGACACAAACACACACACACATACCCTCACACACACCCGCAAACTAAAACACACCCACACACACACGCTCACACACACTCACCCATACACACCAAAAACACACACACTCACACTCTCTCTCTCTTCCTATCTCTCCCTCTCTCTCTTTCCTCATCTTGATTATATTGATACATTATGATGTTATTGTTAAGAATTTATTTTGATATATAGGCCTACTAATTGTTATTGTTACAAGCCCCAAGGGCAAGACGTAAAAAAGCAAACCAAGTTCTTAATCTTTTACCTTTGTGAAATAAATGTGCTATCTTTATCTTATCTTTTTGTTCGTCTTTTCAAACTGTAAGTGCCAGATTCTTCGACCGAGAAGTTTCCAAGCCGTCGAAGTTTAAAAGCATTCAACTGATCTTTTCTCTCCTCTTTCTTCTCCTCTTCCTCCTCCTTCATTATTCTGGATTTTGGATTTGGGGATTTTTGCAGTCACACATGAGGACGAAATTCGAGCTTGTTTGTGAGCGAAAGCGCGCAGCCGCACAAGCAGCGTTGTTGGCCGCGTGGTCTAAGGCGGGACTAACTTTCGTTCAAACTAGAAACCAATGGCCCTTGACAGGTGTGGGATCGATCCTACCTCTGGGCGGTATGGTTCTCCGAATATTATTTACTTTCGACTTGGGCAATGTCTAGGGGGTTTTCTCATGGTGCTCCGGTTTGCTCCCCTAGCAACATTTTAAAAACACAACTATAGGTAGTTTGGGTTTGGGCGCGCCACTGGCTGCGACTATGCCTTTCCAAGGGGAGGCGGCCCAGAATTTTCCCATAAAAATGGACAATAAAGTAAAAACATCATCCATTACAGAGGGTAAAGGTGGCATGCTCGTGTTTCTGGGTGTATTGGTATTTCTGGGACTCACCCGTCTAAAGGACTTTGAAGTGTGGTCTTCGTCGTTCTTATCAAATTGATTTCAATTTTCATGGACACAAAAATGTTTCTTAAACCAAATGTTAGTGCTATTTGATGTATTTATTTCTTTCATGTTCTATTTAATTATTTTTTTAATTGATGTACAATATGTATTTATTTTTGTATGTATTTACATCCGATTCATACAAAACGATCGCCGATAAGCATCATATTTGCAAGACGGGAATAGATAACAAGCATCTGAATAACCGGTTTCGTTGTTTGAAAGTCAATCAGAGACGATTCTCGTCGGGGGCAGATGGATTTGCCTCAAAGAGCAGTGCCAAGATGAGTTTGCAATTTCGTACGTTCACGTACCAGCCTATGCTTTCGCTCACCAGTTCAAATTGCTTGCTCTCACAGATAAGGGAAGTAACTCGTTTGTTTATGGTTTAAGCCATTTAAGAACAATGCCTATTGTATCAGACAATGGGTCCCGATAGGAGGTCCTAAACAACTGCTGCCCCGACAAGACTGAAGCTCATTTGAAAAGATAGGACCACCAGTCTACATTCCAAGGTAAGGTTGCTGCCCTCCCTTGTCCTCTCCACCTTCATTTAAGCTTGCAAAACATGAACCCTAACAGTAGACCTACAATGAAGAATACAAAGCAAGGAGATGAGGTACTACAGAAGACTTCTGGGCATTTCCTGTACCCAGCAAATCACCAACGACGAAGTCCAACAGACCATCACACAAGCCATTGAACAACACGGTGACATGCTCACAGTGGTGAAGAAACAGAAACTCCGATGGCAGGGCCACGTTACCAGAGCATCAGGCCTTGCAAATGCAAAGACCACACTGAAAGGCACGGTGAAAGGAGGCGAAAGAAGAGGGAGACAGAAAAAGAGGTTTGAAGACACCTTTCGAGAATGGACTGGCTTGACCTGACACTTCGTGAAGAAATGAGGGCTGCTGAGAACGATCATCTGTGCAGGTGGTGCAGCAACGATTTTTGAGTTACGGGATAAGAGAGGATAGGATAGGTTTCCAACTATTTGAAATCTCAAAGGGAGGTGGAGGGGTAAAGGATGGGGGTGGGGGTGAATCTCAATCCTTTTCTCGTCGCGCCACCTCCAGGAAAGTGTAGTTAGTTATTCTAGCTGTGAGCACATTTCTTGTCTTTCTTTGTCCCACTTCATCGGGTATTCATATCTCGCTCCCCTGAGGTGGGGCCGGCCGGATCCGAATAGAATCTGTCTGCGACTGCAGAAGCCAGATTATAAGCGCACGCTCGCACGCATACCCACAAACACACACACACATACCCTCCACCCACCTCCACCACTCTCACCGCCACGCACACACAGCAGACAAAGTCACATATTCCTATGTGGAGTTCGGTGAATGTGTGCATCTGATTTATTTCAAAATTAACAACTGAGGTAACCAAAGAATTGTGATCCGAAAAAGAGAAGAAAAAAAAACAACTTGAAAGAAAGCATAAAAAAAGGTAAACAAAAATCAAAAACAAACATAAACTAATCTTGATCTATGAATATTTCATTAAAGACCATCTCAGTTGAATTTG
The DNA here is from genome assembly GCA_036898135.1 of Oncomelania hupensis. NCBI lineage: Eukaryota > Metazoa > Mollusca > Gastropoda > Littorinimorpha > Pomatiopsidae > Oncomelania > Oncomelania hupensis. The sequence continues at coordinate 106,674,952 of CM072511.1, forward strand.
AGTCAAGCCGATGAAAGGGTAAAAATTCGATGACTTCTGGTGTTAGTTAGAATTGGCTTAGTACAAATGTGGTAGGAGGCAAGCTGCATACAAAGATGTCGTGAAGAGGTTTTCCTCTAAAACATTTTCTCGCTAGACTCTCACGCAGACGCGCTCAAGAGTTATTGTTGAAAGCCCGCCGTGTCCGGTTCCGCCTTGGATTATGAATACCCAGAAGTTTAGACATTGGTGTTTTCCTATGTATGCTACAGGGCAGTCCGAAGTCTTTCAATCCTAGCTAACCAATGGTCAGAACATTGTTGTTGCTCAGTCCTCGAATCCTTTGAAAATTACTACACACTGACTCTTCAGCCTCTCCAAGGCAAACTAACTTACGGGACAGAGGAGGAAACGCCCAAACAGATTAGAAACGTCAAGGAATGAATTGCTCTTATATAAAGCATTGCCAGCTCAAAGAGCTGCTCGAGGTCGAAAACAAGATCTAGCGCTGTCAAACACCCCAGATAGCTGAGTGATCTCCTTTACATGCCGAGGGGAAATAAGAATTGAAAGTGCTTTGCTGGCTTTGTTTATATAGGGGGCACTCACCCGACTAGGACATGGGCGTCAGGATCTTTAAAGTTTGTGCGATGGAATGCATTCGTGCACAGACTAGACCTCGGTTTACACTCTTGTCCAAGCGGACAGCTAGTTACTATAGCGCCAAAGTAAGACCTGCTTACACAGGCCGATGATAGAGTCGACTGCAAGAGAATGAATCTCAATCTCCCCCCTCGACGATCTGACAGGTTGAGGGACTGAAAGCCTATAAGAGGATGCTTGACACACACTGAGTATCAAACCAGCACAAACTTCGATAAAGAACAGTTTCAAAAACACTGCGGACATCTTGCGGCCTCCCGATACTCTGTATGACACCCAAGGTGACCCTAGAGTGGAATCTGGCACTGACTTGTTTCCGCAGAGACATACAAAGTCATAGAATAACTGGCAAGTTCGCGTGACCCATGTATTGGCGTGATTTGCTAGAAAGACTTTTTTGGGGGTGAGGACAGGCTGCAGTCCTATAAAGTGTGTGTTTAGTATGGCCATAGACTGATTCTGGGATTGGCAATTCTCCGTTATTTTCCAGCCTTTGGTTGTTGTACCAAGGATACAATCAGTGAATACTTATCTGCAAAGTTCTTCTGGTCTGGTCTTGGTTCTGGCATATTTGCGACCGGCGTAAAAGTCTTCTTATTAATGGAGAGACAAGGCTACGTTTGGGTGAGGGTGACAGAGTTTCAGACACCCAACTTCTGTAATGCCTCTGTGGCGTGATTCTATTCATGATAAAAAAGGACGCTTCTCCACAGAATCTCCGTAGCAAGCACGGCCTGTCCGCTCGTACAAGTATATATTGGATAGCGTTGAGTTTAGAAGCTTTGCTGGGAGGATAGGTGCCCGTAGCGGCACAGGGGGTCATGCCACAGAATTGTTTTGCATTTTGAAGCTGATGAAACTCTTGTGACGCGACACATCTCTCTCGATCTCCCAATGCATTGGGGATCTAGAATTAGAGACGCACAGCTGGTCACACAAGACAGTTATGGGATGACGTCGTGATGATTAATAATTCGATTGCAGAATTAGGTGCTTCCTCTTCAAATTCCAAGCTGGACAATCCGCGGAGATCGCTATTGCAGAAGACTGAAAGGTTACGCTCTTTTCCGCGAAATGGATTTTTCGTTGTGGTTTTGAACCACCATAGGGTCATTCAGCAAGAACATTTTCATTAATCACTAGTGCCACTCTTCCGCCTTCTTCTCCTTTTTATTCTGCCCCTCTTCCTCCTCCTCATAGAACAACAACAACAACAACTACTACTACTACTACTACTACTACTACTACTACTACTACTACTACTACTACTACTACTACTACTACTACTACTACTACTACTACTACTACTACTGCCTTTTATTTAACGAGTAAGATCTAGCTTATAGCGTACTTTACATATCTTTACGCCCCTGGATGAGAGCATAAAAGTCTAGTCTGTGCACACACGCATTCCATCGCACTGACTTTAAAGATCCTGACGCTCATGTTCTAAACAGGTAAGTGTCGGCTACACAAATACATCCAGCAAGCACTTGGTCCTACTCGCCCATCCCCGACCGCCACAATTGTGCTCAGTCGTCTGGGCGTCATACTATGCGCCCAAAGCTTGCAAGTGGGCGCTTCTGGCTGCTTGAATTAGATCTTGTATCGGCAAGCGCCTTGAGCAGCTCTTGGGCTTTAAAAGCGCTCAATAAAAAAACCGGATTAAACATATCTTCGTGAAAGGCAGTTTGCTGCACTGGCGCGCGCGCTATATTATTTTTTTTAAACGTTATCGCTCCCCGTTCCTTTTTTTTTTTCATCCAGCCAGCTTCAGCAGTTACAGAGGGTGTTATCCAATTAAGTTCGGTTTATGGCCTGTCTTCATTGGAATGTTCGTGGAGGTTCACGAACCTTTTGTTTAAGAGGTTCTCAGATTCCAAAACGAACCTAGGTTTGGGATCCGAGAACCTCGAGAAAAGGTTCGTGAACCTCTACGAACCTTCCTCGAACGCGAAAATGTGCCGAAACAATACTCACATGACCCTGGCAGCAGAGACACATGCAATTGCGCCCCTATTCCTTTGGATGAAAGTATAAACCGAGGCCTAAGTCTACGCAGGGACTTTAAAGATCCTGACTCTCATTTCCTAGGGAGTGAGCGCCAGAAACCTTTTTTTTTAAAACCACCAGCAAACACTAGGACCCTTCTCCAGCATAGCCGGTCGCCCAGAGTTGTGCTCAATTGTTTGGGCTTCAGACGATGAACGCAAAGGCTGCATATTGGCGTATCGGTCGGCTTGAGTCAGATCCTGTATCGGCCAGTGCCTTGAGCAGCTCTTGAGCCTAAAACGCGCTATATAAATAAAACCTAGTAAGTTTAAGAAACTGAATCATGAGGCCTGAGTTCCAACCTGTCACAAAGTTTGTTTCTTTGTTTTGGCGATGGCTTCCATTCCACAGAAGCTATCGGATTTTACGCCTTTTAAATTCGTTTCTGCGTTATCCTCATTCTGTCCTTCGATCAATGCAGGTTTTTTTCTACCCCTCTTTCAGATTTAGCCCCATCATCTTTGCATTTTCAGAATTATTTGAAAATACTTTGAAATAGTCGAGGAAAATTCAGAACGAGCCAAATGTCGGTCTGTCGGTCGGTCAGTCAGTTCGTTGGACGCCATGTCTCAATAACCTATGAACGGATTTTGACCAAACTTCTTAGGAACATTATTTAGGTTAGTGGCCTGCCTATCGTACCATCATTTTTCCTCTACCGTAAAGGTCAAGGAAACTATTTTGCTAAACACGTTTTATTCAATATCTTAAAGAACGGCAAAAGTTATTTTGTTGAGTTTGGGTATAGCGATACTTCAAGTCATGGTCCATTTTTACGTGGCAGTCAGGTTGCCGGTCAATCGATTGATCCGTCGAATCAAATTTCACTTTGTGTGTGTTCATAACACACTTTTTTCGTTATCTCAAGAATAACTGAAACTAAATTCATTATTTGTTTGGGGGGGATACCTAACTACTATTAAACATGTAAGATCTTTTGTATTTATATTTTTTTCAAGATTGTTGTGCTTCTCCATTTTGTAAAAGCGTTCTGAGCTGTACATGTAACTCAAGATTGCCTGAGACGATCTGGATAATGTTGTGCTTGCAGATAGTTCCGGTGTAGCAGGCCAGATTATACCCCGCCTCAAGTATACCCAGGGTATAAACTGGCCTAGCCCAGACTATGCCCCCGTATAAACTGGCCTAGCCCAGACTATACACCTGGGTATTATCTGGCCTAGGCTCGTTTAACCCTCTCCTGCCCATTGTAACCCCCCCCCCCCCCCCACTACGGAAGACCTTATCCTTCACGTTACTCTTTAATTTATGTGTTGTAATTGTTCTGATGCACTCAGATAGATAGATAGATAGATAGATAGATAGAGAGAGAGAGAGAGAGAGAGAGAGAGAGAGAGATAGATAGATAGATAGATAGATACATAGATACATAGATAGATAGATAGATAGATAGATAGGGGTTTTTAGTTTTTTTTTGTTTGTTTGTTTGTTTTTTTACACGCAAGATAAAGGCTGTTAGCTGAGTTCACTCAGTTTTTTTTTCTTTTACACGCAAGCAAAAGGTTGTTACCTGAGAGTTGGTCACGCAAACGGTCCTATCCTATCCTATCCTGTCCCGTAACCCGAAGGTCGTAGGGGCACCACAGATGATCGTTTAACCAGCATACTCCATCTTTCTCTGTCCTCAGCAGCCCTGATGGCTTCGCTCAGTGTCAAACCAGTCCATTCTCGAATGTTGTCCTCCCACCTCTTTTTCGGTCTCCCTTTTCTTCTACCTCCTTGCACTGTGCCTTGCAGAATAGTCTTTGCAAGGCCTGATGATCTGGTGACGTGGCCATACCACCGAAGTTTCCGTTTCTTCACCACTGTTAGCAGGTCATCATGTTGTCCAATAGCTGACCTTTGTCATGTACAACAAACCCCTTGAGTGAAATCTCTTTAGGTGGGGGTATATTCCGGGCGCGAGGGGTATGACCTGGCCTAGGCTGATCTATACCCAGGGGGTTAAACCCGCCTAGGCTACATTATACCCAGGGTATAAAGTAGCCAGGGGTATATTCCGGCCTGTTACACCGGTAGTGGTCTATCAGTCTATGTTTTCCTTCTGCTTATTTAGGATTTAAGCTGAATCAGAACACCGCCAAGAAAATCCAGACTTTTGAAAATGCTTTTTTTTCGGCTTGTGTGTGAGCGCCTGGAAACGAATTCATTTGAATGTCTTGCCGTCTTGTTTTTTCTTTAAAAGACGAGCATTTTCATTTTCTTCACCGCGGCTGTCATGTTTTCATGAGTCCTTTCCCGTGTTTCTTGTTATTCCAACATTAATTACACACGAAGATGATGACGGGATTACGTTTTTTAAAATGTATTTTTCAAGACAACCTAGGGAGAGCGGGGTGGTGTGTCTATACAAACGGAAGTTTTTTTTTATTAAAAACTCGAAGTCAGCGACTTAAAGTAACTCTTAAACAGTAAAACTTTCATCATGGTTATAATCTAGCTGCGACTCTGGAGTTGAAGTAATACATTTACTTCTTGAAGAAAGACCGAGAAGGCCACATACTTATTTAGATTTCATCACCTTGGATCCAAACATGCTTCGCTTATTCCTGTTTAATGGAAAAATCAGAGAAGGCGATTTTGGAAGAGGGTTTGTTGTTTCAACAGTTACCGCATGTCGAAAGTAAATGCAGCATTATGTGTAGTTTCCATGGAATTTATCCGTTGCATACCTAACTGTCCGATAACATTGGTATGGTGTTTTCTTTATCCTCATCTTCCTTCTTTTCATCCTCCTCATTCCGAGCTCCACACCACACCAACTCCACCCCATCTCACCCTGATCATCACCATCATCATCACCATCATTATTATCATCATCATTTTCTTTTTTCTTAGCAACAATTTGCAAATTATGTTTATCGATTATCTATTTCGAAAACGTATTTGCAAAAGGTTCAGGACAATCAATCCTGTTTCGGATTGGAAAACAGCAGTTATCGCAGTTTGAACATGTAAAAAAGATGTTATTTTTTGGTATTTTTCTGCTTTCGCTGTCGTCGACGCTATTGTCGTCGTTATTGTTGGTGTCGTTGTTGTTGGTAGTAGAGTTTTGCTGCTACTGTTTCGTTGGTATTATTGTGATGATGGTTGTGGACGCCGCATTTGTGAGTTTTTAAAATGGTGTTGATGTTGTTATTGTCGTTGTTGTTGGTGGTGGTGGTCTTGTTCTTCTTCTTTTTCTTCTTCTTCATCATCATCATCATCATCATCATCATCATCATCATCATCATCATCATCATCATCATCATCATCATCATCATCATCATCATCATCATCATTATCATCATCATCATCTTCTTCTTCTTCTTCTTCTTCTTCTTCTTCTTCTTCTTCTTCCTTTATTTTGTCTTTTTCAATATTTCTTTGCTCTAGCTGTAGCATGTCAGTATAAAAATCACTGTCATTTATTGACAACAAACCCAATCCATATCCATACGTGTATGTGAAAATGTTATTGCATCAGGTTTTAATCATCATTGTCATCATCCTCATTATCCCCCTCCTCCTCCTCACCCTCATCATCATCATCATCATCATCATCATCAGAAGAAGAAGAAGAAGAACAACAACAAAAACAACAACAACAAGAGTCGGAACTTATTGCAATCAGATTTTTTGTCCACCACCAAACCTCAAACCTCACTATCTCCTCCCACTGTACAACTTTGTGTCCTTTTTCTTTTCAAAAACACCAAATCCATTCAGGTTTCGTTTAAAAAAAACGCATAAGCAGGGCAACCAAAGTTCAATGCCAACCATCACTTGTGGATGCCGTTATGACCTGTCAATCCAAAGTTATTTTGAACCTACAGCAACTCTAATACATTATCTATAAACGGAAAGAACCACCGGACTGACTGCGCCAGTGGTCTAGGTCAGTGTGTTATACATGTACAGCCTATACAATTCAATAAAGTTTGAGGTCAATCGGGGATGTAATTTGAGACCTATGGATCACGGACACAAAAATGCACTGACTTACCTAAGCTTACTCCCATTATGGCCTTCCGCCAACATTCCAATTAAGAAAAGGCTCTACGTATAGTGAGAACGGTGCCCTAGGCTTCGGCATCTCACACATCCAAATACAGGCGCCGTATAGAGAGAACGGCGCTTTAGGCTTCGGAATCTCACACATCCAAATACAGGCGCCTGTGCCCATTCCATAACGGAACTAAAGATCATCTGTGATAGCTACATGTTGTACAAGCTTTTAGCAACCCATCTCCACACCTCTCTCCCGCCCCATCTCCCACCTTCCATACACTCTTCTTTTTTTTCTAATATAATTTTTTTTGGCAGTAAGTTACCGTCTCAATCTTTATGGACCTAAACCCATTATCGCGCACAGGCACATTTTCCCTCCCACCCTATCAGTTGAGTTCATATCTCAATCTTCATACTGTATAGCTTGCACTGGAATCAGCCCCCAAACTCGATTGAAGCCCTGAACTGATTCAATCATGAGAAGGCAAGATTGGATTCTGGCTTTCGGGGAGGAGAGAGTTCTGTGGATTTTGAGGCCCAAAACTGTAGACTAAGCCTACAACCGAAAGCCAAGTTTCCAATGAGTTTCTTTTTTCAGACCCAGTAGAAGCGTTGTTTGAGTAGTTAGTTATTTATTGTTTAAGGGTCCAGGTCCGAAGTTTCATCATGTAGACACGCATAGACAGTTAACATTATAGATTGTAAGGTTTGTTTAATATTTTTGTAGTATCCCTGAAACAAAACGTTAGAATATGGGTTTCTTGTGAGTATCCATGTCTTTCTGCATAGAACTTTGGTATAGGTCCGAAGATTCGTCTTGTCGATTACATTGTGTCATAAATTTTGTTTGATGTTCCCTTTATCTTGGGAAAACACTTTCCATCGTTGGTCCCTCTTCTTTTCTTCCCTGTTGCCTTCCCATGTAGTCTTGTAATAAAACAGCAGTAGAGACCTGGAAGATATATTAACTTTGAAATTCAGTACGCTATGGAACATGCATATTGCAAGAAGATAAACACAGGCAATGAAAATATTTCCAAAGGAAAAAACAGTTAGTTTGTTCGTTAGTCATTGTTTATAGGCTGGTCTAGTCAAGGATGCCTATTCTCTCCAACACTCTTCAACATCTTCATAGAGCGCATCATGTCAGATGCCCTTGCAGATCACGAAAGCTTAGTCAGCATAGGGGTATAGCAATCTCCAGCCTTCGTTTTGCAGATGACATTGATGGATGATTGGCTGGAGAGGAACAAGAACTTGAACAGCTGGTACAGAGGCTTGGCACCACCTCTAGAGTCTATAGAATGGAAATAAGTGCAGAGAAGACCAAAATGATGACCAAAAACCAATGGCATCAACACGGACATCATAGTCCAAGGCCAATCCTCAACACAGTGCATAGCTTCAAATATTTAGGAGCCCTTGTATCAGCCAATGGGTTACGACAGGAAGTCCTCTCCAGGATCGCACAAACAACTGCTGCCCTGGCAAGGTTGAAGCCATTTGGAAAGACAAGACCATTAGTCTACATTCCAAGATAAGGCTGCTGCGCTCCCTTGTCATCTCCATCTTCTTGTACACTGGCGAAACATTGGCCCTCAGAACAGATCTACAACGAAGAATACAAAGCATGGAGATGAGGTGCTGCAGAAGACTTCTGGACATTTCCTATACCCAGCACATCACCAACGACGAAGTCCGACAAACCATCACACAAGCCTTTGGACAACACGATAACCTGTTCACAGTGGTGAGGAAACGAAAACTCCGATGGTACGGCCACGTCACCAGATCATCAGGCCTTGCAAAGACCGTCCTGCAAGGCACGGTGCAAGGAGGTAGATGAAGAGGGAGATCGAAAAAGTGGTGGGTGGACAACATTCGGGAATGGACTGGCTTGACACTGAGCGAAGCCATGAGAGTTGTTGAGGACAGAGAAAGGTGGAGTACGCTGGTTAAACGATCATCTGTGGTGCCCCAACGATTTCCGAGTTACGGGTTAGTATAGGATGGGATAGGATAGCGAAGAAGATAATAGATTGATAGAAAACAAATGAGAACGACAGAAACAGTGGTAATTTAAAGCACTAAATACCAGCTACTTTGCATTAATTATTATTTGGGTTAGATCAGTTCTGCAAAATATTGTCGATTTGTAATAATGAATTTCTTCGGTATTTCCCTCTCCTGAACACCTAAAAGCATAGCTCCTCCTTCTTTTTAATCATAAGAAAATAAAAAGAAGATTTAATCAAATAGTGTGTTTTTTTAAATTATGTCTACGCTCACAAATTATGAATAGCACTTACATTAGATAAATACATTTTCTTCTTCTTCTTCTTCTTCTTCTTCTTCTTCTTCTTAAGACAATGGTTAAAAGAGGTCACCTTGTTCCACGTTTATGAAGGCTGTGTCACTCACTGCAAGAGTGGATATGTTCACATGCTCTGGTGCTGGCAGAAGGAGAGAAAAGAGGACGACGAGAAGAATAGTAAAAAGAGAAGAAGAAGAAGAAGATGATGATGATGATGATGATGATGATGATGATGAAGAAGAAGATGATGATGATGATGATGATGATGATGATGATGATGATGATGATGATGATGATGATGATGATGATGATGATGATGATGATGATGATGATGATGATGATGATACAATATATTTAATAGACAAAACCTTGAGCGGAAAATACATTATCTTATAAATCATGACACACTCAATTTGATAGATTGCAAATGGGTGCCACGGAAGGCTTGATTCAGATCCTGTTAACGGCTAGCACATCAAGCAGCTCTTGGTTGCTGGAAAAGCGCTATATAAGATTGACTAAGAAAGAAAATAGACACTGATTGATAATGAATTTACTAGCTGCTTCTGTTCGACAGTTACAAGCTAGGTTCTGTGGTTGTTTATCTATGGAACACCTGCTGCTTTGGCCGAAAATCCAATAACTGTATTATTTACATGACAAAGAATGAAACATATAATCACAATGAGTATACTGTAAACCCTGTAAAACCCCAAAGTCTGTGCACAGTTCTAAGAGGCAAAGGTGGCCCAATGGTAGGTACATGACGCAAGATTGTGCGGCCACCTGAGTTCGACTTTGCTTCAGCAATCTATTATTGCTAGTTCTCAGGGATCGAGGCTTTAAGCAATTATTGTATATGGTAAGGGTGGTATAACGTTTTTAATTATTTAATTTTATTATATTATTTTTTGGGGTGTGTTTTTGTGGGTGGGCTCTCACTTTCTTTCTTTCTTCTCTCTTTACACACACAAACACACACTGAGGCTTGTATTCCTGGCAAACCTGGGTTTTGGACAAAATGTATCGGAAACTTTTTTTTTTTAACCGAAAGAGCGCGAAATACATCTAAAATGTAGGAGTTAGATCAAAAACTGGCTCGCTCCGTCAAAAAAGTTGACTTTTATTTCAAAATTTTGAAAACAGCCCGTCCTGGATAGAACACTTCCATGTACATAAAACACTCTCATGCAATACAAAAGTACTCCCATGTACTACAAAAGCACTCCCATGCTCAGAATTCCATTTTGTGCATAAAAAGGCAGGATCATGTCCCCATTTGTTTGCACGCCCCTCCTCCCCCCCCCCACCCACACTCACACACACACACACCCTATACACACCCACACAAACAGACACATACACACACCAACACAAACTATACACACACTCACGCACGCACGCTTCCTTGCAATGAAGCACACAGAAAAGCGAGAAGATCCAATAAACAGTATGGCATATTCTACAAAAGACTGCATGCTCAGGCCTTTACGCAAGTTGGGCGCCAGTACAAAGCAGCTCCTCAATAGCACAGCGACAGATAACGCACAACTTGTGAATGCCCCTGTCCACACTGCGCAACTGAGACTAGCCGAGGCTACGCAGTGTGTCCCCTTGTGCTCAGTCATACAACATGAACTTCGGCGCACGGCATGCTACTAATTGCGATGCTAGCACACGAGTCAGTGTCCCAAGTTCGTCATTCCGACTTTCAGTTCTCACACATGCTCAATGTCAAATGTATTCTGACAACACGGAATTTCATGTGTGCAACGCATTTTCCAAAGGCAGTTTAAAGAGCTGCTCAAGACGCTGGAAGCATTGGGAGACGTGAAAGTAGTTTTGCTGTAGCTGGAATCGAACCCACCTCAACTCACCTCAAACGCGCACTTGCTGCTAGTCTGCGCACTTAATAAGCAATGAGCTGAACCTAACCTGTCAACATCTTTTCCACATATCTAGATTTACGGGCGTGTATTTTCACAGCGCTGCAAATTTAAACCCATCCATGGCTCCCTTTGTTATTAAAGAAAAAAAATCTCCTGCTTGTTCCATAATCGTAAATTTCCCTCGCAACATTATACAGAAAACGTGAGATGAAGACACCATCATACGCCCATTTACTCATTCCCAATGAGAGTATTAACCGAGGTCTAGTCTGTGCACGCATGCATTCCATTCCATCGCACTGACTATAAAGATCCTGGCTCTCATGACCAAGACGGAGGAATGCCAGATACACCAACACGCCCAGGAAGCATTACGTCCTATATGTACACACACATACACACAAACACAAACAAACAAACACACACACACACACCCATCCACGCCTGTTTGCAATACATCACAAATGGGTTTATTTAAGAATGTAGGAATCGGAAAGTGATTTTTTGACCGAAAATGGTTAGGGTAAGGGCTAGGGATAGATCTACAACTAACCCTTACCCGAACCCTTGTCGAAAAAGTTGACCTAGTTCGTCTCCTATAGGCGACGAAATAGGTCGAATTTTCTTCAAAATTTCTCCGAAAATTGACTGTATTTTCTCCGTCCCGGATAGAGCACTCCTGTGTACTTAAAACATTAAAACACTCTCATGCACTACAACTGCACTCCCATGCACTAAAAGAGCACTCCCGCGCACTTAGAAAAAAGTGGGGTCCTGGAAAAAAGTGGGTTCCAAGCAAATGAACCCATTTGTTACTAAGAAAGACAAGGTCTGCTACCCATTTGTGCGCTTTTGTGGGTACCCACACACACACCCACACACACTCATCCGCTGGTCTTGGGTGGCATTGCTCTGTAGCACCGCGATTTTGGAAAGAACGCTACCCGAATTTGAGAGAAGTGAAGAATTTTTTTTTTCCAAATTGACATCGCAAAAACGATTCAAGGAATTGATCGCCGGTGCTTAAAACTCTTGGTTGCCGTACTAAAACTAAAAGCAATCGTAAAGCACAAAAGCGTTGTCTATATAGCAAAGAATTGTGCGCGCGATCATCAGCATCGTCGTCGTCGTCGTCATCATCATCATCATCATCATCATCATCATCATCATCATCATCATCATCATCATCATCATCAACAACAACATCATCATAATCATCATCCTCATCATCAAAAACGCTGCCCATCCTAACAACCTGCCATCAGTAAGCATAGTTGATCTTAGGAATAAAACAGCTATATGGACGTGTATACAGCATGTAGGCCTGATGTACATGACTTCGATTTGGTGCTCATATCCGCCTTTGTGTGCATTATTTAGTGAGCGCCTTTGCCCGAGTTCCTGGGAGCCCCAGCGGCGTCTCCTGTATTCCCCCAAACGATCAATAAGATGCCTTGATCAATCAATAACCCATGGCCCTAACACCAATTTGACTCCATTGTGCTGGCCCCCTAGTATTCTTAGGTTAATCCTATCGAGATGTATAAGCTTACTCATTGCCCTGTGTACAGGCATTCTTATTTTATCCCCCCCCCCCCCCACACACACACCTCAAATTTATTCACAATACATGTATGCAAGCTTTGTTATGTTATCAAGGGACACCCCGTAGATACATATTATCCTACCAAGGGAAAAGGGTGGTTCTAAAAGTAACTGATGCGTAAAAACATTATTGCTCTTCTGCCGTGATCGGCTGTAGTCGTACTGGAATAAATAAGATTACACTGTCTCTTCTAGCCTCCGGCTGTAGTTTTTACACTTAACAGTATTATGCAGGCCCTGTGCTTTAAAACACGAACATTTTCGGCCATCCCCTTATTTCAAAACTCCAGGTTTCATACCCAAGAAATTGTGTTTTTAAAGTTAGTATGAAATCTAACATTGCAACAGTAAATATTATGCAAATTCTAATTCCCGCTAAGGGCTATTGATGATGATGATGATGATGATGATGATGATGATGATGATGATGATGATGATGATGATGATGATGATGATGATAATAATAATAATAATAATAATAATAATAATAATAATAATAATAATAATAATAATAATAATAATAATAATAATAATAATAATAAATTGCATTTATACAACGCATTTTTTCATTAGAATAAAAACTCAATGCGCTTTCGCACATCGTTCGTACGCATCATCACAACATTCGTACTACATCATGTACTGTCTCATTCAGAAAGTATTATTACTGTTCATACTATTTACACAGAAAACGCCTTGCGGAACAAGTGCGTTTTTAAGCAGCTCTTGAAGGAAACAAGGTCTGTACAATTTGTTGTTTATAGTATTTGCAAAAAAAATGTGTGTGTGCACGCATGCGTCAAGCTTACCTTGGTATCATTGACTGCTTTGTGTTGACTGTGCCATGTTTTGCCAATTCACATGTAGTTGCACTTTGCGTGTCTAAAATACCTAAGGAAGGAACGATCTCTTTTGTTTCTTGGGTTGATAGCATTTTCTTTTTCACTTGTTTTAAATATATTTAACTGCGTGCGTCAATTATTCGAGTAATAAAAACTACGTGTTCGTTTTGCATATTTTGTTTTGCTTTGTGTTAAGTTTCGTTTAGGTTCATTAAAAAAATTATTTATTGCTTGTATTGTCTTGTGTAGCTTATTAAGCTACGCCTAGCGTGTACGAAGTGTATTCATTTAGATCTTATATTGATGTCCCATTTTGCTGTGTTATTTATTTTATTTAAAAAAAATTGTTGTAGAATGTTTTGTATTGTTTTGATAAGTTCATTCTGTGTGTGTGTGTTTTTGTATTTGTGAACCCACAAAAGCGCACAAATGGGTAGCAGACCTTGTCTTTCTTAGTAACAAATGGGTTTATTTGCTTGGAACCCACTTTTTTCCAGGACCCCACTTTTTTCTAAGTGCGCGGGAGTGCTCTTTTAGTGCATGGGAGCGCAGTTGTAGTGCATGAGAGTGTTTTAAGTACACAGGAGTGCTCTATCCGGGACGGAGAAAATACAGTCAATTTTCGGAGAAATTTTGAAGAAAAGTCGACCTATTTCGTCACCTATAGGAGACGAACTAGGTCAACTTTTTAGACGGAAAGAGCCAATTTTGACTTAGATTCTTACATTTCTAGAAGAAGTTTGCGTTCTTTCCGTAAAAAAAAAAATCACTTTCCGATTCCTACATTCTTAAATAAACCCAGTTCTGATGAATTGCAAGTATGGGTGTGTGTGTTTGCGTGTATGTGTGTGTGCTGGCCGATACAGAATCTAAGGCGCCCAGTTGCTCCTTTATGCGCAATGTCTAACGCCCAGACGACTGAGCACAATCCTGGACGACGGGGATGGGCGAGAGTGGATCTAGTGCTTGCTGGGTGTATTTGTGTAGCTGACAGTCACACGTCCGTGCTATGGAATACGTGCGTGCACGGACTAGACCCCGGTTTATACTCTCATTCTGTTTTGCTTCAAAAGCTGTAGCGCATCAGTGAACGCTGAAGTACCCGGATAATCAAAGACACGTTTTGTCTCTAGCATACTGAATCAGCCGCTCTTAAAGACGTCGGGCGCAGACTAGAACCCGGTGTATACTTTCAGCCTGTTTTGCTTCATAAGCTGTAGTGCATCAGTGAGCGCTGAAGTGCCCGAATAATCAAAGACATATTTTGTCTCTAGCATACTGAATCAGCTGCTCTTAAAGACGTCGGGCACAGACTACAACCCGGTGTATACTTTCGCCCTGTTTTTTGCTTCATAAGCTGTTCTGTGTTGTGTTATTTGTCTTACTTATAAGTCTACTATAGTGCATCAGTGAGCGCTGAAGTGCCCAAATAATCAAAGACACGTTTTGTCTCTAGCATACTGAATCAGCCGCTCTTAAAGACGTCGGGCCGGGGAGAGAACAAGAGGCAGCTTTTCAGTAAGCAGGATGAAAAACACGCTGTTAATGAGAAGAATAATGGCTCTGGGAAGAGGTCTGGAAGCGGGCAATGCGGCAGGAGACGCCTGCCTGCTGCACACTGGGCAATTTTTCAAAGCTCCAGTTATCCCCCTTTTATCCCGGCGCCCAAGGCTCTTCTGGTTCAGGAACTGTGACTGAACAACGAGGGACACCCACATGCTGTATGTACAGCATAGCAAACACTAGTCTTGTTTCTATGGAAGTTTACGTATTTAGCCTTTACTCAAAGCTGTACTACATATTCTGCCACATGCCTGAAACGCGCGAACACTTAGCTATAATGCACACGAGGAATCACCGGCGCATTCAAGTACACACACACACACACACACACCCTCACACACACACACACACACACACCAACACCCTCCCCACCCCCCCACCCCCCACACACACAAACACACACACACATACATTTTAATAATGTATTTCGGAACTATTGACAAGAATTATTCTTCCACACACTGTCTATTGAAGAATAAGAAAAAGATTGAAATGAACAGGCACACGCAACGCTAGAGCAGAATCACAAGCAACCATTCGATGTTATACTATGGGCTTCCTCGTTATACTATGGCCTTCCTCGATCGTTAGGGCACAATACTATACATAAGCTTTCACGCAGTCAACTTTGTTTTTGTCTTGTCACAAAGTAAATCCTTAAATGGCGCGAGCATCATAAAACGCACACAAGTACACTAACTTGGAACTTTGTTGGAACTTTGTCCTTTTATTAGCAAAACCACCTATATAATTCCAAGCATGAAACTACGAGAGAGAGAGAGAGAGAGAGAGAGAGAGAGAGAGAGAGAGAGAGAGAGAGAGAGAGAGAGAGAGAGAGAGACGCTAGTATTTTACACTGAGGCATCGAGGAAGAAGATCCTATGGTCTTCATCCATTTATTGATGGATAGGGTGATCATTTAGTGTCGGAATACATTCAGATATAGGAGAAGAAGAAGGAGAAAAAGAAGATGAAGAAGAAAACGGATGAGGTAGAAGAGGATGGGCAGAAGAAGGAGAATATGAGGACATTTCATAGAATAAGAAATACCATTCTGAAACTCCAACAGCCAAAATACCTCCATCTCCCCACCCAACCCGGGCTAAAACGAAAACAGCAAGAAGCAAACAACAAAATAAAAAAGACTCAAACCGGCCTCTTATGTCAGTTATAATTCTGCTTAATAGTTCAGCTGCATTGTGACTGTTGAGAATGTGATGATATTCTGGGGAAGATACGTTTATCTTACAAAGGGAGTAAGACTTGTAGAAAGATGGGGCGCTACGCTACCTTCATCCGACGTTCTTTTACCAAAATTCCAATGCGGTGTGAGAGACTGATCACGGTGCTTGGTCACATAAAATTTATATTTGTTCTCGGGTTTTAAAGTATGATTTGGCTCACTTTAAGAAATGCTTATTACTAATCAAAGAAATTGTGTACTTGGTCTCAAGAGAAGAAGAGCTAATTGACACACAACAATACAAATAGAATGACACCAGTCGTATGTATGTGATTTTAACTTTTATATAGTCATCACAGATTCGGACATTACTGGAATTAAATGTAAATTAATAATTATAACTGTTCAATATGCTGGGCAATTTCTTTAGCAGTTCTTCTTCATCACTTGCTAAGCAATTCTATGTTTTTGTAGTCTAATAGTAGTTTCCAAGTTGGGTTAGACTTCAGTTGCAGTTGAGGGGAACTTAGCCGCTTCACGTCGGCGAGTGCTTGAGTCCGTTGTTCACTCTGAGGGAGTCTTGCCTTTCAGGATGATCGGGTGAGTCGCATAGGAGAACATCCTTCCCACATGCACAAAAACCTATGTAGAACGCACTTTTTCTTTCGCGGCTGCAACACAATGGAATTCACTCCCATATGCTCTTAGACATGCACACAGTCTACCTGCCTTTAAACGTGCTTTAAAAACACACCTGTTTAAGCAATAATATAAATAATTCTGTAGAATTCCCTTGCGTCAGCTGAGATATGATTTGTCAGACGGTAGTAGGTCTGTGTGTGCGTGCTGTGTGTGTGTGGGAGCGTGTGTGTGTGTGTTTGTGTGTGCTGTGATAACTAATGTGGCGTCTGGACGGTTGATTGTTGGCGCTGGCGACGGAGTAGCTGTTTGATGTATTATTTGTATGCTGATCCTATGCTGATTTTAATTGATATGATTTTTGTGAGCTGTTGTTTGTCCGATTGTTGACTCTATATATTATGTTATTTTATTTTTTTTCATAATGAGATTTTATAGCTATATTAGTATTTAGCTTGTTTGAAAATTTTTATATGTGAGATATGTATGTTAATCTATTATTTGCTAACAATTTGTAATGTGTGAAGTTGTCAACCACAGTGACTGCGTGTTTTATTATATGTAAGGTTGTGGTATATAAATAAACAGTTATTATTATTATTATTATTGTAGCTACGGGACCGGACGCGGCGAGGTAGAATCTTGATGATCTCCTTCATTTCCATGCGTTGACTCCACAAACCCTCCCAGAGCTGAACTGTAAAATCCAGAACTCTGGCTACAATATTCTATTCAGATATGGGTATGCGGTCTCTCTGCAAGGAGTCTATAGCATCAGACACCTGGCGAGTTTCCCATATGCACACTACGATCCGAATCGTAAGGCTAAGATATATCAAGCAACATTCACAAAGTGTTAGAACCAATAATTGGTTTCTGTAAATACATATAACATGAACATATTAATACATGGCAATCAATATAACATATATATAAACAAACACGTACCAAACCTACTAGTGTTAACTTACTTCTAGTCTCTGGGAATCGTGAAACCCTCTCTAGTCTATCACTTTCTTGGTGAGGCTGAGGCTTTATGGTTCACTTCAGTTTGCTCCTTTGACCCTAGTGGCTTCGCACTTAGTATTCGACTGACTAGCTAAGTTTTTGGATACGGAGATATGCAGGGGTCTCTACGTCCTCTGACCAATCATTTGATTTTCGTTCTAGTTAATCTTGCTCATACTGGAATCTTTCTTTGGAAATTTTGCTTTCCTGTCCCACCTGTGGGACACGGTCTGTTACGTCTCGACTTCAAGTGTCAAAGACGGGGCGCAGGATAGATCCAATAGAGATATGAGTCGCCTGGGCTACTTATCGGGCAAGAGACCCTGGTCATATGGCCGAGTAAGCTACTTACCATTCTTGGTTAGCGAGGTCTGCTTGGTTGTCTCGGGAACGAACGTTTCAAGGAGGTTAATTTAACATGTGCGGACTTCCTTTTAGAGGACTGGTAAATTAACGTCAAGTTTTTTTCAATACTGTCTGTTTATTGCTAAGCTGAGTTACGACATTTTTGTCGTCAACATTTCTGCTCTTACATAGCACATGCTACCAAAGCACGCCTCTATGAGCCAATCAAAAACCAGCTGAGCGAAATTTTGTAGCTACAATAAAATGATAAAAATCAAGAAAAATCAAGTTTATTTCTGGGAAGTTACTGTTCCTTTGTCCTCTAAACAAGGGGTTGCTGGTTTTGCCTACGAGGTCAGACTTCATCATACAAAAACATTACATTACATTATTATTGCTTTAGGTCCAGCGGACTCTTCCGAGCCAAATCAGGACCGGCATCATACAAAACAAATGCGAAACATGCACCTTCAGGCTCATCTCTGATTCCCCAGTACAAACCAAAGCAACAGCAGAAACAGTCTTTTAAAGCTACCCAACTTTGTTGGATCATACTATCTACCAGAATACATCAAGTGAGAAAACTCATGCTTGACAAGTTTGTGTGCTACTCCGAATCGGATACTTATCTATATTAACTAATAAAACTTACAAGTGCGTTTCCCTCATGTTTAAACCTCAAAGTAGGGCACACAGCAGCAACTCAAGTCTTTGTTTAAAATTATATTTGAAACAACATTTTGTAGGATATTAATACTAAGATGCAATTAGTTTAAAAGTACTATTATTAAAGTCACTTTAAACGTTAACTAAGCTCTCTGATATTCAGTTATATACAACAGCAGTAATATAGTAATCAAACAGTCGGAGTATACCCTGTATACTGAAGAAGAAGAAGAAGAAGAAGACTATAAAGCATCCAGAGTGGTACCCATCTGTTTACTCGTCTAAAAGAAATGTATGGAGCGAGAAACCTCAGGCTTTTATGTTATAATCAAACTAGATGAGAGACAGCCTGTGTGCCTCTGGCTCGCCCCATAGCAAGTGTTGGAAAGTCACGGATCGTTTGTTTCGTCTCTCAACGTCGCAAGCAGAGAGATCCCATTACTCACTACGGTCTCTTTTCGTCGTCGCAATTGTGTTGTCCCTTAAATACAACATGCTGTTTTCAACTGAGCACTAGTTGCTGTGCTGTCTATCTTTTGCAGGCTGTGGTCCGATTATTTATCTTATCACTTAATATAATTTAGACGGCCTGCCAGATCCTACAGACTAATACACTAACGAGATTACAGGGGGGCTGTGGCGTGTCTTGATCGTTTTGGCCTGTCTTGATGACCTAGCGTTTTGCAGGCAAGCGGGTGCTTTGATTAACATGACTTGGAGTTTTTACAAATGAGGTGAGGTGAGTACGAATTTCTGTTAGCAATTTAAGTTGATTAACTGGAATGTCTTTTCAATGAATGGGTTTCAACATTTTTATACGATTGCTTTCAAACGTTGAAAGAGTCGGGTAGAACATATTTGATCGAGAAGATATATGAGGCAGGAAAAAAAAACATGCTAAAACACTGGAAGTTATTTTTTGTGTGTAATTTGAGCATCACATTTTGTTCATGTTGTTTGTTTTTTTTAAAACAAAGTCGACACTGCGCGTTTTGTATAATATAAACAGGTTTGTGTTTCAGTATCTTTTTCAATTCAATTCAATTTCAATTCAATATTTTAATTTCACGTCTGTTCACAACAATGTGATTTTAGACAACAAAAAAGTATGAAAATAAAATAAAATAAAATAATGTATTAAGTAAATTAAAAGAATAAATAAAATTAAAAAATTAAAAACAAATAATAATAATAATAATAATAATAATAATAATAATAATAATAATAATAATAATAATAATAATAATAACAATAACAATATAATTATAAGTAATAATTTAAATTAATTTAATCAAAATTAACAATAACATATCAACGTTCTTCAAAATTATAATATCTAATATAAGTCTGTTAAAAACGTATCTTTTTCAGATTAGTTTACTGTTTTCAAGTACAAGAAGTGAAGACAAAGATCTACATTGCGTGATTTAAGTAATTATAATGTGGGATGTGTTTCAATATCTTTAAAAAAAAAAAAGATTAGTTTGCTATTTCGAAGTAAAAGAAAAGAAGATATGTACTTCTCTGTTGTTGCTGCTGTAGCAGAAAGAGAAAAGAGTTGTAATGAGTGTGAAATGAGCGTGAGTGATTTAAACTTGAGTTGTGCTAAAGTAACATTTGATATTCGTTTACATGGGATACAGTTGTTTCCATTATATCCGATTTACGTGTGGCTCATTTTTACTTTTCTAATTTTTTTTTTAATAAGCAACAACAACAGCAGCAGCAGCAACAACAACAACAACAACACTAGCACATCTTCGAGCATAGTTGTAGCTTTAAAAAAATTATTACTCATGCAGCTAATGTTATTTTATTACTTGTTAACTTGCAAATGTTTGCTTATATACGAGCGTGCGGACATTTAAAGCCGACTACGAGTTTGGATTTCGTGCTTCGCAACAATAAAACATTATTATTATTATTATTATTATTATTATTATTATTATTATTATTATTATTATTATTATTATTATTATTATTATTATTATTATTATTATTATTATTGTTGTTGTTGTTGTTGTTGTTGACGTGTTGCTGTGAGTTGTTTACCTGTGAATACAAAAACACTCGTGTAATCTACCGATACTAATTTTCAAACTTCTTCCTTGCATTTTTTTTTAAAATCACAAAGTCTGTTTTAATTAGCTATAGTTGTGTCTTTTGAATATATGAAATCTTCATTTTAAGCTGCCATGAATAATACTTTGTGCTTCTTACTGCAGCCTTTTTGACCTAAAGCAATAACCATGTAATGTAATGTCATGCAGCCTTTTTCTCGCTAAATTTCCTTAGATCTTGAGCTTTAGTGACTATGGGAAACAATCGCAGTTAATTCACCAGTACTAGTTTCCATTCTTCTTCAAAGTTCTTTCCTACTCTCGTTATTTTATGTAAGTGTACTTCGATTTGTGGCTGTGTCGTTGTAGGTAGACTATTAAATCAAAACCTTAATGTTACTGTTAGCTGCCATTGACAATATTCTTCGGATCGTTCCTTTTGGATAACTATACCTTAGCTTACGTTTCTTTAGATGTATCAAATGAATGTTGCATGTGGTGATAATGTTTTCATGTACTCAGTGTATGCACACACACACACACACACACACACACACCCACCCACACACACACACACACACACACTCCCACACACAAAACATGCACACAACTTCCTGTAAGCTACCATTTCAAAATACATCTCCACCTTTCTTCGCTTATTCTTCCTGTAGGTAAGCATTTTTTATTTATGTTTATTTTATATTTATTTATGTAATTGTTTTAAACAGTGGTTTGAATGTATTTTCTGTGAACCAAGTAAATAAAATAAAATCTTGTACTAATCGTTCTTCTCCGTTCATTTTTCCTTTCGACAACTTCAAATCAAACCAATTTGCTGTTTAGCTGCATTGTCTGTGAATGGGAAAAAAAGCTTTGCGTAAGCTAATTCACTTGACAATGAACAAAGTAGAGAGACGTCTGATCCTAAATTTAGTGTTATTATGGGACACGAGATCGTAAAACAGTAACGTTAGCCGATCGAGTTTTATTTTTACTGCTTTCTAGGACATGTTTGCCAAGGTTTCAAATAACCAAAAAAAAATCCCAGGTTACACAGTGGCTCAGTGGTAAAATGCACACAACGGGATTCGATAATGGGTCATCGGCGTGCTCACTTGGCGTACCTGAGAGCCAGGTTCGCTCGACGATGACGGGAGTATTGTGGATATGATGACTCTTTATAGTGTGGTTTACCTCTTTCGGTCCTCTCTCACCCCCCACCAGCCTACCTCCATCTCTCTCTCCTCTCCCCCTACCTCACTAGCTTGCAGCGACTCGTAAAACCCCGAGTATTCTGTCAAAAGAGCAATTCAGTAACAAACTCAAATTAACCTTGCAGTCATTTAGGTCGTGGGAGGTCGCCGCTGATCATTCACATACTTGACCGTGCGGTTGGCGCTGTTAGCTGATGTCTTGGACTGCGTGAATAAGACTTTGTTTTGTGACAGGACCTTAGGGAGCACTTTGAGCTGTACAGTGGGCTATATACGAACAGTTTATTTCGCTTAGAAATAACATCACATTGTTCACATTGTTCACATTTACTGTTATATATATATCTATATATATATATATCTATATATATATATATATATATATATATATATATATATATATATATATATATATATATATATATATATATGTGTTGCCGCATGACAAAACCCGGCTAAAGACGCCAGGATTGATTCGCTGCTACAGCCGTAAAACACTAAAAATAGGCTACCCCATCAATTTTGAGATTGTTGCCTCTTTGTCTTTATTTAAGACTTTTCTTTAATATCCCAAACGGATTTTGTTCAAAAATTACTAAAACATTGTTTATTTTGTTGATTTTGATAAGGGTGTTGATCACACCTTGCTAAAACAATGGCACTAATTGACCTCCGATACCCCAACTTTTCTTGTCCGACTATGAAGGGAAATCCCCAATGTGGATTGATATATAACGTCTGGAGAGTGAAAAGTACCTATTGGTACTACGTTTTGGTACATAAAAGTGTGTGGCGTATGAATTTTTCATGAAATTCCTTGTTCCGAAGCTTGCTTGTGACACAAGTTGTGTTCGAATGTGTCTCTAGCTGGGTCGTGAAAAACTGAAGTGTTTCCTATAGATTTTCGACGATTTTTAGTTCAAAGTGAATTTTTTAATGTAGATAAACTCATCATACATCTATTTCAAGTGTTTTCTTGCAATATTTATGTTGCATTTGTTAGAAACAGTTTGTCAAAGTAAGTGACCGATTCTTTTTGGAAACCGGAAGTGATGGCTTCGTCTCCAGCGTCAGTAGATGTGTCGTCTGCTAGAGTAGCTAGGGCCTTGAATCGACCCGGTTTTGCTTCTGAAGAGCTCCAAGACCTGCTTTCAGACTATTTTTATGATGGTGCCAGTGGGAACTGTGATGAGGATTATGCGTCTGACGAGCAGAAGCTTGATCCCGTTATTAAACGATACTGTTTGTTTTCATTCAATGATTCATGTTTCGTAGGCCTCTTCGCTATTGGCGTGTCTTTAATAATCCGTCATTCTACTTGCATAGATTTAGGTAAAGGTTGAAAAAGGCGATATCAGTGAAAGAATTACAGTAGGAGTGTGGAAAATATTTCAGTAGTATATTTTGTTGGGTGGAGGTGGGGTGGGGTGGTTGAAAAGGTAAGTAGTCTGGCCTGCATTCAATATTACTAGCATGACAAGTTGACTATGTTCTCAGTATTTATTATTGTTGGTTTGTCTGTTTTAGGAAATGAACATGAGGACTATTTACCAAATTACTAGTAATTAGTATTTGCTTTGATATTTGTGTTTATTTAAACTTTATATAGCAAAATGACGTGTTATTTTGATTAACACCTGTGACGCGACAGATTTATTCGACGTGCGGAAGGGAGTGGAGAATCGGGGAATTATTAAAGCTTGATTATTAGGACTGAAAACTACCTAATGAAACTTTTGTTTTAGGTTTGTAATCTTTGTTTGACTATTTGAACTGAGCTGATGTAGCTGCTTGCTATTAAACAAAAGATTACTTGACGGAAGAGGGATTTAAGAGGGGGGGGGGGGGGGGGGGGGGAGGGAGGGGGCATTATGATAGGGTTTATTTTAGAAAAATGATTGATTCAGGCCATGTTCTTGATATATTATTATGTGTTTGAGTTATTATAGACTTGCTAAACACTTGTTTTATTTCTAATATGTTTAAAAACACTATCCATTATGGATGGGTACAGAATAAAATTGTGCGTACTGTTTTAATTTGTTTATGTTCAGTATTGTGTGAATGGTGTATAATGTGAATTTTCTCATCTTATCTCAACTCACTGCCATATTGCTGCCATCTTCCTGATTGTTTTGATACCAAATACATGCATGGAAAAATTCTGGTTGTGAAGTAATGATCATTTTACAATTCAAAACTTTGAAGGCAATTTCTGGAAATTAGCCCCCGAGAAAATAAAATATTTAAAAAAATCATAAAACATCAACCAATAAAGATAAAACAATTCTGTTTTTTGCATTTTGAAGATTATTTTTAGTACTTTGTTAATAAATAAATAAGTAATTTTTCATATTTTGACACTTTAGCCTGGTTTTCTCATGCTGCAACACATATATATATATATATATATATATATATATATATATATATATATATATATATATATATATATATATAAGATAATCAATTAAAATGTTTATTGTTTTTGTCATCAAAAAGAATACAACAAATGTTTATTTTAAACAAATTTTTTTTATTGTATTGTGGTGTTTTTCCATGCGCATCTCTTAATATAATGGTAATTGCAGTGTTGTTACATCGTACAATGTACTAAACGTTTTATAACAAATTACGTTTTAAAAGTTGCACATAACAACCTTGAAAATACTCCGACTATGACGTACACAGTCATTATTTTATCTTACATAAATTCTAATTACTTGACATTGTGCCTAGGTTTACACCATTGTCATTCAGCACAAAAGGCTAGTTTTGCTTAGAACGTAGTTGGTCATATTTTGTATGATGTGTTTTCAATATCGTATTTCTTTCTGTGTGCCCCGGGCTGTCTATTTACTGTAATCACTGGACTATGACGACGTCCTTATATTGTATTCTCTGCAGCGTAAATATGTTCAGTTCTGTACATGTTTATGTACCACAGTTAGTGTGTTTTTTTTGTTTTTGTTTTAGTTTGTTTGTCTCTGCACTTAATTCCTTTATAAACAGTCTTATTCATTCGGTTTTTAAAAAGAAGTATATCAAGGCAATTTAATTGAAACCTATTGTAGATATTTAAAGACACGATTGTCTTTTTATTGGAGCTTGGCCGAGCGTTACTCTGTAGCGTTAAACCTTTGTGTTTGCAGGAGGAAGAGAAGGAGAAAAAGTTGTTAAAGAAGAGGAGGGTTAAAGAAACGGATGGAAAGGACTTTTTAGAAGGTTTTAGACTTTGGAACTGTATGGAGGTAAGGTTGATTGATTGATTGATTGATTGTTGCTTTAGGTCCAGCAGACTCTTCCGAGCCAAATCAGGACCGGACAACCCCCAATCCGCATAAAAGATCTGCCGAAACAACCCTAGTGGGAAAATTGAATGCCCTCCACCGGCCAGTCACTTTACAATAAAGACATCCCACGCAGGGGACGGCTTTACCCCAACTACTCGAACCCCCGGTTACAAAAACAAAATAGAATACAAACATCATTATAAATCATCAACAAAACACATACATATAAAATGCCTATAGTGCTATATAATACAATCATAGGAAGCCCTAGTGAACACCCGGCAGAAAGCGTCCAACACTCCCAAGCTGATCCAACAGACCTCATACACAAACAAGGAGTCTTGTCCAGGAAGAGTTTTCAAGAAAAAAGGTAGGTCATTGATCTAGCGAAGAAGAAGATAGTATAGCAGAGTGATAGGACAGATCAGGAATGGGAAAGAGCAAATGAGGAAGACAGCGACAGTGGAAATTTAAAGCACTAAATTTCCAGAAAGTGGGGATACTATTTATACTGAAACCCCCGGCACTCCAACGGAGGGGGGGGAGAACTGTTGCCGCAGTGAGTCAGTCATGCCTACAAAGGCAAGACAGGTTTTCAACTGGGGCTTTCACTTTTCCCTTTATAGGTTAGAACAATCTACAGTGGCAAGATTGCTCATGACCCCAAGGGGTATAGAGGTAAGGTCATCTAAGTGAATTGTAGTATCTTAGAAGAAGAAGAAGAAGAAGAAGAAGAAGAAGAACAACAACAACAACAACAACAACAACAACAACAACAAAAACAACAACAACCACAGCAATAACAACAACAAACCAAAACAACAACAACAACAATTGTACAAGAATATTGCGCTACACCTTTTTTTGGTTAATATATGTTTTAAAGTTCATTTCATATTTTATTTCATATCTCTGATGTTCATTGCAAGAAAAATAATGTATCCTTGTGTATCACGATGAGGACAAATCATTTGTTCGTATTCGTTACGACAGGTATTTTTTAAAACTTTATTAGTAGCTGTTAGTAGCTGTACCGGAACCAAAAAAGGGACTATAGCGGGTCCAGACTACGTACAGTACCGTGGCATCGTAGCAGAGACTTGCCGTGTACTTCTCACAAGCATTAGTGGAGAGCAGAACGTAGGTCTCGTCTAGTCTCAGAAACGGAATGCGATACTATTGGACGGTCCCAGACAGACTTTGTTAGCACAGTGACGGATAACATAATAGTCCGATTAATGGAACAGTTGGGAAAGCCCTCCCGCGGATATAGAATTAATAGAGTTCTTTTTGTCGTCGTCAGACACGCCAGTGTTAGTCTGGATGTAATATTGTTTTGCAGACCAGTTGAAGACTTTCAGAGTACTGGCTTGTATTGCTTTGGTGGCAGAGTGGTCCATGAGTTTTTTCATAGTGCACCTGTTTGCTGCAGGTGGTCGACAGTTCGATTGATGTCGATTTTAGTAAAAAAAATTTTTTAAAGACTATTGTGCATATTGAATCTAAGTGGTCGAGCACATCTTTGAGTCGGTAAAGGTGCAATATTAAACGAATTCCATATAGGATAGTTCAAGACGTCTGGGCCATTCTAATTAAATATAAAGAAATGTGTAATGTGTCATGGCGGCTAATACGATATAGAAAGAGATTTGTGTTCAGGAAAATGACCGAAGAGTGCCCATTATATCTGGATGCTTAAACATATAAAGTAATCTTTCTTCTCTTTAACCTATTATCTCAGCCGGAAGTTCAATATTAGAGTCACCATAGAGGAGAAGAAGCAGGCATTACTTCAGCAACAGTTACAGTGGACTTTTCTGATGGTTATTTTTTTTAGTTGTGAGAGGGTGGGGTTGGAAAATAAAGTGGGGGTGGGGCGGAGTTTTTTCTCCTTTCGTCTTCTCTCTCTCTCTCTCTCTCTCTCTCTCTCTCTCTCTCTCTCTGTCTGTCTCTCTCTATGTCTGTCTCTCTGTTTGCCTTTCTGTCATTCACACACACACGCACAAGCACGCACACATACACACACCCTCCCTCCAACTCTCAGTAGTCTTCCAACCATTTTCTTATATTTTTCTAAACAGGACCCACAATTCTTATTGTTGTTGTTCTTCTTCTTCTTCTAAGATACAATCCGCCTACATGACCTAATCTCTATAAAGTCGACTTATATGTTTATTATTTTGGTCTCTCTCTCTCTCTCTCTCTCTCTCTCTCTCTCTCTCTCTCTCTCTCTCTCTCTCTCTCTCTCTCTCTCTCCTCTCTCTCTCTCTCAGACCTCTATTGATGACATCCCCCACTTACCACCATCTCAGCTGTCCCTTCTAGTTATTAATAAAGAGAGGAACAATCACCCGGGCAGTGAGTAAAATGTAACCCTTCAGTCTGACCTGACCGCTGATTGCATAGAACATCAAATAAAAATTACCTCATAAAATATAGGGGGTCAAACATCATGTAACCTGTCATGAAGCATGGCTCTAGCAGCAACAGCTCCTCACCAAACCCTCTAGTCCCCAGCCCTGTGGTTCTCAAACACTCACCACGACAACCCATCAAACCCTCTTTTCGACACAGCTGCCCAGACACTGAGCGTAAGATTGCCTTTAACCTGATGGTGACTCAACCATGCAAGTTGACAGCGGCGTGGGTACTGAATGTTCAGTAAATGAGAGTGCTTTTCCGAGGCATGTTCTTCAGTTGACTCACCTGACTCAGACTGGCCACAGTTCGCAGGTCTGAAATCTAATACGAAAACTCTGATCCTGGGCGATTCTGTGGTAGCAGGCCTGCATGAAGCCAAGATGTCAGTTAGCAAGCGAGAAGTCCCAGGTTACTACAATTTCTGAGCTGGACAGGTCATCCATTTTAAAAGCGGTGCGTGGTACGGCTATTCACCCTGATGCCACAAACGTGGTTCTGCATATCGGCATTAACGACTGCAAACGGGGTTATGTGCTGGGTAACTCAACGTGGCGTGCATTCGTGACAGAATGTCGCCGTTGTTTCTTCAAAGCTATAATCATACTATTTTCCACCCTACCACATCGCGATGGTCATGATCACATCAGCTCATGTATCAAAAGCTCCAACCATTGCTTCAAACAAGTCTGTCACCAGTTTGCAGGAGTTTATGTAGTAGACAACAACACTACCTTCTACACCAAGACATGTGTTGTTAAAACAGGCTGGACGAAGGAATTGTGCATCCTAATAATCGGGGTAGAAGTGATCTTGCTGTTAACATCAAACGCTGCTACTCTGGGACCGTTAGAACAAGTATGCAGACCCAGCGGCATAACCTATTGTCCAAGAAACCCCGTCGTATTCAAAAGATGGTTGATACCAGTGGTCACCGTCAGCATGGTAAGGTTTCACAACGATCATCAGGTGATCTACACCCAGATCCCACGTTGAACCTAAAGCCCCAGCTTCTGTGGTCAGCGGTCGTTCAAGGGACCCACTTGTTTCCTCACAGCTCCTCTGACGCTGCCTCTCGCCAATTGCCTCCACAACCGCTGTTGAACGACTTCATGAGCCTCAGGCAAGCTCATATCAGTCAGAAACCACAGCAGGTTCACGATGACAACTCTTTGGACCTTACAAAACAGGATCATTCATCGCCCTTAAATAATAAGAAGAAGAAAGCGTTCTTTGATTACCTGTCCCGACTGCTCAAAGGAAACTGTTATATTCAGTAGTAAATGTTGTAACACTAGGCTGCCTTTGGAAATATATTAGGTTTATATTTTGTTAAGAAGTATATAAAATATTTACACTTTTGTTTTTAACCCCACTATTCTTAGGTTTTGCAGTGAAATTAATATGTGTTTTAATAGTGCAAAGTAACATTTCTATTTTTGTTGCTGTGATTATTCCTGGTGACACCTGTGAGAACTTCAACTGACATTCTTGCATTATTTAAAAATTCCTATTCTAATTTAATTGACAATTGCACAATAACGCTCTAGTTTGAACTTCATTATTTTTAATTGTATGTACGTGCCTTTTATTTAAAAGAGCCAATTCTTGTTTACGCTTTGACTTTTCTTGGTGACAAGAGACACCTTTTAAGATTCAACGTTCATTATTGTGCTTTGATTTAGTTTTTGAGGCCATTTTCCCACCTCCAATATACGCTGGATACTATTAACACTTAAATCTATATCTATCTATCTTTTCACACCCCTCCCCCAATATAGACACCTTTTTATATGTCAAATTATTTTAAAGTTCACAAGTGCGGATGAAAGTATTTAATTCAAAGCACCAACACTTTTTATTCCCGTGAAGTATAAATTGTGTTGCTGTATAGTCTACAATGTTAAGTACCAACTGGTCATCTAAAGACGGACTTCGCATTGGTCATCTAAATATATGTCATGCAATCAACAAAACACACTAAATATCATCCATTCTTAATAATCACAGCACTTCATTTCATGTTTATGGTTTCTCTGAATCATGGTTGTGTGACAAATCCTATGATTCAGAAATAACAATGTCCGGTTATTCTTTAATACAACATTACAGAGAAAAAGATAAAGAAACAGCGTTAGTAATTTCAGCGAAACAATGAAATACAAACCTCTTTATCTTCTTGAACATCATCACGTAGAATCTATTTGGTTTCAAACTGACCTGCAGCTCCGATAATCATTGGATTTATATACAGACCTCCAACTGAATATGTTGACTGGTTTAATCACTTCAGTTCTATGATTGATACTGTGTTATTAGAATCCAAAGAGTTTTTTTTTTAAAATATATATTGGGTGATTTTAACATTGATCTGTTTGTGTCAAACAAACATTAGACACATTTTATGGAAACATGTAATATTGAACAATTAGAAACAACACCAACAAGAGTAACTGCCGATACTAGTACAATTCAATTCAATAATTTATTTTAACGTCTTTTCACTTATGTGATTTTAGACCAAATATGTCATGCAATCAACAAAATACACGAAATATCATCCATTCTTAATAATTACAACACTTTATTTCATGTTTATGGTTTCTCTGAATCATGGTTGTGTGACAAATTCTATTATTCATAAATAACAATGTCCGGTTATTCTTTAATACAACATTACAGAGAAAAAGATAAAGAAACAGCGTTAGTAATTTCAGCGAAACAGTGAAATACAAACCTCTTTATCTTCTTGAACATCATCACGTAGAATCTATTTGGTTTCAAACTGACCTGCAGCTCCGATAATCATTGGATTTATATACAGACCTCCAACTGAATATGTTGACTGGTTTAATCACTTCAGTTCTATGATTGATACTGTGTTATTAGAATCCAAAGAGTTTTTTTTTAAAAATATATATTGGGTGATTTTAACATTGATCTGTATAAGTCAAACAAACATTGGACAAATTTTATGGAAACATGTAATATTGAACAATTAGAAACTACACCAACAAGAGTAACTGCCGACACCAGTACACTCATCGGTCATATTTACGTTAGTGTTAAAGCTCATGGTACAAAACTGTGTGTACCAGTATATGGATGCAGTGACCATTATCCAGTATGTCTAACATGGAAAAAGAAGGAAGCAAAATTACCTAAACCGGGTCATAAAAAAATAAAATATCGATCATTCTCTAAATTTAATGAAGATGTTTTTCTATTAGACCTTCATAACAGCAATCTCTCAAATGTATATAATTTTAATAATCCAGATGATGCTTTATCTCACTGGTATAACACATTTGTAAAGATATAAATATTTATATATGATCTTCCCCTTCATATTTCTACATCTTGTGAACTCTTTGTGGATCACACCACATTACATTCAAAGAATACAGAGCTGCGTAAATTAGCCTCCTCTTTGCCAAAAGGGGCAAATAAACTACAGGACCGAATTTAAAACCATGACACTTAATCCAGACAAAACAAAATTCATGCTGATTACAACGAGACAAAAAAGGCAAAGTTTTTGTATGAAACTCCTTCCTTTAAAACTTTGCAACACAATAGTTGAAGAAGTTCAATGTCATAAACTTCTTGGCGTGGTTTTAGATAATAATCTTTCTTGGTTGCAACATATTTTAAATATTAGTAAAACTACTTCAAGAAGGGCTTATCAGTTATCAAGGATTAAATACTTCTTAACTTGCAATTTCGTAAACTATTTTATTCGGGACATATTCAGCCATTTATTGATTATTCTTCAACTATTTGGGATACGGCTAGTGCCAACTCCATGAAGCCTTAAGTTAGAACTCATAAACGTGCAATTAAAACGGTTATTCTTATAAACAAAATCTCTCCGAATGATTATGAACAGATCAACACACTACCTCTTGCCAACAGATTAAAGTTTAATAAAGGAATTTTCATGCAGAAGATCCTTTCTGATAATGCACCTCTTATCTTTCTTCTTTTTTTTCTAGGAAAACTGCCAGATTTTCTAACAAACTAAATATCTCATATCTAAGAATTGATCTGTTAAAAACCAGTCTGTCATATTCAGGTTCTACTTTATAGAATAACTTTCCAGAAGAGCTCCGAAGTACAGTCACTAAATACGCATCTTTTATTATTGACGATTTTTTTAATTGAAGATTTTTATAGCGCACTTATCTTGCCGTACTTGACCAGACTCTAGGCGCTGGCCGATACAGGATCTAACTCAAACCGCCCGAGACGCCCACCCGCAGTCTTTGGGCGTATGGTCTGACGCCTGGACAATGAGCCAGCCAGGGATCGGGGAAAAGGACCACGTGCATGCTGGGTGCTTGCTACCGGCACTCTAGGACATGAACGTCAGGATCTTTAAAGTCCGTTATGATGGAATGTATGCGACACACAGACTAGACCTCGGTTTATACTCTCATCCGAAGGAGTAGAAAACGGGAGTAACGTGTCTTTCCCAGGGACACAACACAATGGCCCGGACAGGGCTCGAACCCGGTGTGACATCGTCACAGTTCCTAGTATCTTAGCTGGGCTGGGAGCGAATGGGAGCATTCTGATTGGTCGACGCGTTACAAAATTCGACGCATGCGCACAGTGCTATCATAGTCTTCGTAAGGGTTAGGGTTAGGGTTTGGGTTAGAGTTAAGAGTTTAGGGTTAGGGTTAGGGTTTGGGTTAGGGTTAGGGTTATGACGCCTAAGAACTTCGTGAAAAAGCCGGCCCGACATGACCTGGCGCATGCGCAAATGCGCTCGGATAAACTAGGAGACCCAGAACTTGAAGGATGTGACACCGGGACCTTCAGATCCGCAAGCCAAAGCACTACCATTAGACCACCGTGCCTCTCTAAATATTTTAGAATGCATCTTTTACAACACATCAGAAAGTAGTTAATTAGCTCCCTAATTAGAGTTCTTCATTAATAATATTCACTAGATTGTTTTAAATAAATGTTTGTGTGTGTGTGTGTGTGTGTGTGTTTGAGCGTATGTGCATGTGTGCACAGATCTTTATTATAATGTTACATTATGATGTTATTGTTAAAAAGTTATTTTGTATAATACTATTATTATTGTTCAAGCCCCAAGGGCAAGATGTAAAAAAAAGCACACCCAATGCTTTTTCTTTTCCTAAACTATCCAATCCCGTAACTCGAAGGTCGTTGGGACCCCACATATGTTCGTTTAACCAGCATACTCCATCTTTCTCTGTCCTCAACAACATTCATGGCTTCGCTCAGTGTCAAGCCAGTCCACTCTCGAATGTTGTCCTCCCACCTCTTATTCTGTCTCCCTCTTCTTCTGCCTCCTTGCACCGTGCCATGTAGGATGGTTTTTGCAAGGTCTGATGCTCTGATGACGTGGCATATCATCGGAATTTCCGTTTCTTCACCACTGTGAGCATGCCATCGTGTTGTCCAATGGCTTGTGTGATGGTCTGTCGGACTTCGTTGTTGGTGATGTGCTGGATAGAGGAAATGCCCAGAAGTCTTCTGTAGCACCTCATCTCCATGCTTTGTATTCTTCGTTGTAGATCTGCTGTGAGGGTCCATGTTGCGCAAGCGTAGAGGAGAGATGATGGAGATGAGAAGGGAGCGCAGCAGCCTTATCTACTCTTTTACCCTTGTTAAATAAAATTGTTATTATATCTTATCTCATCTCATCTCATCACCCCTTGGGGTCATGAGCAATCTTGTCACTGTAGATTGTTCTAACCTATAAAGGGAACAGTGAAAGCCCCAGTTGAAAATCTACTTGCCTTTTTGTAGGCATGACAGATTCACTGCGGCAACAGTACCCCCGTTGGAGTGCCGGGGGTTTTAGTATAAATAGTATCCCCACTTTCTGGAAATTTAGTGCTTTAAATTCCCACTGTCGCTGTCTTCCTCATTTGCTCTTTCCCATTCCTGCTCTGTCCTATCACTCTGCTGTACTATCTTCTTCTTCGCTAGATCAATGACCTACCTTTTTTCTTGAAAACTCTTCCTGGACGGGACTCCTTGTTTGTGTATGAGGTCTGTTGGATCAGCTTGGGAGTGTTGGACGCTTTCTGCTGGGTGGTCACTGGGGCTTCCTATGGTGTTGGTATTTGGCACTGTGGGCATTTTGTATGTGTGTGTTTTGTTGATAATTTGTAGTGATGGTTGTATTCTATTTTGTTTTTGTAACCGGGGGTTCGCGTAGTTGAGGTAAACCCTCAGTCGTCCCCTGCGTGGGATGTCTTTATTGTAAAGTGACTGGCCGGTGGAGGGCATTCAATTTTCCCACTAGGGTTGTTTCAGCAGATCTTTTATGCGGATCGGGGGTTGTCCGGTCCTGATTTGGCTCGGAAGAGTCCGCTGGACCTAAAGCAACAATAAATCAATCAATTAAAAAAACTCTCTTTCTCATGGGAGCAATAAAAACATGGTTTTGTGATGCTGTGTTTAAGCCTTCTATTTCAATTCATCTCACGAAAGAAACCAGCCTGGAAACTAGACAAACGCTTGCAACATCAACAGCCCTCTATCAACGCGAGAATGCAATTATCCCTTTGCTTGGAGGACAGCCCAAAATACTCATTCTCTCCCTCCAATCTCAAGTTTCTCCTGCTTTTCTCTTTCTTACTTTCGTTTTCCTTCTTCGTCTGTTATTGTTTTTTGGTGTTTTTTTTTTCATTTTCTCCTTCGTTTTTCTTTCTAGCTTTCTTTCTCCTTCTTCGAGTTTCCTCCTTATTTCTATCTCCTGTTCATTCTTTCACGTTCAAAAAATATTTTCTTCCCATCTCTTTTTTTTTCTTGTCGTTTTCTTTTTTTTCGTCTTTCCTGTTTCTTTCTTATTGACTTTCCTCCACCTCTCCATCTTTCCTGACGTTATTATTATTATTTTTTTTTTGGTGTGTGTTTGGTAGGTCCCTTTTTTTGTTCTTTGCCTTGAGATTCGTGTTGTTTTGTGGGTTTATGTGGAAATGTCTGCTAAAAGACACTCTCTGTCAGAGATACTCTTGTAGAATCCAACTGAAAGCTGGGTATTTGCTTTTGTTTGCAGATGTTTATAATAGAAAAGCTATGCCACAAAGAACTGTAACTGTGCTCTAGCACGTACTCTAGCAACAAAATATAATTTAGTTTGTTTATTTGTTTGCTTTCTGGATTTGGGACTTGGATTTTGTGTTTATATCACACTTGGCACCAACGCTGATGGAATTCGGGTAGCTGTCATCGGTAGCTTCCACAACAGTGCGCCACTTAGGACAAAGAGGGAAGAGAGATAGTGTTCATCCATCCTTTGTTTATGCCTGTATATAGTGTAACGCACTGAAACAAGCTCAAAACGGATTGAAGCTGTAAGATGACCAGGGCTTATAATTCCATTTTTTAAAGATTGGTGGCGCCATACAGTACTAAATTATTATTATTATTATTATTATTATTATTATTATTATTATTATTATTATTATTATTATTATTATTATTATTATTATTATTATTTTTATGTGGTAATCAGCAGGCTTTGCAAAGACCATCCTGCAAGGCACAGTGCAAGGAAGTAGAAGAAGAGGGAGGCCGAAAAAGAGGTGTGAGGACAACATTCGAGAATGG
The DNA here is from genome assembly GCA_036898135.1 of Oncomelania hupensis. Classification (NCBI taxonomy): domain Eukaryota; kingdom Metazoa; phylum Mollusca; class Gastropoda; order Littorinimorpha; family Pomatiopsidae; genus Oncomelania; species Oncomelania hupensis. The sequence continues at coordinate 106,710,295 of CM072511.1, forward strand.
ACTGGCTTGACATTGAGCGAAGCCATCAGGGTTGCTGAGGGCAGAGAAAGATGGAGTATATTGGTTAAACGATCATCTGTAGTGCCAAAACCTCAGAGTTACGGGATAGGATAGGATAGGATTATTATTATTATTATTATTATTATTATTATTATTATTATTATTATTATTATTATTATTATTATTATTATTATTATTATTATTATTATTATTATTATTATTATTATTAGAAGCTGTCTATACGTTTCCTATTCATCAGTCGAAGTCAGACATGTGGTATACAGGCAAGTCTCTATTGGAAGACGGAACAGAGATCGAATATTTTATTTAGGGAGGAAACCAGAGTACCGAGAGAAAACCCTTGTTGATTTGAAATTTTAATACCTAAGTGACATACGTTTGCCCCTTGCGAGGTTCGAAACCACAACCTTTGGTATAGGGAACCAGCGCCCTAACCAACTGCCCTAACCTAACCGATGCATGGACGTAGCCAACAAGAAGAATGGATTTAAACCTGTGACACTACCACCATCGTTGTTCTTTTAAGGCCCGCTTCATACATCAGACCACTCTTTCGGTCACACCACATCTTTAGCAAAGAGTTCGCAGACGTCTACCAACAGAACCATTCTCGCATCTTTGACCCACGATTGTCCATTTCATTTCGATCTCGTCTGCCCTTATTCTGTACAAGTTCTGTACCTCAAATTGATTTTCTATAGCACAGTGAACAAACGAACAATGAAGCTTACCGTCTGCATCCACTAGTGGCTACATGGCAGACGGTGATACCACCATAGCAGCAAACATACTACTAGCGCTAAGATGGACGAGAAGAGTGGCCACTTTTGTCCTGTCCACCACTTCATTGGAGCCTGGGTCACCCCAGTGCCAGGCGAACGCTCTACCCTCGAGCTACATCATAGTGCATGACCGGTATTAGTGATCTAGAGAAGCTGATTTGATCGTTTGCCGAAAGCGACAAGGAGTGCACAATTGTCGTGGAAGAAGAACTGATCCACCGAATAATAATGGGAACGTGTACAGAACAAAGGGAGATAAAACGTTTGTTTATCACCGGAAGTGCGTTGTCTCCGTCTCTCCTAAGGAGATGGAACACTTTAAAAAAAAAAAGAAGACATCTTTATCTTTTTGTGCAATTTTTCTGATGTAGAAAAGAAACTAATAAGTCACAGTTCTAAATGAAAAATTTCCGTCTAAGTTAAGAGTATCCCACTGCCTGATACTTTGAAGGTAAAGTGAACGTTTTTTGGGAATACTTTCCTCCACACTATATATGAGGACCACTGTTAGTTGAGAGGAAATTGTGTGACAGATGTTTCGACCCTTCATATACTTTTGTGTGCTGAAAAATATATGAAGATAAAAATCAATACAAATAGCTAGCAAAGAGTAATTTGTTTAGCTTCCGTTCCTTCAGTTTTTCTCTGTATTGTTTTCTTTGAAAGTTTAATTTTAATGTCTTGTCTATCCTTTTTATTTTGTAAAACAAACATTTTTTTAATGTTCATGTTAAATTTATTTTAAATAGGCTCAATGTTATCAAAAAAATCAGCATGCGAAAATAATCGTTAAATACAATGCGTTCAGACACTTTTCCTGACAAATACGTTTCTTTTAAATCAAAGGTTCAACAAAGGATTTAATATTCATTATAAACAATCTTAGCAAAAACTTAGCAACATTTCAAAATCACAACAAATGTTAGGTAGGATGGGTTTGGGCGCGCCACAGGCTGTAACTACGTTTTCCCCAGGGAAGGCGACCCAGAATTTCCCTATGAAAAGGGACAATAAAAGCAATAAAAAAATAAAATAATAATAAAATAAAAACATCATCAACAACAACAACAACAACAAAACATTCATAGTTGATCTTTAACGAGGCAGTTGCATAGAACTGTCAAGTATTAGTTGTGTTGCGTGGCTCAATTGTTCAATGATTAAATCGCTGATGTGGTAACAATGTCCAACAGAATACAACTAGGCAGCGCGTCGGGGCTTAGGCAGCAGCTGGCCTTTGAAAATTGTTCCTGCCGTAACGCATTGAGCAAGCTTGCAGCAAAAGTACGTCTTGGGCGACTGTTTTATGAATGCTGGATTCTGGTTCGTTGCTGTCATTGCCTTGAGGCGCTCTGGAACCTGGGAGTTACCGCTGTAAACGTACAAGCAATTTTTTAAGTGTAGGATTAGACTTTCAGAAAAATGAACATGTTCTTATGCATGATTTGGGTAAATTGGATCGAGGTGAAACCTTAGTGGACGAAAATCGGGTTGGTGATTTGTGTGTGCATGTTGTGTGCTTTTTCTGGTCAAATATATATTTTGATGATTAAATGTATTGAAGATTTCATAATTAAATATTTTTATCACCATCACCATCACCATCATCATCTTCATCATCATCATCATCATCATCATCATCATCATCATCATCATCATCATCATCATCATCATCATCATCATCACTATCAAATATTTTTGTCTGTTTAAAGGTAAATTATTCCAATCATAAAGACCTCAATCATCATCGTATATTTTTGTCTGTTTAAATGTAAGTTATTCCAATCATAAAGATCTCAAATTAATAACTTTTTTTAACAACTTTTTTTTGTTTGTTTAAAATGTGTTTGTCAGCGACAATCCTGATAAAAAAAATGTACATTTTGTTTGCTGCAAGTGGACCTGGGAAGGTTACTGCACACACAAAGAGTCTCTTGCCTTGAATTATTGATGAGACACCACAGTTTGGTCAAGTAAGACAGAACATCTGGGAGAGTGTTTTACTTTGGGTGTCTACACTTAAATAGCGATTTACAGGGTTGAGAGAGAGAGAGAGAGAGAGAGAGAGAGAGAGAGAGAGAGAGAGAGAGAGAGAGAGAGAGAGAGAGTGTGTTGTAATAGAAGCAGAGACAGCTGTAAAAAAAAGAGAGAGAGAGAGAGAGGGAGAGAGAGAGAGAGAGAGAGAGAGAGAGAGAGAGAGAGAGAGAGAGAGAGAGAGAGAGAGAGAGGCGGCTGAAGAGAGAGGGATATAAATATAGGAGGATCCGTAGCTCAAGTGGCAGAGCGTTCGCCTCGCACAACGATGACCCAGGTTCGAATTCCGTGGTGGGCTAAATAAAAAGTGGGGCCGGGTAGCTCAGTTGGTAAGAGCGTCTTGCTAGTAACCGAAAGGTCGCTGGTTCGAATCCCGGATTGGTCAACGTGTGATCATATTATTTTCCCCTTTACCAACAACTGGCCCGCTGGTGTCAGTATAAATCGGTCCAGTAGTCACCTATGTGCGAAAGTGTCGTGTGACTATAATCTACATACAAACAAACAAACTGTACATTTTAGCAGTATGATTGCTCTGTTGGTTCAGTGTTGACTTAGAGGTGGTTATCCCTATCTGCCATATCGCCAGTGGGGTGCGTCGTGCGCTTGTTTCAATTATTTGTTTGTCGTTTGGTGGTTATTTTCCGGCATGGTCAGCCATCCAAGTACTAACCCTTCCCGACGTTGCCTAACATGACACATTGCTAGCGTGTGTCCCCAAAGTACTGCACTACCGCGCCACCCTGGTGGAAATGGATACAGAGACAAAAAGTATGTTTAGGTTGGAATTTAGTTGTGTCCTAAATAGGAGTTTAAGGTTTATTTTTTTATTTAAAAAAAAAATTAACAATGATGTCTTAAAATTTGACACTGACAGACGGGAAGGGTATCGTATAGCAAAAAAAAGGATATCAAAACTGGGAATATACTACTAGACCCTATCTAATATTTGAAATTAAGCATATTAATACATGAAATTATTAGCAGAGGTACAAATGTGGATTTTTGTTGGGTTCCGTCTCATTCTGGCTTGTAGTGGAATGAACAGTCGGACAAACTTGCCAAAATTGGAGCTAAAATACAAATTCGATATCAAATTGTAATATTACATTGTCTAGGCATGAATTGGTTTGATTAGTAGAAAGACATTTTCAAAAATCAGTAAACAAACATAACATTTTATCATGTAGTAGAAATATTTCACAAATCATATATAATATGCGTTTGAATTCATGGAGCACAAAATACGTAACTGATATTCATTGTATATGCCAGCAAACAATGTCTGTACAACATTTATTATTTGAATGTACAACATTATTACCATTGTACAAGGCCAATAATGTTTTGATCAATGAAACCGATAGTATGACAGATATTTTATATAATCATACACTTATAGAAAAAATCGCTTACATTATCTTACATACTGACATAAAAAACATTTTTTGATTAAGTACATAAATATGTGTTTATGTTTTTGCATGTGTGTTTGTGTGTATATCTATGCATATATATGGTTGTGAAAGTCTAATATCATTTTATCAATGAAAAGACTTTAAATAAAATTTTATTTTATTTGTACGGATTTCGCATTACAATATTAGAAATGATCCTGTATTTGAGTGTGTATGTGTGTGTTTGTGTGTGTGTGTGCAAGCGCGCGCGATCGGGCGAGAAAGAATGTTCATGCTCGTGTGCTTTTCTTATTTTGGAAAATCCTTTTTTTAATTGGTCTCGGCGTTACTCTTCCATCTTCAACGATGCTCTTCTGCCGTGTGGAGCTTTCAGGATTTTCTGATGGAGTAAGCCTGTGTCACGTTGAGACATGAATTGTGTCAGCTCTCATTGTAATTGGCTGGATGTTGGCAGCTTTCATTGTGATTGGCTGGCTGCTGGCTCTGACCTTCACCGACACAAAGAACGAGAGTGACGTTTTTCCATTCATGTGGAGAGGTTGCTGGAACTCTTGGGTACGCGGTGTCTTAGCAGTTTTAGTTTATTAAACAGGAAGGACAACAAAACAAACGAAGTGGGCAAGTTATAACCGGAAAACGGGCTCAAACTGTAAAAGCTAAAAAAACAAACAAACATAGGCCGTAAATTTTATTTTGAAAGGTTCCAAAATCACATCTCTGAGCGTCACAGATCCTTTTTAAATTCTAAGTGAATGTTGCACCCCCGGAAGGACTAAACACTTTTGATTAAGCTGAAAAACTTACCTCTTTCAAAATTACGGTTTTGATGTAAGTCAATAAATTCCATTGGGTTTCTAAAAGTAGAAACACAGCAAAAGTAAACACAGTTGTTTGTTTATATAACAAGGAAGAGACGCAAGACCAAAAAAATCAGAGATTAGAGGTAGGGTTGAGCATTGATTACCATTATATCATTCTTTAATGTGACTGCAATGCAATATCTCAAGTAAAGACATTGTCCCAAAAACATTTGTAAAAAAAAACCACATTGTTAGTAGCCCTGGCCTATTAAATAAAGTGTAATATAATAAGCAATAAGACCATAACTGAAATTGAGAAAAACCTAAAAGCAAGATAAATAAAATTTGCGTGTGAGAGGAACCCTAGCCTTGTGATATGTTTGTGTGCGTGTGTGCATGTGTGTGTGTACGCGCGCGCGTGCGTGCGTGAATGTGTGTGTGTGTGTGTGTGTGTGTGTGTGTGTGTGTGTGTGTGTGTGTGATTAAGGTATTATACCAAAGAAATGCCTCTGCTACAGTGGGGTGGGAAATTGTTGAATTTTTTTTCCTTCCAAATCCGCATTGTGACTTTCCTTGGCATGACTGTCGACCATTTGCATCCAGCTGGCAATATTTGTTGGCATCTATACCCCACCCCTCACCTCCCTCCAAAACTATGCTCACAGTATATTTGGGAACGTGCTTAATGTTTAGCCTGTCACGTGTATTTTGAAAGAAGCCAAGGAAGTTTTTTTTTTAATTTGTCACTGAGAGGAGACAGGTGTATTTTGTAAGTCTGTAGGGGGCTGAACGAGATAATATTTAAATGCAGGCCACTGATTACTGCGAGAGATATATTACAATTATTTTGCCATTGATTGGGATCGAATCCCAGTCGAACGCAGGAGCCAAAGCTACGTCCCAGGATAATCCCTAAAGTGAGTTCGAACTCTAGATCATATTGCGAAATACTTACAAATTTTTGTACGTCATGTTTATATGTGGTTGTTTATTTTTTTGTCTGATATTTGCGAAATTGGAATCTAAACGTAGTGTCTGAACAGTTTATATTCCCGTCCGAAGAAAGGAGAACTGCTCTGCTTCAGCATCGATCATTCATGTTATCAATACGCAAGGATACGAACCGCTGTCGCATCCTTTTGCCGACATTTTGTCTTTCTGTCTGTTTGCTTAGCCGTCAATTGTTTAGCCGATATTTTCTTACCCGGTTAACGCGGCCCCTAGGGGCCACATGGATGGAATTATCATACACTCCTGTGGGACACGAGGGACTGGCCCGTGGTCATGAAGAAAACATGGAGAAAGACAAGCGGAATAACTGATGGTAGTCAGTCACGAGAACACGGGCACTGTTTATACCCTACAGACACACGGGGCAACAATCCAAGTTTTCACCTATCCTATCCTGTCCCGTAACCCGGAGGTCGTAGGGGCACCACAGATGATTGTTTAACCAGCATACTCGATCTTTCTCTGTCCTCAGCAGCCCTGATGGCTTCACTCAGTGTCAAACCAGTTCATTCTCGAATGTTGTCCTACCACCTCTTTTTCGGTCTCCCTCTTCTTCTACCTCCTTGCACTGTGCCTTGAAGAATAGTCTTTGCAAGGCCTGATGATCTGGTGACGTGGCCATACCATCGGAGTTTCCGTTTCTTTACCACTGTGAGCAGGTCATCGTGTTGTCCAATGGCTTGTGTGATGGTCTGTCGGACTTCGTCGTTGGTGATGTGTTGGCTATAGGAAATGCCCAGAAGTCTTCTGTAGCGCCTCATCTCCATGCTTTGTATTCTTCGTTGGAGATCTGCTGTGAGGGTCCATGCTTCGCAAGCATATAGGAAGATGGAGATGACAAGGGAGCGCAGCAGTCTTACTTTGGAATGTAGACTGATGGTCCTGTCTTTCCAAATGGGCTTCAACCTTGTCAGGGCAGCAGTTGTTTGTGCGATCCTGGAGAGGACTTCCTGTCTGGACCCATTGTCTGATACAATGGCTCCTAAATATTTGAAGCTATGCACTGTGTTGAGGGATTGGCCTTGGACTTTGATGTCCGTGTTGATGCCATTGGTGTTGTTGGTCATCAATTTGGTCTTCTCTGCACTTATTTCCATTCCATGACTCTGGAGGTGGTGTAAAGCCTCTGTACCAGCTGTTCAAGTTCTTGTTCCTCTCCAGCCAATCCATCAATGTCATCCGCAAAACGAAGATTGGAGATTGCTCTACCCCCTATGCTGACTGTGCCTTCATGAATTGCAAGAGCATCTGACATGATGCGCTCTAGGAAGATGTTGAAGAGTGTTAAAGAGAGTAGGCATCCTTGACGCACACCGATTGTTGTTCTGAACCAGTTCCCGGTGGCGCTGTTGTGGAGGACTGCACTGGTAGCCTTGTCATACAGGCTTTTGATGACTTCAATAATTTTACGGCTGATGTTGTACACTTTCATTGTTGCCCATAGAGCTGCATGCCAGACTCGGTCAAACGCTTTCTTGAAGTCTATGAACACATGATATAGATGTTGTTGGTGCTGTAGGTATTTCTCACAGATTATTCTGAGGTTGAAAATCTGCTCAGTGGTACTTCACCCTGCCCTGAATCCTGCTTGTTCTTCAGCTATGATTTGTTCAGCTTGGGGTTTCAACCTGTTGAGTATTATTTTTAGGAGGACCTTGCTGGGATGGCTGATGAGGCTGATGGTGCGGTAATTTTCACACTCCTGAAGGTTACCTTTTTTGGAAGAGTGATGACAAGCGACTGGGTCCATGGTATAGGCCACTCCCCACTCTGCCAGATCTTGTTACAGATAATGGTGAGGGCATCAATCATCGCTTCTCTTCCTGCTTGTAGCAGTTCCGCGGGTATGTTGTCCACTCCCGCTGACTTCCCTTTCTTTAGCGATTGCACTGCTGCTTCAACTTCTTCCCGGAGAATTGGGAGGATTTCTTCTTCTTCTCTGTTCTCGGGACATGCTCGGGACCGTGTCCCGAAGTTTTCACACGATTATGTAAATAATCGCTGTTATCCGTCTCCCGATGGGCACAGTCCTTGGAACCGTGTAAAAGATTTCGCAGACGAGTAACATCATCAACATCGACAGTACCCAAGCTATAAACAAGTGTTTATATTTCAGGTAAGCTAAATAAACCGCAGGTTTATTGGACAAGTTATTCTTCTCGTAATCGGTTCAGCCGAAAACAAAGAAACGTTTTCCACATAAATGCAACAGCATTCAAATCGGCAGTATCCAAATTGTCACAATATGATAGCAACAAGCATGATGTTGGGGTGGAGGAATTTTGTCCACACTGTTATGTGTAAACACGTCATGGAATTCCAACTATATGCGAATGAGTGAGAACTTACATTCTTCTGCCTATCTGGAGACCAACATTGACTGGCCCTCTCTGTAAAGCGCGTTATTGAATTAAGGCAGCGTTGCCAGCTGAGAGAACCAGCACGTTATTTCCCCGAGGGGTACAAGAGCCAGGAACCTTCGTGGGTAGGTCTCATAGTGACTCAGCACGAGGCTAATAGGGTACGGCTTAGCTAAGTAACGGAGTCGGAGATGGAAAATCGAAGTTGAAGTCCGCAGTGGAAAATGTTTGGATGAATAGTAAAGAGAAACGTAAACGTTTGATCCTCACGCCCACGCGTCTAACGTGCGACTAGAGCAATTTACTGTTACACTGTTGTTTCTTTTATCAGTAGTTGATTCAACCCCGATGCTTGAATCCTGATAAGTGTAACTCAGATTCGTTTATCCACGCAACCTGTTCACTCAGCAAAAAGGCAGGAGTCGTCGTAGGAAGTTTTCCAACTTTATTCAGCATACATTAACAACTGCATACAAGATCGCTCAATCGCTTGTTTCACTTTCACTCACTCTTTTAAACAGTGCGGCACTTATATAGTCTCTCTATACTCTAGAGAAAGTTAGAACATTCCAGCGTGACGCAATTACAGCCAATCAGAATAAAATTCGTCACCGGGACTATGCACTGTCTTACGTCATATAACTTTATTTAGGTTAGAAGAATCTCTTAGCTACCACTAGATTTTTCTACATGTAGTAAACAAGTAATTCTAGAAAATTCTCCAATAATATCGACCAACGAAAATTATCAACATTATACAAAGCTTCTTCTAACAATAACGCAAAATCAAACCAAAGATGAATACACTATGTTATTGCATGCTTTGCAAAACAAAACGATCGGATCTATCGTGCGCGTCTCAAAAGTAACATTCACCATACTGCTGTTTAAATTGAAATTCTTTCAGTTTGACTGAATTTTAATTATTGATTTATTTTAATTGTTCTTATATAGCGCTTTTTCAGCACAATGGCTGCTCAAGGTACTGGCCAAAACAATATCTAACTCAGGCCGCCCGAAGCCGCGTAGTCTGTTTTCACAACAGGGAGGACATAAAAGAAGTACACAGAACTGTTGGATGTTTCGTTTTTGTGTTGATGATTAATTGATCACTTATTTAAAGGCATACAAACAAAATAACGTATAACCTCAAGCCAACATAAGTCACTCACTCATTCTCAAACTCATTGCATGCACACACCTGTATAATCATACATGATTCTCTCAACTGAACACATACATAAACTTATACAACATACGATAATAATACTTTTAAATACTTTTAAATAGTCACACAGATATTCCGATGATTGTATTGGCCCCAGAGTCATTTATTCTATGTCATACTCTTCTTTTCACTCCACAGTGAATACTTGCTCTCCTTCCAAAATAAACGAAATTCTGAGTTGTCTGTGAACTCTCGCAGTCATGGCTTTTCAACCACGACTAAAGACATAATTTCCCTGGTGAAATTCTCCCTAAGGTACGAAGCCTCCTCCCCAAGGTATGAAGTTCACCTCCCAAGGCTGAAAGTACTTTTTCTCCTCCCTTTTGAAGTACTCCTCTTCCCGTTCAAAGGTGCTCATCCTCCCGTTTGAGTTGATCCACCCGCTCGAAGCATCTATCACATATTATATACCATATTCCTTTAATCTCTTGCTGTCTTCACGACAATCACTACTGCCCGCGTGATGACATATTTCAGGCAATGTATTGCCAAATTTGCATTTGCAAAGGAAAATTTCTTTGGGGGCACAAGGGGCCACGGCCCCCCTGCCAGGGTCAAAGGGCAGCACCCCTTGTGGGGGTCAGGGAGGAACCTTCCATGAAGCTGAAAGTTTTCCACAAATTTAAAGTAAAAAAAACCCTCTCACACCATGCAATTCATTTGTATGGCTGGCTTGCCATCTTGTTTGTAATGAAAACAATACCTTTTTAAATTCCGTGAATCATCTTTTTAGGTATCTCTTCTTCATCATCTCCAGAGAGAATGCCACAAACACTGATGAATTTCCACAAAACGTTTGTTGATAATAAGAAAAACTATGTATTTGACACCAAATTTACTTAACTTAAACTTGGACTTCGAGGCATTGGCTTTGCTCTTTTTTGGCTCTCAGGGCTTGGCCTTTCCTGGTGCTTTCAGTTTCCCAAAGTATGTCCCAAACGTGATCTCTTCATGTTTCCTTTCAAGCCCCTCCCACTTCCACTTATTCTTTACGCGGCTGTCTATTTATGCGGTTGAAGATTCCCGCGAAACAATGTCTGTTCCCGACATTTTCAGACGTGGTCAAAACGTGTGCCGAAGCGGAAGTATCGCCCGCACAAGTACTTCTAGTTGCAGATGACAGCATACCGGTGCTTCGGTACATTTTGGCCACCCTAAACTTTCTCCGCTTTTTTTTTCAAATGAAAACTTTATTTTGCGGATTTCTTTTTTTTTGGGGGGTTGGGGGGGGGGGGGAACAAAATTTTATTTTAGCGGAAATCCGCGAATTCGCGAAAAAGTACATTGCTTGATATTTGTTTCTTGACAAACGCCAACGGCTTCCGAAGATTTACGAATTATTCCGATCGTTTCCGAACGTGAATAATCAAAACACAATTACACATAAAATTCAAATTACATGCACATATGTAAATCTCAAACATTCCCACATTCCATACCATTACATTCACGAACCGAATCATCTGTAAATCAACTTCATCGGCTCAACGAAATTTGGGGGGCCGGGTAGCTCAGTTGGTAAGAGCGTCTTGCTAGTAACCGAAAGGTCGCTGGTTCGAATCCCGGATTGGTCAACGTGTGATCATATTATTTTCCCCTTTACCAACAACTGGCCCGCTGGTGTCAGTATAAATCGGTCCAGTAGTCACCTATATGCGAAAGTGTCGTGTGACTATAATCTACATATAAACAAACAAACGAAATTTACCCAGTCGTCTAACCCAATGTTCCCTCTGCGCCGAATTGGCCGTCGACTACATTCTTTCCGAGTACGCGCATGATCATTGGAAGATTTTCCGACTGAGCCATATAATATATGAACTTCCCTACTGTATCATTAAATAAAAATTTACACATACCCAATGATAAGTGAATACAATACAGGTCTTTCTAAATACGGGTCCTGGCTGACAACAGCTCACTAATCTTCAACACAATATAATCATTATTCAATGCATATATTTTATTCACAATGATACATACAATTGTAACCAAAAAATATTTATTACAAATACCTGCAATTATGCAGACACATATCCGAGTCACTCCAGAGAGAAGTTCCGCCAAGCTTAAACGTCCTGAAAACTCATACGACTTCTTCCTCTGTTGACTATAATCTAACTTATGTTCTTTTATCTTTTCTCACACTACCATTTTCAAGCAACACAGCGATGAGTTCCGCTAGATCTATTTTTCCCTGATAAATAGCCAACGACTCCTACCACTGGTCAGCAACATATCTTTCTTCTTCTAAGGACATTTAGGGAGAGAACTCCGTTTTTGATTTTTCAAACCTATTACCCATAACACAACGTTCACAACTATATTCTTATTGGTTCTTCTTTCAAGCAATAATACCATACGTTTAAAAATCAGCGCGAGAATTATACCTATCACGATCCATCGGTCTACTATTACTTCTCTACAAGAAATACCTTTTTTGTGCCATAGTTCTTTGTTATCCTTTATGTGAAAGTGAGTCTGATCTCGAAGAGTCTAATAATCCAAATTATTACGATGAAAGCTCTCCGATGGGCGTGTAAGCAGCTTAAAAATACATTTGTCTTCCCTAGCGATAAAGTCGCGAAGCGGCCGAGAAAATAGTCATGTAGCATCACCCGATAGTACAGGCACATAAACAGTCACAGCAAAACCCTCCAGCACACGCTGGTAATGTGGGGTCACGCACCGGTGAATCGATGTGTGAACGTCTGTAGAGGTACTCAAAGGACGATAAGTCAGTCACCCAATGGCTATAGCAAACGACCTTTAGAACTTTGGAACGCTCGAACAGGACGTGTTGATCCAAGTTTCACAAATATTAGACACACACGAATAAAACAAATAAATAAATTAAAAAAAACAAACACACAAAATACCCCACAACGTATATAATTATAGCCGTCTCTTCGCGTGAACTAGACATTTTATAATAAGCTTTTGTTTCCATTAAGCTACTTTTAGTTATAAACAATTTTTTATTTTAAAAACTTAGTGCAGCAGCTATAGCAATTAAAATTGCATTTTGTACAGTGATACACTACTTTAAGAAGACATTAGCAGTATATAGGCAGAAAGTGATTTGCCGTATTCGCATGTTGACTGTTTCATGGATGGAGCACAGGAAGAGGTTTCTTCTCGACGACCCTTGATAGTTTTGTTTCTACAAGGACTTTGTTACTTTTATCTTAAAGTGTAGATTTCACGCGTCTTTAACTTTGGAAAGAAATGTGCATGCTTGGATTGAAGGAAAAGGCTGGACATCCCAAAGTTAAGGTGGGGTGTACACGCGTGTACGTGTATGGAACAGGGGGACTGGGGAGGGAGTTATTGACTCATGTGTGTGTGTGTGTGAGTGTGCGGAGGCATAAGCCTTGAAATGGGTGACTAACTTTGCTTTTTATGCAGGAAATGGGTGAGGGTATTCGCCACCCAGTGTTTTCAAGCCACCCACTTTTTTCTAAGTACACAGGAGTGCTCTTTAAGTGCATGGGAGTGCAGTTGTAGTGCATGAGAGTGTTTTAAGTACACTGGAGGGCTCTATCCGGGACGGAGAAAATACAGTCATTTTTCGGAGAAATTTTGAAGAAAATTCGACCTATTTTGTCGCCTATAGGAGACGAACTAGGTCAACTTTTTAGAGAAGGGTTCGGGTAAGGGTTAGTTGTAGATCTATCCCTAGCCCTTGCCCTAACCCTTTTCCGTCAAAAAATGACTTTCCGATTCCTACATTCTTAATAAAGCCCAGTCTTGGTGTTTTACATACATGTGTGTGTGTGTGTGTGTGTGTTTGTGAGTGTGTGTATGTATGGATGTTTGTGTAAAAGTGTGTGTGCGTGTTTTTGTGTGTGTGTTTGTGTCAGAGAGAAAAAGAGAGACGTTAAACTTCAAACGTTTATTACAATGACAACATGTTTGCAAGGATAATAATTTTTAAGCTTACAGCTTATTTTTACAATTAGTCCTTGTTTCAGGCACCCATGCAAACATAACATAACTATACAATCATTTTAAAATGCCACATTTTACATATATAAAAATTCAACTACAATAATTTTAAAACAAGAACTTTTAACATATCCAAACATCATCTAAACATTATAGAATTATAACATTGACCACCGCCTTGAGCAGCTTTTCAGTTGTAAAAGCGCTATATAAGATTGACATGATATGAACTTTATATTATTTTGTTTCAAGCAAATAAGCACCATAATATGGCAACATGTTGAAAACTGTTTCTTTTAAATATTTTTTTATTATGAATGTAAAATATGCTTAAATAGATTTGTTTTAAATGTCTTCATTGTTTTGTTTTGTTTAATGAAAATGTCCCCAAAAAGAATTTGTCTGTTTACGGTAACATAGAAAAAAAAATAGGGTCGGTAGGTCGGCTTTTTTAAAATTTTTAATCTTTTCCACCTTGGGTGCGATTGTTTTGGCTTTTTCAATGTTTGTTTTTAGAGATTAAAAAAAAAAAGTTTAGGGTCGGGCAAAACATTATGGTACAGAAAACAGACTTTTTGAGGACTTTGAGAACGTTTATTCCGTAAAGACGGTGTTCTAAACTCAAAATTAGTCTTGTACAAATAAATTCTTGGTTTAAGTAAAATGTACTTTGGGGAGTGGTATTTACTTAATTATGTATTTACAAAATTGGTTTAGATAGTTTGGTGCAATATTGTTGTGAACTTTATTTAGTGGTAAAAGGTTTAACTTTTTACATTTTTCATCTGTTAAACGAGTTGTGTAGTTAAAAAAATAATTTTATTGCCCCTCGATGCAATGAATTAATTTTTGTATTTGATTATGACTAGCACCACTCCACACAGTGGAAGCATAAGCAATATGAGAAAGACAAAATATTTTTTTTAATTGTATAAGAGAGAGACAAAGAGGGAGAGAGAGAAACAGAGAGAGACAGAGTCAAAGGGAGAGAGAGAGAGAGAGAGAGAGAGGGAGAGGGAGAGGGAGAGAGGGATAAAGATTTAAAAATCTGCAAAGGTTTAAAAGTCTGGCCGGCTGATGTAAAACGGCTGTTAAAGAATGTAGATAAAACCTAGCCTTGCAGGAGCAAACTCCGCCAGTGGGAATACATATTGACTCATAAAGCCTTGCACGCAAATCAATGAATGGGAGCTATGCATGTTGTGTGGATCCAGGACAACAGGGAGACCTAAAGAGCTTAGAGCTTCACCAGGGGTCCGATGCACGGAGCAGTCATAAAGCATTAACCTAGCCCAATAGCAACTGTCCCAGCTCAAAGCGCCTTGAGAGCTGTAGAGTTGTATCAGGTTTAGTCCCAGACTTGTTGTTGTCTCGGTCTATGCATACAGTGCAGAGGCTGCATTAAACCCACCAATGCAAAGCTAAGTCTTATTTCAGTTTACCATCGAGTATGTGTGTGTATGTGCGTGCGTGGGTAGGTAGGTGTGTGGGCGTGTAAGAGCTTGAGTGTGTTTGCGTCGTATGTGCAGTCCGTGCTTGTATCCTCTTTTCCCATTCTCCACCTCCCCCCCCCTCCACCTCGTGGATGGGTTACGTTGTAACAGGAAAAGGGATGCTGGTCTCGACCTTTGAAGAGAGCACGTACAACAAATGTTAGCTTCGATCGAACTTGCCTGTTCCTAATCACGAATTTGGGAGAAGCGGTGTAAAGGTTCAATACAAAGTGCGAATCCATTAATAAACTAAAGTATTGTGCATGCATAATTATACAGCTTGCGATTGGCTTTCAGTTGGTTTCAGAATCTTTTGAAGAAGAAGAAGAAGCAGAAGAAGAAGAAGAGGAAGAAGGAGAACAACAACAACAATAACAATAACAACAATAACAACATTAACAATAACAACACAGCAATAACAACAACAACAACAACAACAACAAGAGCAAGAAGAACGAGAACAAGAATAAGAAGAACAAGAGCAAGAAAGAGATCCTATATCGGCAAGCGCCTTGATCATCTCTTAACAACAGCTATATAAGATCGATTAAGTAAATAAATAAGAAAAAATAAGAAAGAAAGAAAGAAAGAAAGAAAGAAAGAAAGAAAGAAAGAAAGAAAAAAGAAAGAAGAAGATAAGTAGGACAAAGAGGAGAATAAAGTAGTCAATTAGGCCTAAATCCATATTTTTTAATCGAAGAATCGTGTTAACAGAATCTATTTAAAAAACAAAATAAAATAATTGGTTTTGTGAAAAGATCTATCAAGGAAAGAAGAAAAAGAAAGAAGAAGAACAACAACAACAAAACAAAAACAAGATTTACGAAAAAGAGGAAAAAACAACAAGTACAAAAACAACAGGATAACAGGAATTTATTTCGCCAATTGACATGTAATAGATACAACAATCGGAATATTATTTGGTGTTGGACAATTGCAACATGTTTTATATTGAACAACATCTCTCTCTGTCTTTCTCTCTCTCTTACACACACGCACGCACCCACATGCCCACATACCACATAAGGAGGTGTTTAGTTCGAGGTTGTTGTCTTCGCACCACGACACCAAGCGGTCGAGTTCCTGGCGGTACGATGTTTCGTCGCTGTTGGAGATGATGCCCTCGACCGTGGTGTCGTCGGCGAACTTTACGAGCTGAACACTGTCAGCACGGGACAAACAGTCATTGGTAAAGAGGCAGTAGAGGAGAGGTGAGAGGACACAGCCTTGTGGCGTGCCCGTGTTGAGAATAAAGGTTTTGGAAAGGTTGGAGCCGATCTTGACAGTCTGAGGGCGGTAGAGAATAAAGTTCAAGAACCAGTGACAGGTGGAGAGATGAAGATCGAAGGAGCAGAGCTTGCCGAAGAGTTTCTGGGGGATGACAGTGTTGAAGGCACTGCTGAAGGCGATAAACATAAGTCGAGCGTAGCGGTCGGGGGACTCGAGGTGTTGGAGGACGAAGTTCACAGCCAAGGCGACGGCGTCGTCCACTGACCGGTTGGCGCGATAGGCGAACTGTAGAGGATCCATCTTCTCCGTGGTGAGAGCCTGCAGGTGCCGGAGGAAAAGTCGTTCCATCACTTTCATCACCACGGAGAACCCACAAGAACAAGAACCCAAAGAAGAACAAGAAAAGGACATATATAAAAATACGACTGTGAAAGTATCCGTAGTAACGAAGCGAGGTAGGTATTGGGGACTTCGTTTTTGATGACCAGCTTTGTAAAGACTGTTGCCATCTACGCACTCTTCTAATGAGTATTATACAAGACTGATTCCTTTACAAATATGCCTGTTTGTGTGCTTTCCCACCCCACACTCAACCTCCCACACAACAACCAATTAGGAAATGTGGACAGGATCTGGCTTCCGCTCTTACCTCTTCGCCATCTTGTTGTCATCTGCCAATTTTTTTAACACGAAAAACCTTTGGAATGAAAGTGTATTCGAGATGAAAGGAAACACAAGACAAATTATTACAATTTTTTCTTCTCTTTTTTTTTAAACTTTGGCAGCTGCGGTTTTCAACATGTTCAGCAATCGTGTTCTTATGTTTTTGTTAAGATTTTGTATGCATCATCATCATCATCATCAGCAGCAGCAGCAGCAGCAGCAAAATCATCATCATCATCATCATCATCATCATCATCATCTTCTTCTTCTTCTTCTTCTTCTTCTTTTGCTCCATCTCCCCGTCCTTCTCGTCCTCGGCCTCCTTTTCCTCTTCACCTTCTTCATATTCCTCCTTTTACTCTGTCTTATTTTTCTTCTCCATCTTCTATCGCCTTTCTTCTTTTTTAATGTTTCCTCGCTTCTCTATCTTTTTGCTTGAATTTTTTTTTATTTATTTATTTATCTATTTTATTATTTATGGGTTTTAAATAAATAGGACTGGGTATTCATGTATTCATATCCTAACAATCCTAACAGAATCCGTAATATCGGGGTTTTTTTTTAAATTAAAAATTTATTATAAGCGAAGAGTTCGGGTTTTTTTTTGTTGCCAAAAGTTACGTGCAGAAAGATCATAATATTTTAACATTTCAGATAGAATATTGGGGATTTTAACCGCAAGGGGATTGTTTCACATATTTCGATTTTTCGTGTTTAATGACAATGACATTAATATCTCTGGTTCCAACGAGACACTTAATTAAACAATTTTTGGTCTTAAAATTACTAACACCAAATATTGTGACACAGTGAACCACTACCACCTCTCCCTTCCTCCTCCCTACCTCTCTCTGTCTCTGTTTCTCTCTGTCTCTCTCTCTTTCTTTCTCTCTCTCGTATTCAAAACAAAATAATGGTTGGCTTTTCTTCTCTAAAGTTGTCTCCTGATCTGTTCTATTTTAAACTGACTCTTCCATATTGCCTCACCTGGATGTGTGTGTGTTTGTGTGTGTGTGTGTTTGTGTGTGTTAGTCTATTTTTGTGTGTATGTGTGTGCATTTTTATTTGTGCGAGTGTGTGAGCGTGTTTGTGTGTGCGTGTCTGTGCAAAGAGAGAGTCACTTTGTTTATTACAGCCCCATCCCCAACCATCTTTGACTTGTACTGCCCCCAGTCTCTCTCTATATGTAAGTAATAATGTTTAATGAGTGTGTGAATGCGTGAGAGAGATCTTTGAACTGTTTCTTACTAGGATAACGCCTTAAAATAATAATAATAATAATAATAATAATAATAATAATAATAATAATAATAATAATAATAATAATTTATTAGTATTATTTTTATTATTATTATTATTATTATTATTATATAATAATAATAATAATGATAATAATAATAATAGTTTTTTATAATTATTTTTATTATGATTATGATTATAATTATAATTATTATTAATATTATTATTATTATTATTATTATTATTATTATTATTATTATTATTATTATTATTATTATTATTGTTGTTATTATTATTATTATTGCTTTTGTTGTTTTTCCACTGAAGATCGATAGGCTTGGGAAATGAGTGGCAACAAAAAAAAAAACCAAATCAATTGGTGTTCCTGTTTAAAAAAAAACAAAAAAAACCTCCAGAAGTTAAGAAGAAAAACGACCCTCTGATTTTGTCCCTTAATGTAATGAATGAGATCGGATCAAAGAGTTTAAAGTTGCCGTTAGTTTGTTTGTTTTGGCATTAAAGTTTATAAACTGAAAGACCCCAGAATACTCTAAATAAGCTAACCAGGTCCTTAATTTAAGCATTATAGAAGAATAAACGTTTTCGTGGGGGACTTGTTGATCATCTGAATTTGTTTATTATCGAATAGTCAAAACAGCCAGGAGCAGAAAGGACGAGAAATTATTCGGTGTTTACATAGTGGGCTTACGCAGTACTAACCGCTTAGTGATTTCTAGTGCAGAAAATATGACGAGTCATTTGATCAGAACAAACGGTTACTGACCAGGTTGTATTATTCGAGTTGAACAAATGGGAAATCGCTTGAAGACTTCAAGGACACACGACACCTGCTGGGGTAAATTAGAGGAGGAATAGTGGGTGCCAAAGGGCGCAAGCTCTCGATGACCTCTAGTACTAACTTGCAGCCATCAGACATGAGTGCACTGCCACAAGCATAAGGAAAATTGGCCTGACAATGATCAGGCTGCAAGAAAAAGCAGATCGATGTGATAAACCACTGAGGGACCTAGTGGAATAACAAATATGTTGAAAATAAAATAAATAAACTATTTTATGAGAAGCATTAGTAAGTAAGTCATGAAGTGCCCCAGTGACGTGCATCCATAAATGTCGATGTCGTTAACAACCGTATTTTAAATATATATTTAAATTGTCAAATCACGCGAGGCATTGGATCCTAAAGGACTAGATTGCATGCAGCAGAGCAGAATAGGGCTGTAACAGCTTGATTCAGGACATAAAATATGTATGAATAAATGGTCCAATCAACGACATATATTCTGGATTCGTGTTCACCAGGTTAGCAAAAGCAGGGCGAAATAGAGTGACAAATTGCTTTGACAGCTGTGTTTATGTAATTTCTGTTAAATACTTCACGAACAGAAAAAGACACTGTAAAAGTATCAAAATTATAAGGGATGTTGAGCTAAAGGGTGTATTTTGTTTTATAGTATCTCCCGATTTATGAAGAAGAGTGGTAATATTGCGGCATTGGTTGTGAAAGCTGTGTAGGACACAGGGACTAACACTAAGAGTGACCAAGTTGTCCCCGCAATTGTGTCTATAGAGCTGTTGCAATGGGGTTTTTCGGACTGAAAACAGTAACGAAATAGACAAGCAGGGTTATAATATAGCTTTACTTAGAGATCTGTTGAGCATTGGACTAGGCTAGACTAGGTTGCATGGAATTGGATGCAATTCCCTTGGGATCCGTGTTAATCATACGTGGACCATTGACTATACAGTAATGGAATGGTAAACTGCTGGACTGGGTTATAGCAGTTTAATTCAGGTGAGCTGCATTGTAGTCTTTTATACAGTACATTGGTTCTGGACGGGAAGCTTGGGGAATTTTGCTTTGTAGGTCTATAAGATACTGTTACAGTGCGCACTTCCCATATTGTTGAAACCAGAATGGGATATAGTTAATGGTAATCGCTCAGCTATTTGTGTTTTAGATCTTCTGTCTGAGTGTCGCTGATTCATGCGTAGACCTCGCCCTCTATTTTTGTTTAATTTTGCCATTGTACTAGCATTGACAGTAACAGTGACAAAGAGTGACCAACCTGTACACTCTGAACCGGAAAATTGAAGAATTGCACCTGTAGGACTTAGGACTAGCCGTAACCAGCATTTATGAAAGATTAAGAACTAAACAACTTTAAGATTTGTTGTATTTATGTCTGTTTGACTCTGGACGAACATTAACAATAACCGGGCTGTAGGATTTAGGGTGCTATGGAGCGGCAGTGGCTTCAGAGAATTGTGTTTCGGCCTGTTTCTGGGTAGGGGACTAACAGTGCCCAGGTTGTAAGAGACTGGGCGGGATATAGAGGTAATCGCTCAGGGACGAGGGGCACAGGAAAAGATGATGAGTCTGTCACTCAGGGCTGGCGCTATCAGGACAGTGGCAGGGGAGACGGGTACAATCCCATAGCTCTCTATAGCTGTAGGCTAAAAACAGATACCCTGCTATTGCTAGCCTGGACCACGAGGTTTTAGTGCTATAGAGGCTCAGCTCAGAGTTCAAGGTCTCGAACCTTTTCATCTTTAGTGTTTGTGTTATTTGTCTTTCCAAGATATATAGTCTGCGTAGGTCTAACATAGCTAGCTGATTGCTTACATCTGCCAACGTTACTTTATCACACTTGAATTTCTTGATCTGTCGATGTCTTTTACATCGAAATCATAAGACAAAACAACATCAAAATCACATTTTAAACGCAGGACAGGTGGTTAAAGTATCAGAAGAAACAAAACTTGGTTAAGCTTTAATTGAAACACCGCATGCGCATGCAGGAAACCTGTTACAGGTGCTATAGTACAAGCCTATTAGTAATACCGGTCTGAGCATGCAGCAAGGGATATCTTGGATGCCAGAATAGTTCGAATGGTAAAGCGCCACGATGATGAGGATGATGATGATGATGATGATGATGAGGCTGAGGATGATGATGATAATGACAAAAGAGGAGGAGGAGAATGAGGAGGAGGATGAGGAGGAGGAGGATGGTTATACTACAGTCGTCATCCACTTCAATCATATTCTAAATGTCATACTTTTAAGATGACTCTAACGGTGCGAGCACTGGCCGGCTATCTTACTCTGTTACAATCAGTTTAGTGCTTAATTCAGTAAAAACAAGATGACAAGCCGTTACAATGCATTTACACACACACACACACACTTAGCCGAAAAAAAACTTTTTCAAAAGTTTTTTTAAAAATTGTGCGTTGTTTTGGCTCGGCTTTATCTTAACGAAGAAAAATGAAAACATAAAATGATAGGCCACTATCTGAACTACCTGCAAACAACAACAACAAACATTTATGAACATCGGCTCAGCCAATTTTAAAATACAGCGCAAAACGCGTTTAAATAGGGGTGAAGCACAATGACCTTGGACTTTGAGACAGCCTAAATACACGCTTAACAGTAGTAGCCTATTTGAAAAGTAAAAGGACATTAATTTCGGTTCAGTTATTTTGCGATAGGGAAAAAAATTGTGTTTTGAACACAACGTGAATCTCGGAGAGAAGGTCTGACTGACAATCGGGCTCCCATTTGAAGGATGGCCATAATTTGAAGTACCTGTTTATCAAAACTCAACAAAATCGCTTCAACTGTTTTGGAGATATTGAGCAAAACGCGTTTAGCAGCAAAATGACTCCAATGATCTTGACCTTTGCGGTTGGGCAAAACTGATGGAACGGAAGGCAGGTTTGTAACCTAGGTATTATTCCTATGAAGTTTAGTCAAAATCTGTGAAGTGGTTCTTGTGTTATGGCGTCCAACGGACCGACCAACCGACCGACAGACACACCAATAAGTGGCTCGTCCTGATTCCCTTCTATTTCAAAGTGTTTCAAGAACAGTCTGGAAATACAAAAACAAGCATTATTGAACTATTCAGTGCTCCTTATAAAACACAAAACAATATAATAAACATCATCATGTGTAAGTGTCTGGAAATACATTTGAATGGCGTGCCATCTTGTATTGTCGTGGGGAAAAAAATGCGAGCATCTAACAGAGCACGCCAACTCGTTCGCCTGTCTCCACGTTTGTTTAAATTATTGTGGCGTTATTGTTATTGTTCCAAACAGTGACAAACTAACCGTGATAAGCACTGTTTATTTATTTTTCGTTCTGTCTTCTTTTTTCTTTCTTTCTTTCTTTCTTTCTCTCTTCCCTTTTTACTTTCTTAACATTTTTGTAAAATTATAACCATAGCGACAGTTGGCAAGTTGATAAGATGGCAAGCCATTCAAATGTATTTCCAGAAATTCACAAACATAGCCGAAGAATAAGTATTTTCAAGTGTTAATTTTCTAGGCCATGTTATAACTTGGCTAAATCATAGAGAAGCTAAAGAAAATATGGAATGATTGGCCCCTTTCTGAGCTATCTGCCAGCAATAAAAGTACCCAAGTTGTCCCAGCCAATTTTTAGATCCAGCGCAAAGCGTATGTAAAAAAAATGGTGCAGCACTATGACCTTGACTTTTGAGAAGGTACAAATAAGAATGATCCAACTTGCTTAGCAGTAGTTAAAGTATCCGCAAAGAAAAAGGATGAAATTGGTTCAGTTATTCTTAAAATAAGGCAAAACCAGCAACACCAATGGCATCAGCACGGACATCAAAGTCCAAGGCCAATCCCTCAACACAATGCATAGCTTCAAATATTTAGGAGCCATGGTATCAGACAATGGGTCCTGACAAGAAGTCCTCTCCAGGATCGCACAAACAACTGCTGCCCTGGCGAGGTTGAAGCCAAGTTGGAAAGACAGGACCATCAGCCTACATTCCATGGTAAGACTGCTGCGCTCCCTTATCATCTCTATCTTCCTATACGCTTGCGAAACATGGACCCTCACAGCAGATCTACAACGAAGAATACCAAGCATGGAGATGAGGTGCTACAGAAGACTTCTGAGCATTTCCTATACCCAGCACATTACCAACGACGAAGTCCGACAGACCATCACACAAGCCATTAGACAACACGATGATCTGCTCAAAGTGGTTGACGCGCAACAGCGGACCACAATCACTCTCGCTATCGTACAAACATATAACTGTCGCACTCTCAACCAAAATGTCCGCTGGCGGTCACCTATAGTTGTTAAGACGAGAAGAGACAACCACAAACACAAACCACAAAATGATAACAGAAGAGGATGATTACAATCACTGTCACACTTTATTCATACAACATGCATACCCACTTGCATACCCATGATAATAATTATAATAACACATCATCTAGAATAGAATTCTTGCATATAAGTCCCAGAGTCTCTGTAACACAGTTACTGGAAAATAATAATGTCCAGAGTTCCACAAACACTACTGAATGTTCTCTGCACAGAAACTACACCAAGTTCTCAATATATTATAGAATAAACTGTTCAATAATAAGAAGGAGGGAGGGGAATGAATGGGGATGGTATGAAAGGACGGTACTGGCCTGAATTCCCAGATGAGACTTCCGCTGATACAATAGCAGACTAACTGCCAGAAGTCCTAGTGAAGTCAGCTCCTATGGTTATACAACCAGTGTTCCCTCCACACACAAAAAATGAGAGTCCTTGGGACTCCCAGGTATAAAATTTTAAGAGTCCTTGTGCATATTTTGAGAGTCCCCAAATCAGTGGATGAACGGGTTTTGGGCCCAGTCAACCAAGTCAGAAGTGAAATGATCGTGTATGATAGAATTAAAGAATGGATTAACGAAGATTTCTTTTGTTCAGTGAATGTATTGCTTGGAGGAAGTTTACAATGCGCGCGCATGCGATTTTTAAGGACGACAACTCCCGACACAATCTTTAATCGTCTGCAATGGCAGTCTCAGTTGGGTTCCGATTCTGATGATGCCGTGAATTAGTTCGCCACTCGTTGATCGTATTTATGACTTCAGCGATTCCCAAAAAATGTGTGCGTCCACAGGACGCACACATGCAAATTTTCTTGCGTCATTTTTAATATTTTGTGCGTAATTGGCGCACTACTGTGCGTAATCGGGAACACTGATACAACACCACTGTCATCTGCGTTGCATCACGTGGCTTTGTTGACATCCGGAGAAGACCAGGCCAGCAGCATTCCATGACGTCGTGGAAGAAGTCCGGCATGATGGCCGCCGTCACGATGAAAGATGAGAAGAATGATGTGAAGATCGGTGATAAACAAAGAGATCCTCAAGGCGATGATGTAAGGTGACACCGCGAGCCTGCAACCATTTATGACAGGTTACAGTACAATGTCTCATCCCCCCTCGTCCTCACCATCCCTACCATCCCCCTCGACGATCACCCCCTCCCCCCTCTTCTCCACACTCCCCTAGAGTGTCCTCTCTCCGTCAATGGGCTCTATGCACAAGTCGGCGGCATGGTCACGTGGCGCGGGAATAACAAAGCGGTCATGGCAATATTTCATCTTTCAGTGGAAATCGATGAAAGGAAATGTTCTTTTCTTTGCATAAAGGTTTACGTCGAAGTTATAGCATCCAAACGCAGCACAGTACTTCACCATTTTCAAACTCGAGCAAGCCGTGTTATTCCCGCAGCACGTGACCGCCACGCCTTTGTGCATAGAGCCCATTCTGTCAATCTCCACGCACAATAAACAATATATATGCAACAATAAGAAAAACCCTGAAAAAGAGATTACATGCCATCTGGCTATTCATAATACATGTAAGCATATCATAATACCATTTATCTTACTAATTCAACCTAAACATAACCAGAATTCACTGGAGGCAACCATGACAGGTCTCCCTCTCATACTTCACCTTCCACCCGCTAGCATACACTCTCCCTGTACACCAGCATTCACGCAACATACGTTCCCTGTTTACACAACCACGCCATCCACCCCCACACAGATGATGCACTCTCACAAGCATGCGCGCACAATACAGGACCACCAAATATACAGGCATTACTCACCCAATTCGGCTCTTGACTGAGAAACAGAGAATCACTGGCCAAGTGACAAAAGGTAGATAGAACTGACCTCCAACGTGTGGCAAGTCACCGGCACAGGCCTATCCTGCGCTAGTAGTAGCTACCCAATAATGAGTCCAGCTGTCACTGCATATTATGCCGTCGCATAAACTCACACCTAACTGGCGTCAATGACACTGGCAAACACTATTCTCAGCTTATCCTACTGACAACTAATTATTCGTTGACAGGTCCCAGCAATAAGCTTCCCTGGTACTACCACTTCCGACAAAAGAAGGACTACAAGTTATTATACTTTATCACACACTTCCTGTCCCTTCTTACTGTCACGTATTAAACACTCTTCTGGTTTACCTACGTCCTCTATCACCTTCAGAGAATACAGCTTTACACTTAGAAACAACCTTCTCCAAGGCTTTCTCCCTCTGTTCTGCCTCGTTCTTACCCCTGTCACATTGCGACTTCGCATTTCAAACTTTTGAGAGCTCACCAACTGGTTCTGGTCGGTTTGGCAGCTACGGAACCGCTCGCTCCACACACACACACACACACACACACTGTACTAGGATCATCTACCAATCCGAGTCCATCTACGTATTTATCTTAATCACTGCCCTACTTCTTATTTATTTCACGTCGCACCGCGACAAACCTCCCCCTCAAGACGAAGCCTGCTGAGTTCAAATTCATTTCTCATTCCATGGATCTACTCAGATAATCTGCTTCCAAGTTCTTTGCTCCTGCGATCGCTCTCACTTCAAATGAGTAAACTTGCACTCAGTTGCAGTTGCAGCGCCCATCTTGTCAGTCTAGAATTTGCTGGCTGGGTTCTCTGCAAATACTGAAGAGGATGATGGTCCGTCTCGATGATGAAGTGTCGTCCGAACAGATATGGCTCGAACCGCTTGACTCCCCAAACCACCGCCAAGCATTCCTTTTCGATGGTCGAATACTTCTTTTCGGCCGGCAGCAGTTTCTTGCTGGCATACCCCACGGGATGCAGTCCATCTTCACTCTCCTGCAGCAACGCGGCTCCTATCCCTTGATCCGAAGCATCGGTTCTCAAGATGAAGGTTTTCTCAAAGTCTGGGAGTTTGACTACAGGCTCATTAGTCAACAACCGTTTAAGTTGGTCAAACGCCTTCTGGCACTCCCCCGTCCAGACCACTTGTTTTACTGTCCTCTGAGGAAGATCGGCGAGTACCTTTCCAAATTCTCCACACAGTTTTTGTAGTTGAGCCCTTTTCACGCTATCCAGATCCGGGCAGATATCTACATCTCCTGGTCCTTCGGTTGCACGCAATGGAATCAGTGGTACCTCCTGACCATAACCTGATGCTTCCAATGGTTCTTCCTGTTCCTCTTGAATCACCACTCCAACTGTTGGGATCGATTCCGTCCTTGGATGGTACAGCTTGAGTAGGTTGGCGTGGTATAAACATCTCTTCCTGTTCCGCAGAATGCGGTAATCGCACTGACCAACTCGCTGTAAAATCTCATACGGTCCTTGCCATGCTACTTCCATCTTGTTCTTCTTTGTAGGTAGTAACAATAACACCTGCTCGCCCACTTTGAATTGCCGATCGACTGCTTTGGCATTGAAGTTCTTCGCATGACGCGTAGTGGCTTGCCGCAGGTTTTGGTGAGCCAACTCACACGTTGCTTCTATCCTGTTGCGTAAGTTCACCACATACTCCGCGATCGTTCTACGTTCAGGAGTCTGATCTTCCCTTGTCCAGAGCTGTCGCAGAATCTGCATTGGCCCACGAACTGTTCTGCCATAAAGTAGTTCAAATGGGGAAAACCCCAACGATTCTTGCGGGACCTCCCTGTAGGCAAACAGCAGTGCTGGAATGAATCTATCCCACTCTCGAGGTTGCTCCTGACATAATTTCCTCAACATGCTCTTCAGTGTCCCATTGAAACGTTCTACCAAGCTGTTGCATTGGGCGTGGTATGGTGTTGTACGCAATCCTTTGATGGTCAGAGTCCTGTTGATCTCCATCACCTCGCCGACGAACTGTGTTCCATTGTCCGTAAGGATTTCCTCTGGTACGCCCACTCTCGTCCACATCTCAAAAAGAGCTTCGGCTACAGTGTCCGTGTCTATCCTTCTGAGAGGTACCGCCTCAGGGTATCTTGTTGCGAAATCCACCACCACCAGTATATATCGATGCCCCCTTTCAGAAGATGGTTTGATGGGGCCTATCAAGTCAATTCCAACCCTCTGAAATGGCTCTTTCACAATGGGCATAGATCCAATGGGTATTCTTCGCACGTTGCCCTTAGGTGTAGTACGCTGACAGGTATCACACGTTCGGCAGTACTGGCGAATGTCTTGACACATCCCTGGCCAATAAAACTGGTTCCATATTCTGTCCTGGGTCTTTTTGGTACCAAGATGACCACTCATGGGAGGATCATGTGCAAGTCGCATGACTTCTTTCCTTAAACTTTTGGGCACCACCAATTGTGTGTAATCCACTCCATCACGTCCTGAGTACTCTCTGTACACACATCCACTTTTCCGGACAAAAGCTACCCTACCAGTCCGATGTTGTATGTGAGGTAACTTCTCATCAGCAAAGTGGCGAACTCTGGCCAATGAGTCGTCTGCGTTCTGGAGCTCTTGCAGTTTCCGTGGTGTCATGTTCAGTTGCGTGGGTTCTGACACTACCAACTTTCCAGGTAATTCCTTTTCAGCTTTTTCCTGAGCCCGGGTTTGGACCGGAGCAGCACACCTGTAGTGTCGTTGCACTGGAAACACTGG
The DNA here is from genome assembly GCA_036898135.1 of Oncomelania hupensis. Lineage (NCBI taxonomy): Eukaryota > Metazoa > Mollusca > Gastropoda > Littorinimorpha > Pomatiopsidae > Oncomelania > Oncomelania hupensis. Next base: position 106,738,286 of record CM072511.1, read on the forward strand.
AACATCAAACTTCTCTCCTGAGACGTTTTTGACGCAGTTGGGTATCAGCACCCCAACCATCAAACCTGGGATCAGGGCTGCTTCCACTTCTCCGGTGAAATATGGAGATTCTAAATCTACCCATGCTGTCCAAACTCGTTCCACATGGTTCGATGATGCCAGGAACACGTCTCTTTGCCATCCGGTCAAACCATTCTTTATCAGTTCCTGTCTGACACATAGGATTTCAGCGCCTGTGTCACGCAAAGCTGATGTCGAAATTCCATTCACTTTGACTTCACATCTGAACTCATTCACTTGCGGCATAGCACTAGCCTCTGTCACGTTGCTTACTCCTCCCCCTGACCTCCGCAATGTAGGACAATTTCTCTGAAAATGTCCTGGCTGTTTGCACTTGTAGCAGAGTTTGGACGCCGTCTGGTCTCTACGTGACGTGACATTGGATGTCTTCAAATTATCCCTCGCTGACGGCTGACTTCCCCTTTCCTGCTGAGGTCTCCTGCCGGACACTGTAATGGCCGCCCGAGCGTCGGTGTACTGCTGAGCGAGAGTTGCAGCCTCTTCTACATTTCCTGGTTTCCTCTCTCTGATGAATGTGGATAAGTCTGCAGGCAAATTATCCATTAGTTGCTCCATGAGAACTAAGTCTTGCAAATCATCAAAGGTAGCAGTCTTACCTGCTAAGCTCAACCATCTTGACAGGTATAACCTGGACCTGGCAACCAGCTGTCTGTAGGTCTCGTTCCCCTCACGACGTGTCGTGCGAAACTTTTTCCTGTAAGACTCTGCTGTAAGTTTGAAACAGATCAACAATGCTTCTTTCAGAACATCATAGTTTGCTGCTTCCTCATCAGTCAGACCTACATACACCTGTCGAGCTTTTCCCTTCAACAGAGTACCCATCCTGACAGCCCATGAATCTTTCCTCCAATTTTGAATTTTTGCGAATCTTTCAAATTGAGCTAGGTAGGATTCCAAATCATCTTTATCTTCCAAAAATGGAAGTCTAAATCCCATTGTCTCGAACTGGGTGTCGGTGTTGGCTTTAGGTTCTTTAACCCTAATCTTGGCTAATTCTAGCTCAAGTTGTCTCACTCTTTCTCGCTCCTCTCTTTCAAAATGTCTCTCGCTCTCTTCTCTGGCAAACTCAATAAGATCTTTGCCCTTCAGATCAAGATCCTTGCCTATCCTTAGGTATTTCTCTAGTCCCACATCCTCCCCCTTGCTTACCGGGGCATCTTGGCCTACTCGTGACACACCAAATCCGCCATAACCTCCTGCGTCTGTAGTACCACCCCCATAGCCCATTTTGCTAAATGTGTACTCTCCAGATGCTATGACCTTTAGTTCTGTATCCATGTACGCCTCACTCCTAGTGATCGACTCTGTGGTACTAGTTACCTGATAGAGAGAACCATAGACTTGGCTAGGAACATCAGGATAATCCCCCACCGAGGGCGAAGGGGTTCTATACACTTCAGCCATCCTCCTTCTCCCACTCAAGTCTCTTCGAGATTTCCTCTCTGATCTTGCCTGCTCACGACTGCGTGTATGTGCAGCAACAGGGCTTAAATCTCCTTGATAAGACATGATAAGAAAAATACTGACCAAAGTTTTTGCCTATCTTATACTCTAATCTATCCTAACTCTAAATCTACACCCTAACAACCTACTCTAAACAACTATACTAAATCGCAGTGGCGCAACTCAACAGTCGCTTGTCTACTAATCACGAAGCACGAAAGTGTAAGTAATGTCGTACGCCCGAACACTTGGTGGTCCTGGGTCCCTTCGCCGTACAGCTTCCCGGACTCCCTCCAACCACCCACCGGCGCGCATTCAATCACCCACACAAACACACTAAGGATCAGCACAGGCAACCACACACGATGAGATGTAAACAGACACACACAGGACAAGACACTCAACAACTAGGTAACTATGGGGCTAGCTGGTCTACACCACACTAGGTCCCCGGCATCTCCACCATTTGACGCGCAACAGCGGACCACAATCACTCTCGCTATCGTACAAACATATAACTGTCGCACTCTCAACCAAAATGTCCGCTGGCGGTCACCTATAGTTGTTAAGACGAGAAGAGACAACCACAAACACAAACCACAAAATGATAACAGAAGAGGATGATTACAATCACTGTCACACTTTATTCATACAACATGCATACCCACTTGCATACCCATGATAATAATTATAATAACACATCATCTAGAATAGAATTCTTGCATATAAGTCCCAGAGTCTCTGTAACACAGTTACTGGAAAATAATAATGTCCAGAGTTCCACAAACACTACTGAATGTTCTCTGCACAGAAACTACACCAAGTTCTCAATATATTATAGAATAAACTGTTCAATAATAAGAAGGAGGGAGGGGAATGAATGGGGATGGTATGAAAGGACGGTACTGGCCTGAATTCCCAGATGAGACTTCCGCTGATACAATAGCAGACTAACTGCCAGAAGTCCTAGTGAAGTCAGCTCCTATGGTTATACAACACCACTGTCATCTGCGTTGCATCACGTGGCTTTGTTGACATCCGGAGAAGACCAGGCCAGCAGCATTCCATGACGTCGTAGAAGAAGTCCGGCATGATGGCCACCGTCACGATGAAAGATGAGAAGAATGATGTGAAGATCGGTGATAAACAAAGAGATCCTCAAGGCGATGATGTAAGGTGACACAGCGAGCCTGCAACCATTTAGGACAGGCTACAGTACAATGTCTCATCCCCCCTCGTCCTCACCATCCCTACCATCCCCCTCGACGATCACCCCCTCCCCCTCTCTTCTCCACACTCCCCTAGAGTGTCCTCTCTCCGTCAATTCTGTCAATCTCCACGCACAATAAACAATATATATGCAACAATAAGAAAAACCCTGAAAAAGAGATTACATGCCATCTGGCTATTCATAATACATGTAAGCATATCATAATACCATTTATCTTACTAATTCAACCTAAACATAACCAGAATTCACTGGAGGCAACCATGACAGGTCTCCCTCTCATACTTCACCTTCCACCCGCTAGCATACACTCTCCCTGTACACCAGCATTCACGCAACATACGTTCCCTGTTTACACAACCACGCCATCCACCCCCACACAGATGATGCACTCTCACAAGCATGCGCGCACAATACAGGACCACCAAATATACAGGCATTACTCACCCAATTCGGCTCTTGACTGAGAAACAGAGAATCACTGGCCAAGTGACAAAAGGTAGATAGAACTGACCTCCAACGTGTGGCAAGTCACCGGCACAGGCCTATCCTGCGCTAGTAGTAGCTACCCAATAATGAGTCCAGCTGTCACTGCATATTATGCCGTCGCATAAACTCACACCTAACTGGCGTCAATGACACTGGCAAACACTATTCTCAGCTTATCCTACTGACAACTAATTATTCGTTGACAGGTCCCAGCAATAAGCTTCCCTGGTACTACCACTTCCGACAAAAGAAGGACTACAAGTTATTATACTTTATCACACACTTCCTGTCCCTTCTTACTGTCACGTATTAAACACTCTTCTGGTTTACCTACGTCCTCTATCACCTTCAGAGAATACAGCTTTACACTTAGAAACAACCTTCTCCAAGGCTTTCTCCCTCTGTTCTGCCTCGTTCTTACCCCTGTCACATTGCGACTTCGCATTTCAAACTTTTGAGAGCTCACCAACTGGTTCTGGTCGGTTTGGCAGCTACGGAACCGCTCGCTCCACACACACACACACACACACTGTACTAGGATCATCTACCAATCCGAGTCCATCTACGTATTTATCTTAATCACTGCCCTACTTCTTATTTATTTCACGTCGCACCGCGACAGTGGTGAAAAAACGGAAAGTCCGATGGTATGGCCACGTCACCAGATCATCAGGTCTTGCAAAGATCATCCTGCAAGGCACAGTGCAAGGAGGTAGAAGAAGAAGAAGGAGACCGAAAAATAGGTGGGAGGACAACATTTGAGAATGGACTGGTTTGACACAGCGAAACCATCAGGGTTGCTGAGGACAGAGAAAGATAGAGTACGCTGGTTAAACGATCATCTGTGATCATCTACGACCTCCGAGTTACGGGCCGGGATAGGATAGGATAGGATAAGATAGGATAGGAAGGCAAAAGGTTTGGGTTTGTAAACAAAAGAGAAGGACCGACCGACTAACCAACTGACAACCAACTGTACTGCTGCTGAAGGATAGCCCATGATCTGAAGTAAAACAGAATCGTTTTAGCAGTTTTTGAGATATTGAGCAACACCTAGCTGTTTAGCAACAAAATGACTGCAGTAATCTTGACCTTTGCAGTAGAGCAAAAAAAATGCACGGGAATGCCTATGGTCAAATTCTGTTCAGTGGTTCTTGAGATCCCACCAGACCGACGGACATTTGGTTTGTTCTGGTTCCTCCCGGCTACTTCAAATAAATAAATAAATAAATAAATAAATAAATAAATAATAATAATAATAATAATAATAATAATAATAATAATAATAATAATAATAATAATAATAATAATAATAACACATTTTTTTATTTAATAACAGAGAACAATATGAAATTCAAATAAAATAAAATAAAATAAAATAAAATCGATACATCGAAAAATCCCTTTACCACTATAAATCGACGCATATCGTCAGCGGAATTCACTCAATCAGCACCTGTACTCATCTCTTTTTATAGCTGTGATAAAAAAACAACTTTTCTTTTGTTTTCAATCAACATCAACGTCTTGTATAGTCACCACCTCTGCAGCCTCACGTTTAACGTCATCCACACTGTGCACGTAATTATAAGCATCAGCATAAGAAAAATGGAAGCAAAGACCTTTGCACTGGTCTTTAATACTCAGTTATTCTTTGAAATCCTCTCATTTCCCCCACGTCCCCTACCCACAACAGACAACTTCTTTTTCTCTCTCTTTGGAGCGTAGTTGGCTTAGCGGTGTACGCCGTGTACTCGAATATCTGGAGTATCCTATCCTATCCTATTCTGTCCCGTAACTCGGAGGTCATAGGGGCACCACAGATGATCGTTTAACCAGCGAAACTCTATCTTTCCCTGTCCTCAGCAACCCTGATTGTTTCGCTCAGTGTCAAACCAGTCCATTCTCGAATGTTGTCCTCCCACCTCTTTTTCGGTCTCCCTCTTCTTCTACCTCCTTGCACTGTGCCTTGCAGGATGGTCTTTGCAAGACCTGATGATCGGGTGACGTGGTCGTACCATCGGAGTTTCCGTTTTATCACCACTGTGAGCAGGTCATCGTGTTGTCCAATGGCTTGTGTGATAGTCTGTCGGACTTCGTCGTTGGTTATGTTCTGGGTATAGGAAATGCTCAGAAGTCTTCTGTAGCACCTCATCTCCCATGCTTTGTATTCGTCGTTGTAGATCTGCTGTGAGGGTCCATGTTTCGCAAGCGTATAGGAAGATGGAGATGAGAAGGGAGCGCAGCAGTCTTACCTTGGAATATAGGCTGATGATCCTGTCGTTCCAAATTGGCTTCAACCTCGCCAGAGGATTTCCTGTCGGGACCCATTGTCTGATACAACGGCTCCTAAATATTTGAAGCTATGCACTGTGTTGAGGGATTGGCCTTGGACTTTGATGTCCGTGTTGATGCCATTGGTGTTGTTGGTCATTATTTTGGTCTTCTCTGCACTTATTTCCAGTCCATTGGCTCTGGAGGTGGTGTCAAGCCTCTGCACCAGCTGCTCAAGTTCCTGGAGAGGAACAAGAACTTGAACTGGAGTATAATAATAATAATAATAATAATAATAATAATAATAATAATAATAATAATAATAATAATAATAATAATACTAATAATAATAATAACAACAATAAATTATATAAAATAAAATTGAAAGAAATTACCCTGTTACACTGCGACCCTACTCCTTCGGATGAGAGTATAAACCGAGATGTTGTCTGTGCACGCACGCAGTATAACTCACCGGGGCAAGAGCAGTAGTGGTTAAAAGTTTGATCTCCGTAGTGGCTGTTCTGGACCTGTTCCAGTTTAACTCCCCTTTAGTGTTTTACAACTATGTTTGTTGAGGGGCTGTTCTGGACATGTCCTGTATTGACTCTCCTCTTGCTAGACTTTCACCAATAACCATTGCTAACCAGATGGGGCAAGTCTGAAAATGATCCAATCTGACACCACTCCCCCCACCTATTCCAGTTAAAATTGTCTCAGAATAACTCCCGAAGAGTGCATCTGGGACTGTGTTAGATTTACTCTCCATTGAAAAGGGAGCTGATTCGCACTGGCCCAGTTTACCTCCTGGTCGTTTTTTATGTACCGAACTGTCTACTGCCAAAGTATCTCCCTGGTGGCTGTTCTTGCACACATAGAGAGTCAGTCTAGTTCATGACATTGATCGTCTTTATGTAATCTTTATTCCCCGATTAACTCCTGGGGGTTGATTTGGGACACAAGGGGGGGCCATTCTTGGCCATGACCAGACTAACTCCCGTGGAGTTAATCTGGGCCTGGGCTGGAACTAACTACTCCCAGGAGTAAAATTGGTAATGAGAGTGAGGGGGAGGAAGGGGCAGTGTCGGCACGTTACAACGGCTACTCAAATACACCCATCACGCACTAGGTCCATTCCCGGTCGCCAAGGATTGTGCTGTCTTTCGGGGGGTCAGACTATGCGCCCAAAAGGTCGCAGGTGGGCGCCTCGGGCCGCGTGAGTTTAGATCCTGTGTCGACCAGCGCCTTGAACAACTCTTGAGCTGGAAAAGCGCTATATAAAAATGATAACAATTCTCTCTCAACCGATTTTATTGGTCTTTTACCTTGAGGGCACGCTATCCTCCGTCAACCTCTCTTCTTCTTCCTATTCTCCCCTCCTCTCCTCTCCTTGCTACAGCAGCACCAACAACATTTGCGGGTCAACGGCGCGACATCTCGGGAGAGATCGGGACGTGGCAGAACTGTGGCGTGCAAAGTCATCAAGTAGTATTGTGGTTACTGTCCGCAGAGTATTTGAGACGCGTCAAACTTACAGCTTCACTTCTAATAGAAAGTTCGTGTGCTTCTCGGCTGTTTGTAAAGAGTTAGAATACTGTTTATAGATTATCTGACAGGCGCTATTGTTATCTGTACTGCGATGCATCGACTAACACTATACGAAGTTTAGGACTATAGACCTACGTGAAAAACCGTCGAGTTTTGGCGCAAACGGTGGCGTTTTTTGAAGTTTTTGAATTGTTATTTTCTTGGACAACTATTTTGTTGTGTGTTTCTCGACTTGAATTGCCATGATGTTGTTTCTAGATTATAATGTGAGGCATTGTTTTAATAAAGATTGTACTGCCTGTACTGCGTTGCACAGACTTAAACAACGAGAAGTCTAGGACTGAACTTGAGGAAATATACATCGGTTACCACACATTTTGTAATAATAATAATAATAATAATAATAATAATAATAATAATAATAATAATAATAATAATAATAATGTACCCGATTTTTCTCCAGGTTACTAATCAGGCTCAAAGATCGGCGATCTGTACCATTTATATAGAGAAATAATTCCTTATTTGGCAACAATATATATCATGATTTATTTACGTAAACAATGCATTGTTTAGACCAATAATAAATTTTTTACGAAGAAAATATATTATTTGGAGAAATCTTACATTGTTTGTCAACAAATGATTATTTAGAAAATATGCTTCTAAATAAAGATTATTTAGTCTTAGATGAAATTTAGGAAAATAAATATTTTATAAAGGGAATTCCATACTGTAGTACTTGGATTTTGAGAATCAGTGGTCTTTGTGTGATGTACTAAAGTAGTGTTCGTTGCATGTGATAACCAAGAACGTTCAAATATCTAAAAGAATCCAAACGTCAAAAGAGCTTCAAATTTCCTGTCGGGAAGTCATTTGCACGAAACCAAACTTATCCGCGATTCAGCCTTTTTCAAAATTCATTATTGTATGTTGTCAGGTCCTGTGCTGGTACCAATATAAACCCTTTTGTTTGCTAGGCCTAAGAAAATATGCTCGCTAAAGTCTCATGCCCTGTATCCATGGAAAACACGAAGTTGGGCGTTTTACAAAGCGCGGGGACGCAGCAGAGTGGCGTTTTGGGCGGTTCTAGTTAAGCTCGAGACAAGTCAAGATGAAACAAGATCGAACTAAACTTTTTAAAATAAAATACAATTTAATAATTCGATCTTGAATATCTCTTTTGAGCTGGAAGCCCCGCTATACAAGAACAATAATATGGATTTCTTATACTTTCATAATGTCGTGCCAGAAAACGGTCAAGCAAGAGTAGTTAGCTAGTCGACTGGTCTTGTCTCTCTAACTCGAGTTTGCCTTCGCGTAAACTGAGATGCAACTGCCTCGCTGCATTATGTTGTTCTGGGCTTTTGCGATAAGAAGCTGTCAGTTCTCTCTCTACAACGCCTGCTATTTGTTTACAGATTGTGTAAGACACCAGCCTCATCACTCCTGTTAGAATGAAAAGGTAAGGACTATCACCTGGATTCATAGCTACAGATATTTGATTGTAGTAATGTGTTTTTATTTTTCCAGTAGGGTAGTAGGTTTGGTGCTTCTGACGGGAAAACCTATCATCTCTCTCTAGACGTACTGTTACTCCCACAAAATCCTGAAACGATGGATCGAAAATTTTTTTTGAGAGGTGTGGAGAAAGGGAGGTAGGTGGGTTGGGGGGGGGGAGAGGATCGGCTTCATTAACTTTAGTCACCTTTCTTTTGGCGAGACTATTTAACTCTTTGTGTTTTGTGCTACCTAGAGAAGAGAAAATGTTCCTATTCCTTTTATTATGTAGACGATGCATTTTCCTGATGTTTCCTGTCATAAACGCTTCGTCAGGCTGGTTTTCAGAAAATAATCACGTTGATTGTTTACAAGTTATGTGAGACGCACGAATCTTAACCTTTCAAGCTCTTATAATTTTGTGTAACTTTTATAGTAAAGTCCGAGGGTCTGGTACATGGTACTGTTCCAATGAGATCGGCGTGGCATTTGATGTGTAATGGTAATGGCGATTTTTATTTTAAAAAATAAGCTTTAAAAAGTCTATATGCATTTAGCGAAATCAAGTCAAAATGGATAATTAGTTTTTTTTCCCATCACTTCTGTGATGAGATACATGGCAGCAAAATAGTTTTCGTTATACAAGAGTGAGTCAAATGTAAATATGTCGTTTCCTTAGATATATGCACGTGAGATTATAATATAATATTCATTAAACACATGTACGAGGGCCTGCATGATATCGACGAACATAACTATTTACTTGATTTTACCAAGATATGTGTGAACGGCTGCAGGACTGACTGGATGTGAACAAATATAATATAATAAAGAAACCACCACTACAAGAACCGAGATTCTGGTTAAACTACAAGTAATTTTATAAATCTGTCTCTGGAATATAAGGGTTTTAACGTTCACACTACAACAACCGAGATTTTGGTTAAAATACAAATATTTCAATAAATATAATATATTATCTCCGGAAATCAAGGTTTTAAAACACTAATGGGACAAATCATCACGTCGATGTATTAAAATGAAAGACAATTGTACTTAAACACTATTCGCCATGAAATATCTATAAAAATGTGTCTGTATATCAAGCCATTGGACATAAAAGCGTTGGCAGTAAAGCGATGACCATTCCCGTTAATGTTAGTGATGACATTTTTCTTTTACTTTCTTTCCTCTTTCCTTTCCCTCGGCCATCTTCAGGACGGGAAAATCCATTTAGGAAATGAGCCATGCAGTCGTCTCCTTTTTTATGTGATCCGATCGATATGCTACAATCGTCAATGTCATTTCCATATTACAGACGCATCCTCCATAAGAAAGAAGTGTGAGATTGTCTCCCTTTGCTGCTCTTTTGCGTTTTTGGTTTGGAATTCCCCCTCCCCTCCCTTCCTCCCCTAAACATCTAGCTCTCACTTTTCATAAGGGAAGTGTTAGATTATCTCCTCCTCATTTTTTCTGCTGCTATTTTTACCTTTTGATTTAAATTTTAGGCTCCTTAATTTTAAATTCTCAGGGTTCGGTAAAAATTCTTATTTGATGCTGGCTGTATATATTGAGGTGTATTTATTTCCTTTTCGCGGAATGAAAATGTGAATTGACTTCGGAAGTTTTTGAAGAACTTTCTTCTCCCCTTCATCAGCTTTACTCGCAGTCTCACAGTTTTGCCTTGATTTTTGATTTTATTCTCATTTCCATGAACTCCACTGAACTTTAAATAAAAGAAGGAGAAATTAAAATGCTTATGTGCATATATTTCAATACATGATGCATTCCTGCTTCCTGTACTACAAGACGTTACCATATCATGCTTGTTTTTCTTGTTACTATAATAAAGCGTAGGCATCTTAATGAGGTTAATAACCATTTACGATGAAAGTAATTTTAATGGTCAGTGAGATCCGTCTCAGCTGAAAGTCCTAATGTAACCTAATTTACTATAACCGCAGTATCAATAGCGGCGGTTTGCCGACAGATGGAATGTCTAGGAGATGTAGACAACAATACGCTTTCGTCTCGATGTATGTACTTAGTAGGAAGATAAACAAGCTGCGAGATTGATAGTTTGTAAAATGTGTTTAGCACTACTTCAGGTTAGCCCACAGAGGTACCAATGAAATCGAAGTCTTCCTAAGTATAAAAGCAGTACAGTAGTGTGGAATTGTTGGTTTTAAACACAACATCCTACTTTAATCAGCAATAGTGTCGGAGGCTTAGGAAGTAGATAACACGCGGTTTTGTAGAGTGTCAGTTAAATATTTCCAGCACTACATCAGGGTATAGATGATACAACTTTAAATCGAGGTCTGCCTGATGCAGATAGCGGCATTCTGGAAATCTGAGTTTTAAAAAATCTGATTAAGATAAACAACATTTTCGAGGTATTCGGATGGGAGTATAAACCGAGGTCTAGTCCGTGCACACGCGCATTGTATCGCATGGACTTTAAAGATCATGACGCTCATGTCCTAGACGGGTGAATGCCGGTCACAAATACACCCAGCACGCACTAGGTTCCTTCTCCCGGTTACACGGTATTTACCAGAGCATCAAGCCTTGCAAAGACCATCTGCAAGGCACGGTGCAAGGAGGCAGAAGAGAAGGGAGACAGGAAAAGAGGTGGGAGGACAACATTCGAGAATGGTCTGGCTTGACACTGAGCGAAGCCATGAGGGTTGCTGAGAACAAAGAAAGATTGAGTACGCTGGTTAAACGATCATCTGTGGTGCCCCTACGACCTTCGAGTTACGGGATAGGATAGGATAGGATAGGACCACGCTAGTGTTGATATATACGCTCCTGTGCTGATGTAGACGCGACGTCCCTGTCCCTCGACGTAGTCTTGCGGGAGCCACGTAGTCCCGGTCTGTTGTTCGCTCACGAAGCAATTCTTCGGCGACTACTCGCCCTTGCAGTCAACCCGAAACTTTCGGGGATGTATTTTTATTTTATTTTTTTATTTTAACAACTTTATTATCACCAAGGTGAATTTCGGGCACTTTCATTTTCGAAAGTACAGCAGCCCCAAGTGAAGGGCTTAACCCAAGGTACATGCTGGACGTTGTTCTTGTCACCGGCACTCACCCGTCTAGGACATGAGCGTCAGGATCTTTAAAGTCCGTTATGATGGAATGCATGCGACACAGACTAGACCTCGGTTTATACTCTCATCCGAAGGATGTAGTCCCAATATGTTGGTCCATTCCGACGCAACTCGTTGGTGGCTACCCTCGATGACTGTCTCTCGTAACGTGAATCCTTGACGATGGCGTAGATCGAAGCTTGCCCCCCAAAAATGTCACACGGTATTTATCAATAGTCGATTTAGCCGCGATGCTTGATTCTTGGTAAGTGTAACTCGAATTCTTTATCCACGCATCCTGTCCACTCAGCAACAAGGCAGGAGTCGTCGAATTAAATTTTCCAACTTTATTCAACAAACATCAACAACTGCATACAAGATCGCTTTCCGAAAATCACTACAAAAATCATCTTACAAGCAGACAGTGCATTATTTATATAGCCTCTCAGCAATCGAGAAAAAATGTCGAGCAGGCTGCAAGTGGGTACTTCGGACGTCTTGAGTTAGATCCTGTATCGGCTAGCGCCTTGACCGGCTCTTGAGCTGGAAAAGCGCTATATAGAAGTGGTAAAATAAAATAAATATATAAGATAAATAAGTCAGTTGACTGAGTATCTGCGGAGCAAATCCATTTATCGTTAAAGCGTATCAAGATGTGAACACTGATGGATGTGTGGACAAAAGCAAAACACAAACAAATAAAAAACAAGACAGCGGTACACTTCTTAATGCTCTTTTAAATGTACTTAGAGCGGAGGTCTTGCCTATGAGGTAAACTACAATAGTTTCGAAGTCGTATTAATTAAGAATATAAATAAGTCGTGTGATTGAGTGTTTCTATTAAAGAAGGAAATCCATTACTGTTACCGCGTACATGAGGATGCATTGAACCGACGTCGGCTTGCTATAGACAGCTGTCCTCTGGAAATCTTCATTACTATTTAGAAGTCTGCCCATAAGGTAAGCATCAACTGCCTCGCAGGCGTAGTAAAAAGATAAGTAAGCAATGTGAGATAGAGTGTTAATGAAGTTTGCTATACTTCAAAGCATGTAAAGCGGTAAACATTCAAGTTACGTCTGCTTGAAGTAGAACCGGTACTCTAGAAATCATCTTAGTAGGCTACGAAGGTCTGTCTTAAGGTAAACATCAATAGTCTCGAAGTCTTGTTAACAAGAACTGCAGAAGGAAAGCAAGACTTGGTGTCTACGATAAAATGGAATGTTGGTTTAGCCGTAGAGGTCAGGAACTGGTTTCCCGTTTTCTGGGTGTTTGACGGTTGTGCCACAGTACATGCAACAGCACTGCAACTTGTTCGAGCTGCAAATTCAAATATGATAGTTCAATTCCACAGAGATGTTAACATTTTTGTTTTTTTACATCGGGCGATAGTAGACAATTGAAAGATGTAGCCTAAGGTGATCAAATACTGTTTGGGACGATAAGATTTAGAGGAGTTAGAAAACAAACGAGCGTTGTATTCTCTTATTTGCTATTTTAACTTAAAAGAATTTACTAATTATATAGAATAAAAAAGTTGCATGAGTGACATTACATACCTGGCATGTCTGCAATCAAAACCAATAGCATCATTAACATGTAATTTGAATTGAGAAGTGTCACGAAGAAAGGGGTTGGGGGAATGGGGGGTAAGCTCTTAATCTCTTGCGCTGTATTACCTCCTTTGTTAGGCTAATGATGCGATGACATTCAGGAGAATTAAGGCTAGGGCTACTAATTAAATGAGAGACAGGCAAGGGGATAGACGAGAAGGATGGTAGACTACACTAGTTGAGAAATTCAAATACAAAGGCCAGACAGGATAAGTGCAATTTCTAACTATTTGAATTTATTAATTCGAAGTGGGTAGTCTAGGTCAAATAATTCTAAAGTGAGTCACTGGGATAGCGTCTATTTCAGTAGGGAGTAGCTAGGTGATATTCTGGGTAGTCGATATCTGGGGTACTAGGGCTACTGTGGACTGATCTCATCACAGGGCAGGAGTGTATCTGTATGGTTTCAGAGTCTCTCTGATAATCTGGCGAGTGGTGATTCTCGTAGGTCAATCACTTAGCTGGTTATAGGAGGGCGGTGGTTGTTCCAAGATAGTCTGGTTGGACTGATGACCAGGCTTTAGCGTCGCGTGGGCAGTGATGCAGGTCAGTCGGTCACGCGGTGATGCAATGACCACGAGTGCTTGTCTTGTGTGAGGTACAGGTCTAGATCTCAGCTTTCGTTGCTAGCTGTCTAGGAAATGGCGAAGTTCAGAGTAACGCTTCTCGTTGACTCCCTGGGTTGTCAGGGGCCTGCAGCGGGTCAGCGACTGGAGGATGATCCAGGGCCGGGGTAATTCGCCCGGTACAGGAGCCGTCTGTAACGCAATACAGACTCTGTATCAGCGGGGGATAGGTATGTTCTGGATTCAGGGCCTGTGGTGCAATTGCCCGTCTCAGAATTCAAATTGGCTGACCGGTCAAGGTTGAGCCGGTGCATATACCAACAGTCAAACAATGCAACTAGGTTTACAGGGCCAAAGTGGAGTTTATTGGCAGCCGCTAATATGTGATACCTTCGGCGCATTAAGATGGGGTAGTAGCAACAGGGGCAAATATTTATACAGTGGGGCATGGAGGAAATGCAAATGGAATAGGTACAGGGTAACGGGGTTGTAGGCAAGGGCTGTACTGGGGACTTTAATCTATGTGGGGGCAGCATGGCATGGGATATTTACACAGGGGGCTAACATGGAGCATACAAGTATAAATTCAAACATGTCATGAGTCATATACAAGGTAGAAAATATGTGCAAGGAATAAATACATGTCACAGCAACACATCAAGGCAAAACTATAAACATGAACATACATATCGACAGGACGTATGAACACATTGGGCGAACGACGGGTGATGGGTTTGCTACATGACAAAGAGTAAGTTCCCTCTCTTACCTTGAATAAGACGGGTGGAAGCACACGAGTACTGCCGTAGCTCAGAGGTCCCTCGGTGATGGAGACGTGTCTTCGGATAAGTCGTTGTGGCTTCAAGGCTGGAGGATTTTCGACTGACACTGAGTCTAACTTTGTATCAAGCTTTAACAGGGTTTCCCCGAGGGGCGGGGCTTAAGCGAGTTGGCGAGCGAGCCTGCTATGGATGACTGGTTGAGTGAAGAGTGTGGCTGGCTGAGTGTGAGGGATGACTGGTGGCAGCTTAGCTCAGAGGTCGATTGCACGCCTCGTCACAGAGGCCCCCCCCCAAGGAAAAAGGCGAGGTCGTAGGCCTCGACTGAGACGCGGCCAATCAGCTCTGAGGTCGGCTGCCGGGTGAGACGATGGTTGGAGATGATCCGTGTGATGTGGGGCGATGCAGGGTTCCGGGTAGTAGATGGCGGATGCCCAAGGCTGGGGTCCGCGGGGCTGCCGGGTCTCGGCTACGGTTAGTGGGCGGCGGCGGGTATGAAGGCTGGGGCGTCGGCCCTCAGTGGCGACTCGATGGAGTCGGTGGCGGGGTGGCGGCTGAGGAAGTCTGCGCCGTGGTTGTCTTTTCCTGGGATGTGCTCCAGCTGGAAAGAGTATGCTTGGAGCAGCAGAGCCCACCTCATCAGCCGGGCGTTGAGCGATTTAGATGTCGCCAAGAAGGAAAGCGGCTGATGATCCACTTGGACGGTAAAGTGTGAGCCGTAGAGGTACAGCTGGAACTTCTGGACTACCCAGACGAGGGCGAGACACTCCTTCTCCGACGTGGCGTAATTCTGTTCGGCCGGCTTTAGCTTCCGGCTGGCGTACGCGACGGGGAAGAGCGTCGGGGCGTCCGAGGAGTCCCGTTGGAGTAGAACGGCTCCGAGGCCTACGTCGCTGGCGTCCGTGCGCAGGACGAAGGGCTGTCCGTGGTTGGGGAGTCGCAGGACTGGCTGTGACGTCAGCTTATCCTTGAGCTCCTGGAAGGCAGCTTCACATTGCGGGGTCCAGAGGACTCGGTCCGGTGCGGTTTTCCGGGTTAGGCTGGATAGTGGCGCGGCGATCCCGTTGTATCCGGGTACAAACTTTTGATAGAAGCCACTCAGTCCCAGGAAGGACTGGACATCTTTCTTGGTCTTGGGGCGTGGCGCGTCTCGAAGGCGCTGGACGGTCTTTTCCAGAGGCCGGAGCTGTCCATGGCTGATGGTGTGGCCAAGGAATTCCAGCTCTTGGTATCCGAACTGGCATTTGGTCGGCCGGGCAGTGAGGCCAGCTTCTTTGAGGCGGCGTAAGAGTTGGCGCACCACTCGTAGGTGCTCCTCCCATGTCTCCGTGGCGACGAGTATGTCGTCCATAAAAGAGTGTAGGGACGGACAGTGGAGGGGGTCCAACAGCTTCCGCATCATCGTGCTGAAAATACTTGGGGCATTGTGTAGACCAAACGGCAGAACGTTAAACTCATAGTGGCCGTCCATCGTGCTGAAGGCCAGGTACTGGCGGGATGAAGGGTGCACGGGGATCTGGTAAAAGCCCTTGCTCAGATCCACTCTGGAGAAATATCGGGCGGACTGTAGCTTTGCAAACAAGTCTGTCGGGTCGGATAGGGGTCCGGGCACGAACTGGGTTACGAGATTCAACTGCCGGAAGTCGATACAGAGGCGATGTTCTCCGCTGGGCTTCCGTGATAGCACTATTCCTGCGCTGTAGGGGGAACGGGAGGGAGCGATGACTCCGGCTTGTAGCAGAGCCTCTACTTCCGTCCTTACTACTTGCTGCTGGGAAAGTGGGACGGGGTATGGTTTCTGTCGGACGGGAGTGGGGTCCGTCAGGGTTAGTTGGACTTCTTCTAGGTCCGTCCTCCCAGGAATGTCGGTGAGGACTTCCCTGTATTCTGCTACGATGGCGCGTAGTTGGCGTTGCTGGCCGGCGGGGAGTGAGGGGTCCAGAGAGACGTCCCGGAAGGATTCCTTCCCTTTTAGCGGAAATTCGGCGACGCCGGTCTCTGTACCGTCTACTTCGACGGCCAGCGCGACCGTGAGTAGCGAGTGGGTGTCTGGGGCGGGTGCGGGTTGCTCCAGGTACCGCTTGAGCAGGTTGATGTGGTGGGTCCTGGGCTTTCCGCCTACCTCGATGCGATAAGTGGTGCGTGAGAGCTTCTCCAGCACCGGGTAGGGTCCCTGCCAAGCTATGTCTAGCTTGTTCGTGCCGCTGGGGAGAAGCAGTAGGACCTGGTCTCCTACCTGTAGTTCTCGGTCCCGGGCGCGGCGGTTATGGTAGCGGGCTTGTCTTTCTCTCGCCTTCTTCAGGTTGGCGGAGGCTGCTTTCCATGTGGCCTTGAGAGTTTCCTGGAGCTTGGTGACGTATTTCGTGGCGTCGACCGGTGCCTCGTCCAGTTTGGCGTCGGTCCAGCTACGTCGTAGGGCGGCTAGAGGTCCAGAAAGGGGTCTCCCAAAAAGCAGCGTGGAAGGCGTGTATCCGGTGGAGGTGTGCGGGGTCTCTCGATACGCAAAGAGAGCTGACGGGACGTAGGTGTCCCACGCTTCGGGCTGTTCGTCGGCGATCTTGCGGATAATCGAGATGAGAGTCCCGTTAAGGCGCTCGACCTGTCCGTTGCTTGCGGGGTGGTAGGGTGGAGTTCGGATATGGCGAATGCGGAGTAGTTGGAAAACTTCCTGCATGAGTTTTCCGGTGAACTGGGACCCGTTGTCGGTCAAGATGTTGTCCGGGAATCCGACTCGCGTGAATATGGTGACGAGCGCGTCGGCGACTCGGGCGGCGTCGATCTTCGGTAGTGGAACGGCCTCACACCACATCGAGCAAGCGTCGACAAGGGTAAGTAGATACTGGTTCCGCTTCTTGGTCCGCGGAAGGGGTCCTACTATGTCGACGGCCACTCGCTGGAAGGGCGTTCCGACGACGACGGTGGGGCTGACAGTGACCGGTACGGTGTGATGGCGGGGCGAGTATCGTTGGCACTGGCGACAGGACTTGACGTAGCGCTTCACGTCTTCTGTCATCCCGGGCCAGTGGTACTGTGCGCTGATGCGTAGAGTGGTCGCTCCTATGCCCATATGTCCACTTAGGGGCATGCTATGGCCAAGTTCCAGGACTTGGGGGCGAAGGGTCGCAGGTACGACGAGTTGCGAATGGTCGTCCTTCTGACGGAAGAGGAGTCCGTCCTCGACGAAAAAGTCCCCGGACTTGGGTGGAGTGCGTGCGGCGGGAAGTTTTCCGTAGCACTTGCGGAGGGTGACGTCGTCTTCTTGGGCCTTCCGGATCTGTTCCGGCATCTGGTTGGGGATCGGGGGTGGTGTCGCGGCTGTTTTCGCCTGGGCGCGCGTCTGGACGGCGGCCATCGACTCCACAGGCTGGGGCGGCATACCCAAGAATACGTAGCGGCATCCTAGGATCAAGTCATACAGGGGCTGGTCCATCACGGCCGCTTGAATGGTCCCCGTGACGTATCGGCTGGTGACTTGGATCCGGGCTATAGGGAGCGTGGTGCTGGGTTGGGACGCGTCGGCCAACTTCAGGGTGATAGTTTCGCCGGTCAGGTCTTGTTCCCTGATGAGCGAGCGGCGGACGACGGCGTCAAAGGTGAGTCCAGTGTCGTATAGACAGTGGGCTGGGCGATCGTTGACAGTCACTTGCTCGGTGACGGCCGGTCGGTCGGTGGGAGTGACGACGGGGGTTACCGGGTTCCCGTCGGGAGTAACTTGGCGTAGGGCCAATACTGTGCCTTGTTTGCGACGCTGGTCGCTGATGCGGCGAAAACACTTCTCGCGGGTGTGTCCTCGGCGCTGGCAGTAGCCGCAGTAGAGCTCTGTGCTCCGCTTCCCTGGCTCTGCTCCGGGGTTTGGGCGTCCTTTAGGCGGGTGTGGACGGTGGTTCGCTGGCGGGACTGGCCGGCGAGGCTGGTGGCGGGTATCTGGTGACGAAGGTGCGGGGGGATCCCGGCGAGGCTGTCTGTCGTCGGGGTGGGCGGTGAGGTAGCGGTCCGCGACGATGATAATGTCTTCTAGTCGGGCGGCTCCCTGTTCGGCGGCGAAAGTCCGAAGTTCCGCTGGCATTGTCCCTCGGAGTTGCTCGGCTAGCATCAACTCGAGCAGTCCGTCGTACGTTTTTGGTTCGTCCGTTTGCTCTATCCATTTGTCCCGTAGAGTAGCTAGCCGGTCGGCAAATTGCGTAAACTTCTCCCCTTTCTCTCTCCGGGAGTTCCGGAAATTCTTGCGGTAGTGCTCACCTGAGAGCTCAAATCCATGCAGTAGAGCTTTCTTGAGGGCGGGGTAGTCGCCCTCCTCGGAAGTCGGCGTCTTGGCCAGGATTTCATAGGCCTTCCCCTTAAGGCCATGACTGAGCTTGCGATACCAGTACTGGGGGTCAAGGCTGTTTTCTCCCGCGACCCGTTCGAATCGGGCGAGATATACTTCAATCGACTCGTCTCGTTCGACGAATGGGTCCAGGGGAAAGTTCATCCCCGGAATCGGCGGGGGGATTGCGGATATTCCTGCGCTGGCGGCGAAGCTGGGGGCGATGAGCGAGAAGTCTTCGCTCACGGGCGATGCGATGCCTAGATCGCGGCGGTCGCGCTCAAGCTGGAGAAGTGCTTGGCGCCGTTCCAGTTCCTTGTCCTTCCTCTTCTCTTCGAGTGCCGCGACCCTCTCGTCCTCCTCCTTCCTCCGTGCGGCGGCCCTCTCCTCCTCTGCTATCCTCTCCTTCGCCTCCTCTCTTCTCCGCTCGGCGGCTCTCTCCTCCTGGGCTACCCTCTCTTTCTCCTCTTCTCTCCTCCGTTCGGCGGCTCTCTCCTCCTCTGCTATCTTTCGGGCGGCGGCCCGTTCCTCCGCGGCGATGCGCTCTTTCTCCTCCTCTTTCTTCGCATCTCGCTCTTTAGCCCTCTCCTCCCTCTTCAACTTTTCCTCGGCCACGTCCGCATCTACGCTGGCTAGGATGTAGTCCTTGAGTTCGGTGCCGGCGAGCCCTAAGCTCTCGCCAATACTCTTGTACTTAAGCGCAAGCTCTCCCCGGTCGGCCATGGTAAGGGAGGTGACTTACCCTGAAAAGTCCTAACCGGAATGAGGGGCGCACACAAGGGGGTACACTGACGGAAAACAAGGGGGTGGGCTGTATGAGCTACGATGAACCTGCACAGGGGCGAATACAACACAACACAACCACAAAGACAAAATGCAATCAATCAAAATACCAAAATGAATGCAAAAAAAAACCTTTTTGAGACACCACCACTCGGGAAAGCCAGTAAGGGACCTATGGGGCTATGCTGTACACTAACTAGGCTTAGAGGGCTGGGTCCTATCTATACTGGGCTGGGGAGGAATTTAAGCTAAGTCCTTAGTCTCGTCAAGTTGGGATGGGAAACCTAAGTCTTTAGTCTCGTCGGGGTCGCCAAAGTTAATGTCACGAAGAAAGGGGTTGGGGGAATGGGGGGTAAGCTCTTAATCTCTTGCGCTGTATTACCTCCTTTGTTAGGCTAATGATGCGATGACATTCAGGAGAATTAAGGCTAGGGCTACTAATTAAATGAGAGACAGGCAAGGGGATAGACGAGAAGGATGGTAGACTACACTAGTTGAGAAATTCAAATACAAAGGCCAGACAGGATAAGTGCAATTTCTAACTATTTGAATTTATTAATTCGAAGTGGGTAGTCTAGGTCAAATAATTCTAAAGTGAGTCACTGGGATAGCGTCTATTTCAGTAGGGAGTAGCTAGGTGATATTCTGGGTAGTCGATATCTGGGGTACTAGGGCTACTGTGGACTGATCTCATCACAGGGCAGGAGTGTATCTGTATGGTTTCAGAGTCTCTCTGATAATCTGGCGAGTGGTGATTCTCGTAGGTCAATCACTTAGCTGGTTATAGGAGGGCGGTGGTTGTTCCAAGATAGTCTGGTTGGACTGATGACCAGGCTTTAGCGTCGCGTGGGCAGTGATGCAGGTCAGTCGGTCACGCGGTGATGCAATGACCACGAGTGCTTGTCTTGTGTGAGGTACAGGTCTAGATCTCAGCTTTCGTTGCTAGCTGTCTAGGAAATGGCGAAGTTCAGAGTAACGCTTCTCGTTGACTCCCTGGGTTGTCAGGGGCCTGCAGCGGGTCAGCGACTGGAGGATGATCCAGGGCCGGGGTAATTCGCCCGGTACAGGAGCCGTCTGTAACGCAATACAGACTCTGTATCAGCGGGGGATAGGTATGTTCTGGGTTCAGGGCCTGTGGTGCAATTGCCCGTCTCAGAATTCAAATTGGCTGACCGGTCAAGGTTGAGCCGGTGCATATACCAACAGTCAAACAATGCAACTAGGTTTACAGGGCCAAAGTGGAGTTTATTGGCAGCCGCTAATATGTGATACCTTCGGCGCATTAAGATGGGGTAGTAGCAACAGGGGCAAATATTTATACAGTGGGGCATGGAGGAAATGCAAATGGAATAGGTACAGGGTAACGGGGTTGTAGGCAAGGGCTGTACTGGGGACTTTAATCTATGTGGGGGCAGCATGGCATGGGATATTTACACAGGGGGCTAACATGGAGCATACAAGTATAAATTCAAACATGTCATGAGTCATATACAAGGTAGAAAATATGTGCAAGGAATAAATACATGTCACAGCAACACATCAAGGCAAAACTATAAACATGAACATACATATCGACAGGACGTATGAACACATTGGGCGAACGACGGGTGATGGGTTTGCTACATGACAAAGAGTAAGTTCCCTCTCTTACCTTGAATAAGACGGGTGGAAGCACACGAGTACTGCCGTAGCTCAGAGGTCCCTCGGTGATGGAGACGTGTCTTCGGATAAGTCGTTGTGGCTTCAAGGCTGGAGGATTTTCGACTGACACTGAGTCTAACTTTGTATCAAGCTTTAACAGGGTTTCCCCGAGGGGCGGGGCTTAAGCGAGTTGGCGAGCGAGCCTGCTATGGATGACTGGTTGAGTGAAGAGTGTGGCTGGCTGAGTGTGAGGGATGACTGGTGGCAGCTTAGCTCAGAGGTCGATTGCACGCCTCGTCACAAGAAGAAAAACAAGCATTAAAACTTCTGATTGTCTGATTCTGCTACAATGGAATGATGTAACATTCTAGTATACTTCTATATCAAGTGTCTCTGAGGCGGTGCTTTACTTTCGAACTGTAAATAATGCAGAGTTCAAGATCAATACTTTGGATCTAGTTAACGTTTTCTACAGGACTTAGTGATTTCTGTTGTACTGTCATGCTAACTCTTGGAAGTTAGAATGCCGCAAGTTTTATGATTGACGTTGCATGCGGTAGTTTTACATTTTGTTTTTAAAAACTTGCTCTGTCAGTTACTTTTATTATTATTTGATTATGCGCCACAGGAGAGAGAGAGAGAGAGAGAGAGAGAGAGAGAGAGAGAGAGAGAAAGAGAGAGAGAGAGAGAGAGAGAGAGAGAGAGGAGAGAGAGAGCCGAGGTACTAGGTGTAGTGTAGTGTAGTGTAGTATGGTATAAGCTGGTGTGGTGTTATGTTGGTGTAAATTCTGTTGTGGTGTGTGTGTGTTTGTGTGGGTGTGGGTGCATTGCATTGCTGCTTCATTTCAAACTGCCTATGAACTGAACACTAGCTGGAGCGTTTAATTGCAACACCTTGCTGCCGTCATTACCGACTATAATTATAATCCAATCAAGACAGCCTAATGACAAACTTTAATTTTCTTTCATTTGTACCGGTCCTTTCCTCCAAACTCACCCTGTTAATTACAAAAATGCGTGGTTTTCATGCAAAGTAATCATCCTTTTTTCTTCTTTTTTATTTTATGCAGGATTCCACACCAAATGATGTAACACACGCAAGTCTCGCTGAAGATAAACCAACGGCAACTCTACTTGACGCGTTGAAGACATCTACGTATAAACCAACGACTCCGTCTTTGGAAATAGGTCTACTTACATGTTCTCGTGCCACTGTTTGGAATCGAACACTGCAGTGCAATTTGATGCTTGGAGTGCTAATGGAGATTTGTGAATACATGACATACCGCGACACAGAAAGAAGACGATTGCTGAAACCTACTTCGTCTTGCCTCTCAAGTGCACGCAGCACGTAAACGTAGCTAAAAAAAATTAACTGATTTTGGGTGGCAGTGGTAGTAATATTTGTGTTGCAATAAAGGCAAACCTCCATTCAGACATTTTTTTCTTCTTTTTGTGTAAATATATAGTTCTGCTGAAGTTTAGGATTCTCAGTGAGTACAGTGCATTACGTCTTTTCTTGAACGTTTGAGTGTTTTGATGTTCGCTGTGTACGGATTATTTCATTGGTTCATTGATTACGCTCCAGATCCTTTTGATTGATCGATCTCGTATATTGCAATCAGTGTAAACTAGGTGAAAGCTTGCGCCATTAATCGATCTTGCATAGAAGGTCTATTACAGATCGATATCTAGGATATCAAAACACAATTTGGACTGCTCTGTATAGTATGCAGTAAAAAGAAGTGTCGAGAAGGGTTTACGCTACCTTTATTAGGCTATATCGTCTGCCTTAAATTTATCTGGAATACTACTGCAGCTCACTTTAGCTTTTCGTCTTGCATTACTTCATGATGGAGTACTGGTTTGCCTAGTGTGGATATATGGAAAAACAACCTGCCTGCCTGCGATTATCCTAAGATAGATCAAGGGGTCTGACACCTTTAGGCCATTTCTTTTTATTTACCTGGAATTGTGGTCTACCTTTCGTGGAATATAAAATCTTTCTCGAAGACCCGAACCCGGGTTTCTTCAGATCTTACTCTACTTATTGGCCTTCTTTTGGATGCCAAGTAATCTCGTGTCTGACTTCGTCATGGATGTCTCCTGGCTGACCCTCCTTCATCTGCTGTGCACACTGTTGATTTTTATTGGTAAGTAATAGAACTGTTCTTTACTTTTTAACAGGTTGTGGTTGTTGTTGTGTGAGTTTGGGTGGTGGTGATAGTAGTGGAGTTGATGATTATTATGTCGTTATTTTTGTTGTTATTGTTATTGTTGTTGTTGTTGTTGTTGTTGATGATGATGATGATGATGATGATGACGACGACAACACTGATGATGATGATGATGATGATGATGATGATGATGATGATGATGATGATGATGATGATGATGATGATGATGATGATGATTATTATTATTATTATTATTATTATTATTATTATTATTATTATTATTATTATTATTATTATTATGAAGATGACTAAAATGTGGTTATATTCAATGTCGCAGCTCCCGTCTTTTTCGAGCATAAGATGTTATAACAGACACAATTTGATTTTGTCATCGTAACCAGGTTAAGATCGAGTCCATACTAACTGAAGTGAAATAAATAATAATATTTTATACAGAATATTCATCATTCCAGCAAGCTAGCTGTTATTTGATAAAATCCACCCAACCGCGACCATACACAAAAATAAAATAAATGAAGGAATAATCAAAGCTTACCATCTGGTAGTCACACAGTCAACAAGTCAATCAATCAGAGGGAGAGAAGATGTGTGTTTAGGGGAGGGAGGGAAGCGAATGGGAGTGAGGGTGGGGGAGGAGGGCGGTGACGGTGAATTAAGAGAGACAACACAAGAAAACTGACACACCGACAACATAAACTGTTCGGAAGAATGAGAAAAGCAGACGACCGGCAAGGAGCTAACTTTATTAACCCAGCTTCTACCCTAGGCAAATCACGTCGATTGGATTGATCGTTTTCACGAGTGACTGCCTCATTCCACCATTCCACAATCCTGGAATGTTGTCGCCTATTTTGGGTCTTGAGCTATGGAATCTCCAGCGAGGGAATTCTCGAGTGATGTGTTAGGATTTGAGGTTATTGAGAACAAAAATGTTAAAGTTAAAGACGACAATGACGATGATGATATGGATGAGAAACAAAGAGAGGAGGAGGAGGAATCGATAGAGTAATGATAGTAAAAAAATCAGCAGGGTTCGGAATAGGGTAGTTATTCCACCGCCTTGAACAGAACATCAGAACATAAATCAGATATATGGATTGCTGGCAGTCAGTCAATCCATCAGTTCGTTAGTCAAATAAAAAAATTGCGCCGCGTATTATCTTCAAGCACCTTTTACCATGACAATCAAACACAATTTTCGTTATCACTATGCTTATAGAGTAGAAAGATTCCAGATTCCAGTAAAAGGAAAAATGAAAGCGAAATTCCTCCCAGCCGATACAGATCAGACAAGATGAAACTTAGCACTGGTCAGGATAATAACGTGATAATAGTGCGAGACACTCATTTGACAGTTAGTCAGAGACCCTCCCGATTCCTAATCGCCACCTCATGTTTACAAGTGTCGTAGAGACACCCTGGTTTAGCTGGGACCATTTAGGGTACCATTCGTTGGCTTCTAATTTCTGAAGAAGCTTTTAGCGAAATGCATATTGCGTCTTTTATGCCCTTTGGCTTAAATAGCTATCTTTCTCGTCTTCTTCTATGGTATTACTATTAGTATAATTATGAATAATGGTTTAGCCTAGACCAGTTAACTGACTTTTATATTCGTACAGTTAGATTATAAGTATAGTGTTATATAACTGTAGTATCCTATCCTATCCTATCCTATCCCGTAACTCGAAGGTCGCTTGGGCACCACAAATGATCGTTTAACCAGCGTACTCCATCTTTCTCTGTTTTCAGCTACTCTCATGGCTTCGCTCAGTGTCAAGCCAGTTTATAATCGAATGCTGTTCTCTCACCCCTTTTTAGGTCTCCCTCTTCTTCTACCTCCTTGCACTGTGCCTTGCAGGATGGTCTTTGCAAGACCTGACGATCTGGTGACGTGGCCATACCATCGGAGTTTCCGTTTCTTCACCACTGTGAGCAGGTCCAATGGCTTGTGTGATGGTCTGTCGGACTTCGTCGTTGGTGATGTGCTGGGTATAAAAAGAAATGCCCAGAAGTCTTCTGTAGCACATCATCTCCATGCTTTATATTCTTCGTTATAGATCTGCTGTGCAGTAAGATGGAGATGACAAGGGAGCGTAGCAGACTTACCTTGGAATGTAGGCTGATGGTCCTGTCTTTCCAAATGGGCTTCAACCTTGTCAGGGCAGCAGTTGTTTGTGCTATCCTGGAGAGCACTTCTAGTCGGGACCCATTGTCTGATACAATGGCTCCTAAATATTTAAAGCTATGCACTGTGTTGAGGGATTGGCCTTAAACTTTGATGTCCGTGTTGATGTCATTTGTGTTGTTGGTCATCATTTTGGTCTTCTCTGCACTTAGGTCCATTACATAGTGTCAAGCCTCTGTACCAGCTTTTCAAGTTCTTGGAGACCCAGGGCTGTTTAACACTTTTCAGCCGCTTCACAGTCTTAAAGGCCTTCTTGCTGTTGTTCTTTGTCAGATTGTTCTCTATTTCCTGGGATTGCTCTTCTATATATTAATCGGCAAGCCGTTTTAGATCACGAGGGGCCGTTTTAGCCAACCAGCGGCTTTGTTGTGAAGCTCGATTTGAGCTTCACTTTGCTCGAATTTGTGCAGTTTACAGCTGAACTGTCCGTATAATTGCTTCCACGCGAGTTTTGCCATTCGCCGCTCGATCACGCGCTGCCGATACAACGAAACATAACATTATTTTCGATCGCTAAACGGCTTTATTTTGCATTTTACTGCCTTGAAAATGTACTAAAAAACACGTGGTAACATGTGCGAGTCCAACCAATCACTCTTGACGTTGCCTACGGCAGGCCCCGCCTTCATTTCCGGTTTGCGTTTAGTGATTTCGCTCCGTAACCTTCATTTCATGAGTTTGGTTGTGATCTCACCTTTAAATCGGCGTTATATTGTTGTTCAATGCAGTTGAAAGTTTATAACACTAATAAAATCGAGGATTCACCATGTTTAGGATATAGTACCTAAAATAAGTCTTGACAAATATAGCAGCCGGTGGATCAATGAATAGGGCGCTTGACTTTTATTATTTTTTTTAATTTAATAATACAGAGGGAGAGAGATAAAAGAGAGAGGGAGGTATAGATAATAAAGAAAAAGAGAGGAGAGGCAAATAAAAAAACAAAAAAGGGTGCAAGTAAAATGCCAAAAATAAATAAATTAATAAATATATAAATAAAAATAAAATCATAGCACGGGTATTAATAACTGCTTCATATTAAAAATTATTTTCATTTAACCATGATGCATGTACTTTTTAGAACACTTAACATCTTATGCTTTTTTTAATTTGGTATAGGTAGGTATGTTAAAAAATTTTTTTTAAGAAAATAACATTATAGTTTTATTGTAAATTTCATAGCATAATTAATTGTCATTCGATTCATCAGAAAAAATAAATAAAAATAAAAGCAAACTTTACATTAAAAATAAATATTTAGAATATAAATTAAAACTGAGTTGTTCCAAAAATAAATATCTGGTGCTTTTTTTAATGATTGCCTCAATTTGGTATTTCATTGGTATGTATTATAATTTAAAACATTCTGTGCATGCAGTGATAACATTGCCTTATTGTTTTAATCACATGCATGTGCAATAAATCAGTAATGCTGTTCTCCTCAAATAAATGGTTATTGTGTTTTATTACAATTATAAGTTTATCTTTAATCTATGTCTCTTTTTAGTGATTCACCACTGACAGTGCACTTCAGCCTTCCACTTCCAGAATCATAAACACAACAAAGATTATTATATCAAAGATACTTTTATACAATGTGAATTAATTTTCGAGCTAATGTTATTTAAAAGTATCTTTGATATATATCTTAGTTGTGTTCATGATTTTACTTTCAAAATACTTATCAGTTCCTGTTGTGTTTACAATTTCTTCCACTTTCAGGCAATTGATATTTCCTACATGTAGTTATTGTACCAACACCACAACATAAACTATACACTAAGTAGGCTACAATGGAAAATTATAGTCTCAAATAAATTTGGCTTCACTCAGTGGCTGACAGCTTGGACACCCAAAGATAACCTATAACGGGCATAAAATCAGAAACACAACAAAGAAATATATTAGATACTTTTAATTATACAACAATACAAGACAAATGAATTTTCGTGCTTTGCTCTTCTTCAGATTAAAAACAAACATAAAATGACTAAATGCTGCAGAATGCACACAAAAAGTCACTTTCAGTAAAATGTTTGAAACGGGCATATAACATCAGGCCCAGCAATTGGGTCATCAAAAATTTATTTGCACGGGTAATAACTGCTAGTTTATATGAAATAAAGCTTGTGGCCTTTGTCGGTCTTTGTTTTACCTAGGCCTTTCTAGCGCAATTCGTTGTCCAGCTTGTAGGCCAGTTCTTGAAATTTTCCCTCCGCACTTAGGGTCCTGAAATTCCAAGTATATAAAAAATATTAATATACTTTTGGAAGTGCAACGATGTTCATATTTAAATTATGATTACAATGTTATATAACTGTAGTATTAAAAAAACACAACAACTAATTATTACAATTTGTGTAGGTGCCGTGATGT
This sequence comes from Oncomelania hupensis, assembly GCA_036898135.1. NCBI lineage: Eukaryota > Metazoa > Mollusca > Gastropoda > Littorinimorpha > Pomatiopsidae > Oncomelania > Oncomelania hupensis. Next base: position 106,766,391 of record CM072511.1, read on the forward strand.
TACCTGGGTGGTACCGCGTGCATCTTGCGGTTGTGAAATCGGGTTCGATTCTTTCAAGTGACAAGAGATGCCCTTCCCACTCTCCTTTCGTTTTCCCCCCACCTCCTTCCTATATTAAGAGTCGTATGATTCTGTGGACGGTATTCCACTTCCTGTCTTGTTTTTGTTTAAACAATAACATTTCTGACAACGCATGATGACGTGCTCACGTAGGCATACTACAAATAGATCGGTCGAGGGATGGCCACGGTGCTTATGGTTGCAGCAAGTTTTTGACTTGATGCCTCAAGACTTTGGCCAGCGCCATCAATTGTTCTTTTGTTGGTAAGTGCGCTCTTTGAAACGAAAAGGTCCACTGACATCCATCACAAGGCGTAATGATTTAGGATGTGATAGGAAGTCAGTCTGGTGGAATTTGACGGATCAGCGAGTAGCATAAATAAGAATTATTTCCTATCCTATCCCGTAACTCCGAGGTCGTTGGGGCACCACAGATGATCGTTTAACCAGCATAACTCCATCTTTCTCTGTCTTCAGCAACCCTGATGGCTTCGCTCAATGTCAAGCCAGTCCATTCTCAAATGTTGTCCTCCCACCTCTTTTTGGGTCTCCCTCTTCTTCTACCTTAGAATTATTTAATTGTGACAAATCTTATAAGCTGTGCTATTACAATGTTTCATGGATTTAATTAACAGTTTTGGGTGGAAATGAGAGGGAGAGGGAGACGTTTGGACATCGTCCGTGTATTCACCCAAAAAACATAAAAACAATAAAACAAACACAAATTCTTCGGGCCACCAGCCCATATAAAATATGGTTGGTCACGAGGTGGACAAAAGTGTTGTACCCGATCTCTCAAGAATTACAATGGCGTTTACTTTCATTAGGTTATTACATCATCTCAAGTGTATCTGCTCATAAAATTCAGTTCGTATTTTTAGTGCATGAAAAATAAAGAGTCCTAATCTCCATACATGAAACTTTGAGTCGCTCTGTAGAATATGTATATACGAATGTACAGGAAAAGTTAAATATTTTTCTCTAAGGTCACTATAGAGAATACATTCGGTTACAAAATGTTTTTCATTTTCCAGTATGTTGCAACATGGACACAATCCATTTCCTTCAATTTCATTGAAGGTTATCCTAAAAAATGAAGCTTTTAAGGGTAGAACTCCCAGTCGGAGCTTAATTAGGCAGTCTCTAAAGCATTTGATATGCATAAAATCAATATAAGCTTCTGTCTGAAAAATATCTTTAAATGTTCTATAATACTGATACGTATCTTTTCTCATTACAGAACTGTCCCACTCTTGTACATATTGATCTTTCATCCTCTGCTTAAACATGCTAACAAAGACATTCTCACTCCCCACACCTTGTTGTACCCAAGCATACCCAAAACCTAGAGAAAAAAATGGTGTTTTTTACTTTAGTCACCCAACAAGATTTACCTCTCTCATCCAAGTTAATTAGCATCTGGTAAGCCTGCTGAGGTAGCCTATCTGCATCTAATTTCAAGAGCTTTAGCCAATATCGTATGCACCGTACTGCACTGTTTACATACAGAGGAAAGCGTCCTGTCTCTCCATAAATAAATTTGTTGGGTACTCCCTTGGGTACATACAAAAATCTTTTACATGCCAGAGTATGAACCCTCTCAATATTATCTAATCTGTTAAGACCCCAAACCTCTGCGGCATACAGCAAAATTGGTTGAACCTGTGCATCAAAAATTTTAAAATAGCAAGAGGGAGAGAGAGAGAGAGAGAGAGAGAGAGAGAGAGAGAGAGAGAGAGAGAGAGAGAGAGAGAGAGAGAGAGAGAGGAGAGAGAGAAACAGACAGATAGACAGACAGACCAGACAGAGAGAAATGAATGAACTTTAAACGTCTTTAAACTTTAACGTCTACACCCACCATTGGCGATATGGCAGACGAAGATAACCATCAAGGAAAAAGGGGTAGGGTCCTAAATCTACACTGAACCACCAGAGCAATCATACTGCTAAAATGGACAATGAAAAATGGCCACTTTTTAATTTCTTTTGCCCATCACGGGAATCGAACCTGGGGTCATCGGTATGCCAGGCGGACGCTTTACCACTTAAGATACGACGGTGGGACCACAGAGAGAGAGAGAGAGAGAGAGAGAGAGAGAGAGAGAGAGAGAGAGAGAGAGTACTGAAGGATTGAGAGGCCAAGAGATAGAATTGCGGCCTAAACCATCAGTGGTTCAAAGCCCGTTTACGGCTTTAAGTACAAATAAATACACAAGCTCCCTTGCTCCTTCGGAAAAGAGTATAAACCAAAGTCTAGTCTGTGAACGCACGCACGCATTCCTTAGTAAGAACATTAAAGATCCGCGACGCTCATGTCCTAGACGGGTGAGTGCCGGTTACACAAATACACCCAGTAAGCACTAGGTCCTTTCTCTCTCATCCCCGGTTGGCCTGGATTGTGCTCAGTGTCCTGGGCGTCAGACTATGCGTCCAAAGGCTGCCAGCGGGCGCCTCGGGTGGCTTGTGTTTAATGCTGTATTGTTCAGCGCCTTCATCAGCTCTCGAGTTGGAAAAGCGATATATAAGATGACAAAATAAATAAATAAATAAATGAGGGAGAGAGAGAGAGAGAGAGAGAGAGAGAGAGAGAGAGAGAGAGAGAGAGAGAGAGAGAGAGAGAGAGAAAAGCTGAGCAGGGAATGATGGCTAACAGAGTGTGGACTGGTCGGCTTTT